>LPNX010715566.1:0-75000 GCA_001517045.1 Pseudotsuga menziesii | reverse complement strand
TCAATTTCCTACATTTCTTGTTTTTTACTCATCGCAAGATTCATTGTATAAGTGTCTCAAAATATCCATGCAAGTTGATGGATGTCTATTTTTTCAGTTTTGTATTGCATCTAATGCGCCAAAAGAGACCCTCAACTTTGTGCACTCACCCAGTACTCTGTTATAAGATAAAATATTCATATTCTAGGTGGAAAATATTGTTGGGCTTTTGTCGATAGGTTGCCTCGTCGAGATACGAAGCTAATTGGTGCTGTTAAGGACTTAGTACAAAATTTATGGCATGATCATACAAGACCTTCATCTAAGCAAAGAGATGTGCTAAAGATGAGAAAAGGTTCTACTGAATGTGAACCCCAAATCAAACACTTCCTTGACACAACACATACTGAACTCTATGAGAGATTAAGGAATGAGAATAGACAATTGGATTTGGGCCAAAGGTCCTTTGAGAAATGTAAACCATGGTACGTTCGTATATGCATTGGTCGAAACACATGCTATTGTAGATACCATGTAGAATATGAATATTTTTGTGACACATATAAACATATATTTTGTGTGTTACGAAGATAAATTCCTATGGCTTGGGGTACCACAATAGACAGCTTGAATCCAAAAATCAATCCTTTCCAATATGCAAGAGAAACCAAATATCTAACACTAAAGGATCTTGATTCATACCTTATTCTGTACGGTTGATGTAGATCTCCGTTGATATTTCCAACTCCATCTTGTATTGATAAATTGCTTCCTCAACCATCAGCAAACAAGACAATCATGCCATATATATTTGTGTTAGACCTACTCTAGCATTTATAATGAATAACATATAAGCATTTAAAAGTATCCATCAATAAAATACTCATTTAAACACATATTATTGGACAGAAAAAGATATTTATATTAATATAAAATAGATATTACAAGAGTGACAACCTCTGTTGGCACATTTGTGAATCGGAGAAACTGAGTCCCCCACTTGGGCCTCCACCACTTCAATCCTCCATATCTCGATAGCAAGCTCACAAGAAAAAGGTAAGCTTGGGAATAACACAAAAGTGCTCCAAGGGATAAAGGGATGCAAACTCAAGTATAATCTCCGACAATAATGGACTATATTTTTCTTGCTCTCAATTCCTCATGCATTCAATGTACCCAAAGGGTTCCTTATATATCTCTTCAATGGGGTAATGAAGGGTCAAATATGAGCGATCTTAAGGCATATGGAAGGCCAGGAGACAAGTGAGTCGGATCCACATCAAAGAAAACTCCAAACGAATTTGGCCTCTTGCACACATCCCAATGTATGCAGTTTTAGGTGTCAAATCCACGTATATACGCGAGAAAGGGATTAAAAGTCACGTATGGAAATTTTAGCATGTTTTTAGGGATGATATTGGAAACATCAAAGGTACAAAAATGGTCCATGGGGTCCAAAGAGTCTATAGAGGGATAGGGAAGGCCATAAAAGTGTGATTCACCATGTGTGGTAAAATCAGCTATAGCAGATGCCACCTAATGTGTGAGGTCAGAGGGGTCATACGATGGCCAAAATACATTATAAATCCATCCCAGAAGTGGAGTGATGAAGAACCCAATGGAATAACTAGCCATCCAATTAGCACAATACAATGATACAACTCTGCATACAACTGAAAGTACATATAGCAGTCCCGGATACATAAGAGTACAATGGCCATGAATAGGCATGATACAAAATATGACATGAGTGGTCATCACCACGTATAATATACATAGATAAGAATCTCCATGATGAAGATATACAAAGGATCATGATCTCCATGAAGGCTAAAGATATACAATGGATCAAGATCTCCACAATGGTTAGAAATGTCTGACAAATACTGGAATCAAGTCACGAGAGCTAAAATCTCATGAACACTGGCATGATCAAGGAGGTAGCATACAAGAGATGCCACCAATCTGGAAAGACTTCTACACAAACCGCTACGAGTACATGTCCTACTATGTGAATAGAGTTGTTGAGGTCGAACATAGTAGTCCATTGTCTAATTACCAGGCATTGATGTATACCATTAACAGACGTGATATCACCCACCGATAATGAAAATGGGAATCAAGGTACTAGAGTGCAAACTAACAAGTGTGAATAAATGTGTTGAGGTCGAACATAGTAGTCCATTGTCTAATTACCAGGCATTGATGTATACCATTAACAGACGTGATATCACCCACCGATAATGAAAATGGGAATCAAGGTACTAGAGTGCAAACTAACAAGTGTGAATAAATGTGTTGAGGTCGAACACTTGAGAGAATCCATCGATTAGGGGACATTAATGTATTCCCAAAAAACTGTTGATGGCGAGAGAACCTGCCACTGATGATTGCAACTCTCAAGGCACTAAAAAATGACTCTAGATTCCTATCCTAGAATAAATGATTTGAAGTCGATGGGATGAAATACGCTAGAAGGAGGGAATTAAGGCATCCCCCATCATCCAACATGAGGTACTCAGCAAAGTTGTATATTGTGGAAGGACTCGATCATAAGGTGCACAAACCAGTAACTATACCGGGAATAGCTGACATGGAAAGTTAAGATAACTAAGGAATGTTTGACTCAGGTTTCAAATTCCTTTGAACAAGAGCATAACAGTGAATGGCGACTAAATGTAGATAGCATAGACTCGATATACAACACTAGGACATCTCTGCGACACAGGAGGCATCAAAAAAGGCTCCACAGGGACTGGAAGCTTAACCAGTCGATGGAGATAAACTCAGATAAATGAGTACAACTCCTAAAGTCAAACTATTAACCCAACCAAGGGATGTGATATACAGTGCTCTGTTTGAAGGTGACACAATTCGACAGCTACCAAAGGTAACATCTTTCCTTATCTGGATTTTTGGTTTTTTAATTTTTTTTTGGACTTTTTTAAATATTTGAAAAGCTTGAAAAAGAATAAAATTGCTTTAAAGTTACATACTAGGAGGAGACGAGTGTCAAATGGGAAAACAAACTAGTAGGATAGAGACACTTGGGGGAAAGTCCCCTCTAGGTAAAAATAGGGAATCAAGATGCAAAGGATATATAAAATGGCTTTGTGTGGCTAGACATGAGATAAGTTTGGGCTATATGGCTGAAACTCAAAGTCAGGGAAGCCGACATAAGGCTCAATGAGGCAGAAAAAGCTCATGATAATGCAATTACAACTTGACATAAGGGAGTCCTGAGGGAACATGCTAGAATAATATCAAGACGAGTATGAGGCTCTTGCGAAATGTCACAGCAATACTATAGAATGGACTCCCACACCTTAAAGGACAAACTGTTTGCATGGGCACCAAATGCAAAGAAGGAGCTAACTAGGGTACCCATGTAAGGTCAAGCTCTACCATTCACATCATGCCACTTCTAAAACAACAAGAAGGTTCCGTGACATGATAGAATGGGTTCATACCTACAGTTATAATGAAACGGTCATAAGGTCATGCAAAATGCAAATGGAGGTGAAACCTAACCTATATGCCAGTTTAAACATCATACCTAAACTCGACATGAACGGTTCAAAACAATGGTCGAAACGACACTCAAAATGGTCTCCTACATCATATATTAGTAAAAAACGGTCCAAAAGGGTTAGAAATAGTCCAAAACTATAGAAAAGGGGGTAAAAAATTTCAAAAATTTGAAAAATTTCTATAAATAGTAAAAAATTCAAAACATTATATAACATTTGAAATTTTTACCCAATTGAGCGTAGAACTTCAAACGTGAATTTTGAGAGATCCAGTCGGCAGAACCCGACACCATTTTTTCCAGGTAACTTCCCATGCCCTGCTCTGTCATTTTCATGTAAATTTTTCAATTTTCCATGGTCCAAATCAAATTCTAGGCCATCCTAAATTATGCACCATGACCCACGTGGAAATTGAGGACTTTTTCACGTATACAGCTAGATATATGTAGAAAAATGACTCAGAGTTGCGTACATACGCGACTGTTTTGCAAACAGTCACGTATGCAGCCACGTTCAAGGTTTTTTAAGACATCTAATGACCCAAATTTGAATTAAATGTGTAGGATGGTTCTAGAATGGAGGGAACGAGAGCATGGGGATGTAGAAGAAGCAGTAAGGGTAGATCTAATGGCTCAACAAGCTCTTCGTGCATGTGGGATCTACAATTTTTGGTGTCTTTGTGGCTTAAGGGCCAAACCAAGACTGCTGTAGATGCTAGTAGACTACTGGGATCCCGACTCAGAGTCTTTCCAGATCGATGGGATGTCCTCACCATAGAAGTGGAGGACATATACTTCATTACTAGACTGTCCTGACGGGGGGAAGTGGTGAACCTACGTTCTCACGGGCCCAGAGGTGGCCTGACCATAGATGAGTAAATAGCAGTGTACTATTATCCAGACATGGAGAAGGACGGGAGTCAGATCCCAACTAACTCCATTAAAGGCCATACTGATGACACTTGGCAGGATAGCAGGGCTAGCCTCACTCCACCAAGCCTCGCGGCTATTGATGTTCTATGCATTGGAGTGCATGAGGCCCACAATTTATGATTGGAGTACTATGATTTTGAGTAACATGAAGCAACAGCTCAGTGACTGCAAGATGGGCAGGGTATGAAAATTCGGTTTCAACAGTATACTATGCACGTTCTTCTTTGAGCTTGTTTCGAGATTGATCCCTAGAGTTGATGTTCCTCTTCACGGGGTTTGAGATCCATCCCAACAACATTGGGCAGATGCGATGCGCAGACTGGGTGGAGGTAGGGTGTCCAACCCCTATCCAGCTAATTTCTTTCCATGGTGGTGGTGACAGATAGTTGCCATCGATGATTACTCCTATGCAGGGATAGATTTTCGAGGAGACCCCAACATGCCTCTACCACCAGGATCGGCATACGATGAAATTGGTAATGAATCCCAACCCTATTTTAATTTTTTTTTAGTTATTTATTTTTTTTGTGTTTTTTGATATATGGAATCAAAAAGACATGTTTTTGCATGACAACACATAGTGACATCTGTCATATGCATGTAGATGTAAGACCACGATGGCCTGAAGTCTTCCCTCATCATAGACGGAGGGGAAGAGAATATGACATTATGGGTGTGGATGCGGAGCGGACACTCCAAAGCATTCATACCAACTTTGTGCGGCTGACACATAGGGTACCCATGGCCCAAGTGGAGGACTGTCCTGAGGCCATCCACCATCAGGTGGTGGGTGTACCATGAGCATGGGTGCAGTTGTTTCAACGGCTAGCTAGAGCCATGGTGACATTCCACGATCAGAACCCCCCTCCTCCTCCCCATGCTTAGATACCTAAGAGTGATACAGTTTTTACTACCATGTATTTATATTTTGGTGGCTTGAAAGCCCCATTTTTGTATTATGACACTTATATATTATCACATTTTGGGTGTTTAATGAAAAACTTTTATGGTGATCGATTTATTTATTTACATGTGTAAAAATGTATGTTTGTGATGGGATTATTGTCTGTGAAACAAATGCCAATATAACACATAGTTAGCATATGAGTCAACAACTTGATTATTAATTCTTGGAACATGTATGTATGTTATATTGTCAAATTGTTGTTCTAACAATCTCACACGTAAGAATATTCATAATAATGTTGGATCCCTAACATGATACAAGCCATTAAGCTGTGACACTACTAACTACGAATCAAGACGTACCTCAAGAGAGAGAACACCATGTGAAATGGAATCTCGTAGAAGCTCGACAGTGACACTATACTTAGCAACATTATTTGAAGAGGGCCGTAAACATACGCCTCCTGAAGACAATGCCTAAAACATAGGAGTATAAATCACCCAAGCAGTAGAGGTTGAGTGTTGAGTGTGACAACTAGCACCATCCGTGAATCCTATATAGATGGAGGACTCCATTGACATCTGCCATAAGAAACAGAAACTAATCAATAAACCCGATCACCATAAGAAAAGACCTAACTAAGTAAAATATTGTACAATAATATACAAGAGTCAGCCCTGGCTGAAAATCATGCATAGTATTTTTTAAGATCAAGCCCATTTCTAGGCTTCGTTAAGGCTATCCCTTCATAATCTACTATCTTATAAGCACCCTTCTCTAACACATGTTTAACAACGTAAGGACCATGCCACATGGGGTTGAATTTTCCTACCCCCAAGAGTTCTTTAGCTTGATCCCACAAAAGGACCAAATCTCCTTCACTAAACTTACTTGGACGGATAGATTTATCATACTGGACCTTAACGGGACGCTTATTCACTTCTAGAGCCACCAAGGCATCTTGGCGCTACTCATCAAGCTACTCTAAGTGGACCAAACGCTCCTCCAATGGGGAAGTGTCCGGTAAGAGCTCTATGGATAGCTTCAAAGAAGGGATTTCGCACTCAATCGGCAATACCGACTCCACTCCATGTACAAAATGATATGGATAAAAACCCGTGGCAGTATTAACAATGGTCTTATAAGCCCACAAAGCAGGATATAACATGATGTGCCAATTAGTCTTGCTTTGTGCGATAGTTCTTTGGAGAATGGACTTAAGTGATTTGTTCACTGCTTCAACCTGTCCATTCATTGAGGGTAATAAGAAGAGGAATGCTCCTTCTTATAGCCTAACTTCGAGGCCAACTCTTCCATCATCCAATTATGAAAGTGCCTACCATGGTCAGTCACAAGCTCTTTCAAAATACCAAACTGAGTAATAATCTAGTTGAATACGAAGTGTGTGGCTGTCTCACTGTCAGATTTAACTATAGGTATAGCCTCAACCCATTTCGTGAAATAGTCAACAACCACGATGATATGATGATGCCCCCCAGCTGAAGCTGGGTTGCAATCCATGAAATCAAGCCCCCATTTAGTGAAGGGACCGATGATGATAGTTGGATGTAACGGGGCAGGATGCAAGCACATATTAAGTGCAAACACCTGGAAAGGGTGGCACTTCTTGACCATATTGACACAATCTTTAAAGATCAATGGCCAAAAATAACCCACTCTCAAGATTTTTTGGGCTGTAGAAAACCTAGATAAATTACCACCACACACCCCTCCATGGCAATCATTTAGCACAAGCTCAGCCTCCTCATGGGTTAAACAACGACATAAAATAAAATCTACCCCACGGTGGTACAATGTGTTGTCCACTATGAGGTAATTCTTGGATACATGACGTAACTGTCATCGTTCATCCCATGAAAGGTGAGTAGGGACCTTCAATGTTTGTAAATATATGATAATATTCCCATACCATGGATCCAAAGTTGAGATAAAAAAGATGTACTCATCAACAAACGTATCTTCACAAGCCTCCTCGTCCTCCTCACTTGGGAAACCAGATATGAGCTCTGCAAAAATCAACGATTTCTTCGATTTTGCTGAAAAAAACTCGAGATCAAATTCTTGCAAGATGACAATCCACTTATTATACTTTCCCCCAATCATCCTTCTAGTGAGGACGAACTGAAATGGATTGACATGGGCTACCACCAATGTCTGGCGAAGGAGAGTATGGTGTCTCAATCTTTGAACCGCATGAATGGTATCTACGACAAGCTTCTTGACATGGGAATAATGGATCTCCACATCTATAAGGTTTTGGCTCAGTTAATATATGACATGCTATTGGAGCTCCTCATCCTCTTGAACCAAAACCATACCAATCCTCTACATGGACACAGCGACATAAAGTAAAAAGTCACAGCTATAGTTGGGTGGACTAATAACTGGGGTCGATGCTAAGGCTCACTTAAGCCTACATCAAAGGACTCCTGGGCTCGCTCATCCTAGCAAAAGGTAGTGTCTTTCTTCAAAAGACGCATAAAGCCTCTAGTCAAATTGGAAAAGTTAATGACGAATCTCCGTAAGAAGTTTTCCATGCCTTGCAAACATTGAAGATGTCTAATGTTTCTTGGGGGAGACAATTGAAGTATTGCCTCAACCTTTAAAGGATGGACTCTTATACCCTCCTTGGAGACAATGAACCCTAATAAGCGACCATACTTCACACAAAAGATGCACTTATGAGGATTTAACATGACCAAGTAATGGTGGCACCTTTCGAACACTAATCTCAAATGGTAGGAATGACGCATCCTCATACAAGAGTGAGAAACAAGGTCATCCAAAAAGACTTCAATAATCGATTTGAAATCATCGAAGATCAAGGTCATAGCCCACTGAAATGTGGCTCCGGCGTTTTTAAGGCCAAAAGGAATCTTCTGATATGCAAAGGTACCCCAAGGACAAATAAATGTAGTCTTATGTTGGTCCTCGGGTTTAATCTGTATTTGATTATATCCAGAAAATCCATCCATAAAAGAAAATACCTTGCTTCCCGCACACTCATCCAAAATTTGATCAATAAATGGTGTGGGGAAATTGTCCTTAGGACAGGCACGATTCAAGTCATGGAAATCAGTGCATATGTGGATCGTTCCCTACTTCTTATCCACCAGAACAGGGTTTGAAACCCACTTTGTCAAGGGAATGGGATAGATAAAACCAACATTCAACAGTTTTTCTATCTCAGCCTTAATCGCGGGCGCTTTCCTAGAATTCACTGCACACAAGCGTTGTCGAATAGGATTAGCATTAGGATAAGTTTTAATCTCATGTTCAACAATGCGAGGGTCGATACTTTCCATTTCCTCATATTATCAAGCAAATACATCACAAAATTCCTTGAATAGCTCAGTATACTCTTGAATCTCAGCATGGGAACATTTTGCCCCAACATAGACATTCTCAATCTTGCCAAGATCACGAGAGATATTGATAGGAATAGTAGGAGATATATTCGCCATGTTTCCATCATCCATCGGACCACGAGAGCTTAATGGAACCACGGGACTACCAATTCTCTCCCTAAGAACCTCCCTAAAGTCCTCACACTCTAAACGGTCAAGCTCGTGAAGAAAATAAAATCTATGATGCAACTCTTCGCATGGTGGCTCAACCCCAGACATGGCATCAATAATAGCTTCATCTAAAGGAAAAACACTATCAAGGAAGTCATGCATGTGAGAAGACTGAACTTCCCATGCAGGAAGCACATACGGGTCCTCCTCCTCTTTTCGTGAAGAGCAAGTACTAAGCTCTGCAACACATTCAAGATTATCTTGATACGCTATCATAGTTGCAGGAAACAACACATCTGTTTTGATGAAGATCTATGATGCAAATCTTCCCAAGGTGGCTCAACCCCAGACATGGCCTCAATAATAGATTCATTTGAAGGAAAAACACTATCAAGGTAGTCATGCGTGTGAGAATACTTAACTGCCCATGCATGCAGCACAGATGGGTCCTCCTCCTCCTTCCGTGAAGAGGAAGGACTAGGCTCTGCAACACATTCAAGATTAGCTTGATACACTATCATAGTTGCAGGAAACGACACATCCGTTTCGATGGGCTCACTCGAAGGACTCGGTGTAGGAAGAATCCAAGGATATTCCATATGGGTTGTACGAAAAGACATTGATATTACAGACGATGAAGCCCCACTAGAACTAGAACCGATCATAAGAACAGGTGCAGGGAAACTAAAACTTCCCATAAGGGATGGATACATGCCAACACCCACACTCCCAGTTGCCGGCTGAGAGTGCTTGACAATCAGGATAGAAGCTCCCGAAGATGCGGTAACTGACGGATTCTTGAATGACGTTTGATCAATCGTAACTATTTTCCCATTAAATGGAAATCATACAACTCTAAATAGAGAATGCGGCTACGGCTTGCATACTGTACATCTAATTCCTACCTAGTAACAAATTGTAGTCAAGGGGTGCATCAACCACTCCGACCTCGATCGCAATGGTCTTCCCTCCCAAACGGACCTTAAGAGAAGGAAGAATCCCGTACGGCCGAAATGATCTACCATCAAAAGCATTCAACATGGTACCAGATTTAGACAACTTGGGGGAACCCAAACCCTTCCAACATGCCTAAGACATCACGGAAGTAGCAGCGCCTTCGTCAATCACAGTGCATTTGGCAGTCATGTTAAGACATTCTACATGAATCAAGAGAGACACATAGTAAGGCAAGTGAGGTTGTAGTCCCGCGGTTTAAAATTTGACAATGGAGGAAGAATTATCATCGTTTACACCCAGGGCAGAAAGCAAACCCTTCCTTTGCAAAGGACAATTTTGAAGTACTTCGAGTGCAGACATCGCACAAGGAGTGTGGCCCAAATCCTAGACAACAGAATAGTTCTGGGAGGCTCGGGAATTAGGATTGTGCCTCAAACGCTTAAGGAATCCCTTAGGAATGAAAGGTGCAACTTCAGGTTTTTCAATATGCAAAGGACTCCCAGGTGGATCAGGTTCCTTTCCAAGGTCTGGTTGTGACGAACCATAGTCCTTTGCACGAGTCACAACCTTAGTATCACGAACCATGTTGATGCAACCATGACCACTAGACTCCGATGGATCTTGATCACCACCAGACTGATCATGGATCCTTGAGTTCATGTTTTGATTATGAGGTAAAGGGTTGGTTAGAACAGCTGGGCCCTATGCTATGAATCTCGAGGCTTCATCAATCCGAGGGCACAAGTGAGTGAGGTGGTACTCCTTACAAAAATTGCAAGGAAACTTAACCTTACGTTTAGACTGCTTGTCCACCCCAACATTTCGGGTGTTCTTGTCATTAGAATTGGCATTTTCATTCCTATTCCCACCCTTACGATTGTTCTTACCCTTCTTCTTATTCCTTCTGGGTTGCTGGTTACCCTTCTGGTCAGACGATTGCACCGAAAGCACACTTGCCATTTTAGTGGGTTGAGATGAAGCCGTGACTTGTCTCGAGGCAGATTGGTGGATAGACAATTAACTGACCTATTGCACAACTGAATCCACAGGTTTGGCACTCATACAACCGACAATCCCATCAGCATGTGGTCCAGGTTTGACCTTAGGGTCGAAACTAGAATGCAAAGCATTGGGAATGATCTCATATAACAAATCGGATTGAGCATATATCAAGTCCAATTCTTGCACCCTAAAAATGGCTTGTTCCTCATTTTGAAATATGGATGTAGAAACATCCTTCGCTATATAAGGTAGTAACAATTTAAGTAACCACTCAAGGAGAAACTTCGGCGGTATGAATGCTTTAATCAATCTCTTTCGTCTACGCCACTCTTGGATATGGTCCGAGATATGCGTGGCTTTATCTTGCTGAAATGTCGACAAGAGTTCCGTACCAATGTCGTAACGCACTGGTAGCTGGAAGTGGTTTAGAAAAGTCATAGATAGGTCATCGAACAAAGCGAATGCCCCCCTAGGTAACTCTATGTACCATTTCACAGTAGGCCCTGTAAGGGTGCGTTGAAACAGCCTTAAACGGATCGAATCTTCGTGTAAGGAATTAGAAGAGCACCATAGGTGAAATGTAGTAACATGTTTATTATGATATTCTCTTAGTTTTCCCTCTAATTTGGGGATGTCCGAGGGAAGCTTATTAGGGACAGCCGACCAAGCTGGGTCATGAGATACAGGATCATTCATTAGTCTCGACAAGTCAAGAAGATTTAACGTTGCAATGAAAGGGAGCCTAGGTTGAGTAGGTCGATGCCGCGCTCCTTGATAATTTGGGTTCACATAAGTCTGATTACCGTAACCACCATGGCCTTCTCCATAGTTCCCTCCTCTAATTTGACCCATGTAGGGTGGCATGGAAGCACCATAATGTGGTGTACCTTGACTATGTGGGGCTACAAAGCCATACTTCGGAGAGTAAGCAGGTTGTTGATACTCGTACCCATAAGGTGAATAACTCTATCCATACTGCGGTCCATAATAAGGTCCATAAGAAATCCCATGAGAAACCCCATAAGTAGGAATAGATATTCCGGAAGTAGGAATATGGCTTCCAGAAGTAGGAATATGACCTCCCAAAACAACAGGAGGTACTTGACTGTGAGACACAACTATGCGAGTAGCAACAGTACGAACATGACTCATAGCATCCTTCTGGCCTGAAGGACCACGTGAATGAGGGGGAGGAATAGCATTCGAAGAACTAGGAATAGAGGATGAAGGGAAATGTGAAACTATGTAAGTGGTGTTCCCTACAGTCACTCGTTTAGGTTTTGGTATCCGAATAGGACTACTAGCACCAGGTCTAGGCCGAGCATATGATGTGACCTCCACCGCCGGGATGGAGGGTGCAATGTGACTTGAGTTCCCAAATCTCTCCACATGGTAGTGACTAGGACTGCCCCTAGGCATAGTGCTAGGTTCAAAATCCAACTCATCATACTAAGCCGAATCATGTGTAGGAATACCAGACATGTCATAACTAGTGCTCACAGGTTCAGGATGAGTCTCGTTGCCCAGAAACCAATACTGATGACCTATGGATGAGGGATCATACCCAGTGTGTGTAGGTATATCGGGTGAAGGATCATATGTAGGAGTAGGCTCTTCTTCCTCAACCTCATGAAGTGAAGAATGCAGCTCAGAAATTTCATCTTCACGATCTCCCATCGTGTGTGAATCACTGTGAGAAGGAAGAAGTCCTGCTAAATGATGATAAACGGTGAGGAGCCGCAACCGAATCCACAATGAATCAAAAAATGAAAAATACTCTCTAATTACGCAAACCCTAAGCAAGCTAACGTGCACAGAGCATACACCAATATAATCTAAATCCAATCACAAGCAAATAAGGGTAGGATATGTGAGCTCCCGAATGAAGCAGGTATGTCTTTCCTAGGAGAGGCTTGAGAATCCCATACACAACAAGCAAACGTTTGTAACCAATTATTGTGGCCCTTAGCTTCAATGCATATAGCGACTGTGTTGTCCGAGCCCAACTTGGCTGGGACACCTGCAGAATAACCCCTGCAAAGTACCCCCTCGATAAACTACGTAAGGAAACTAAGGTCACCTCAATATAATCAATGCTTAAGCATACAGTCGCAGGAGGGATTGACCGTATGGGCAGGGTAGCAAAGCCTGAAACTATCGAAAGAGCCCCTAGATACAAATACAATCCTAGAAATATCTCTGGTGCTACTCAGTTATGACTAGGGGTCATCCCAATGAATAACCCCTCACACTACCTCGTGCTTAACTCCCTTGTAAGAGGAGGATCTTGAGAAACACTAATTATACCAAGGAATTTCACACTGTCACTTGGACATACACATACATGTTGTTGTTTAGTGGTCTTGGAGAATTTACTCACAATGAACTATTCCAAGATCCTAAAACCTAATCTTGTTGGTGTACCCTATCAAAGAAAATAGTGTAATCCATTTTAATTAAGCGTTGATTTTATTTGGCTTTATTTACTCAAAAGAGGTAGATGGCCGTGCAACCAATGGTGTTATGACGCAACATGAAGCAAAATGCACACCTAACAATCAATGCAAATGCATTGTGTCGAATGAAAAACAGGGCATGCTACTATGTGAAATGAATTTTTTTTCTTCAAATTACAAATGCAATCATTCCTATATGAAATCTTGACTAATACTTCTCTAAGCAAACCTAGTGCAAGTACCATGCAAAATGCAAAGTGCAATGCATAATGATGCAAAGAAGCAAATATTTTTGGATTTTTTGAATAAAAATGAGACACTAAAGCAAAAGAATGACTCTACCACCCCCAGACTCGGCAAGAACAATCAAACAACACTCACGCAAAGTACTAAGGTAAAAGAGACCTAATGCACTAATCCCAAAACAAAAAATCGAAATTGCAATGACAAGAATATTCTTAAAACAAAATTTACCCTAAAAAAGGTGTCTCTGGTCAGAAACAGAGGTGTATACAGACTCTAGCAGTATCAAAGGAGACTAAGCTATCATCAAAATTCACCCAACAACAATCAATCTTCCTCTAAAAGGAAAAACTCAGGGCATATGTGACTGTTTGTAGAAAACCCGTGTTGTATGTGGCTATAGCAGTCAACATCGCATGTACACCTGATTGTGCATTAAAAATTTGCGTACAGGAAGAAAAATGTATAAAAATGATGGCAAATAGATAATTTGAGACAAAATTCACACCAATCAAACACTACCAAGAAAACATGCCCCTAGACTTGACTCAGAAACAGAGAAATAAGAGCAATTCAATAACATTGAATGCCGATAAAAACCCCCAAAGGACAACTACTAGGAACTCCCCAGTTGAGTCGCCAATTCTATTACAGAGAGAAATTCCTATGGCTTGGGGTACCACAACAGACAGCTTGACTCCAGAAATCAATCCTTTCCAATATGCAAGAGAAACCAAATATTTAACACTAAAGGATCTCGATTCGTACCTTATTCCGGACGGTTGATGTAGATCCCCATTGACCTTTCCAACTTCACCTTGTATTGATAAATTGCTTCCTCAACCATTAACAGACAAGACAAGCATGCTATATATATATTTGTGTTAGACCTACTCTAGCATATATAATCAATAACATATAAGCATTTAAAAGCATCCATGGATAAAATACTCATTTAAACACATATTATTGGACAGGAAAAGATATTTCTATTAATATAAAATAGAGATTACAAGAGTGACAACCTCTGTCGGCACATCTGTGAATCGGAGAAACTGAGTCCCCCACTTGGGCCTCCACCACTTCAATCCTCCATCTCTTGATAGCAACCTCACAAGCAAAAGGTAATCTTGGGAAGAACACAAAAGTGCTCCAAGGGACAAAGGGATGCAAACTCAAGTATAAGCTCCGACAACAATGGACTATAGTTTTCTTGCTCTCAATTCCTCATGCCTTCAATGTATCCAAAGGGTTCCTTATCTAGCTCTTCAATGGGGTAATGAAGGGTCGAATCCAAGCAATCTCAAGGCATATGGAAGGACAGGAGACAAGTGAGTTGGATCCACATCAAGGAAAACTCCAAAAGAATTTGGCCTATTGCACACATCCCGATGTATGTAGTTTTAGGGGTCAAATCCGCATATATATGCGAGAAAGGGATTAAAAGTCATGTATGGAAATTTTAGCATTTTTTTAGGGATGATCTTGGAAACATTAAAGGTACAAAAATGGTCCATGGGGTCCAAAGAGTCTACAGAGGGACAGGGAAGGCCATAAAAGTGTGATTCACCATGTGTGATAAAATCAACTATAACTTTGTGATTTGCATACTAACCTTGAGCAGTGCTGCAATGAATCCATAATACCACCGAATGCATCGAGAGATTTTATCATAAACATCATGTGTCCAAGGCATGAAGGACAAAAATACTATGGAAAATCATGTCTATATGGGAATTTTGCCAGGTGTAGTGGGTTTCCTTTTTTGAACCGTTGCATTCATGGAAGTGATGAGCATCAATTTGGGAATATGAGCATGGAGATGAAGAGATTCAAGTACATAACCTATCAATTAGATAGTGTGAAGGAATGTAAAAATATTGCATTGGTGAAGTCACCGGTGCAAATGATTATTGCATGTTTTTCCTCTTACATGTTCAGTTTCTACATATACATTCTTTAAAGGTCACATGCTAATACGACCCTTGTTTTCATGGCAACAGGTATTGGTATGTGATTTTTTTATGGAGTTCTATAAGAAAATGGAGCAGTATGTTCAATTGTGCATCAATTTCATAAACTAGGGTTTTTCTCAGTTTCCTTCAATGAAACTCTTGCATTGGTGGGTCAACTCCATAAAACCCTCCATCGTGCCAGTCTTGGTAGTGTTCCCATGTTGGAATGGGCCATACACACCTATCAAATCCAACAACATGCAATCTTTCTGCTCCATTTGGTTTTTCGCTCCCGGACCGAGTGTGACCAATGTCCCTGAATGACATTTTCATGTGACTTTCAACTCGACATAACTCAACAACCGGAGGTCAGATCGACAATTTGTTGACTATGTTGATCTATTGGAATTCCATTACCTCTAGTGGTCCCTCTCCACCATGTTTTCATGGCTAAGTGACTTCATTTTGCATCGGTTTTGTAAACTAGGGTTTTTCTCAGTTTCCTTCAATGCAACTCTCGCATTGGTGGGTTAACTCTGTAAAACCCTCCACCATGTTCGTCTTGGTAGTGTTCCCATATCAACATTGGCGATACACGCCTATTAGAGCCAACAATATTGAATTTTGTTGCTCTATTTGGTTTTTCGCTCCCAGACTGAGAGTGACCAAGTGTTTATGAATGACATTTTCATGTGAATTTCAACTCGACATAAATTGGAAATTGGAGGTTGGATCGACGAGCCGTTTACTCTGATGGTCTCCTGGAATTCCATTACCTCTAGTGGGCCCTCTCCACCATGTTTGCATGGCCCAGTTCCTTCATTGTGCATCCAATCACACTTTTTTTATTCAATTTGGACATTGCAATCATCAAATATGACTATTCTACTAAAACCACTTATTTAAGCCTAGGCATGGAAAATTTCAAAGATAATAATTTAGTAAAGTGTAGAAGCCTTGGTAAATCTTACTAATTCTTTATTTTTTTAACCATAAATTGTTTGACCATATTTTCAACCATAAAATGTTTGGTGATATGTGAATTTTTCTTGTTGTCCAAATATTGTGTACTTGCAGATTTGAATTTCAACTTATATTATCTTCATGATCGGGTATATTCTAGCATTGGTTATGAATTCTAATATGGAAAAACTTTGGGTTGAATTTGTTAAGTGATTTAACACATATCATTGAGGCAAAGGAGGTATAAATAGGGTTCCCACCCTATAGAAGATACAAAGAAAAGAGATAACGTCTTTAGTGATATTCTAGTCTTGTTCTTATGTGATACATGGAGGTTAGGGAAAGACCATGGAAAACTTAACTTGATAAGTTTCGAGCTTCTTTTGATGCCTTGCTTATAAGAAGAGTTTTTAAAGTTTAGTTGATTTTCCATGGAGGTCTTGGTGCTTGTGTTGATGCAATAGTCAAAGAACTAGGGTTTGAGGAATCATCCTAGGATAGACATGTTCACTACTACATTTCAATCCAAAATCTGACGGAAAAATCCGACGACGTGTGGATTTCTTTTTTTAAACTTACCAAAAATCACAAGGATAATTTTTTTTTTTGTAAATGTGGCCATAAGCGTCGCTTAAGCGACGGTGCCTCAAATTGGTCAATTATTTAAATAAATACACTTAATTGGTCAATTATTTAACATGGTCAATTCAATACACTTAAAATCATCAAGAGATTCCAAAATCCTTTATATGATTTGTCTTTTCTCTCCTTCAAGGGGTTGTCAAGAAATATAAACATTTAATTTCAATTTTCATGGTCATCTTCATCTTCATCAAATAGGGTCATATCATGTTTGTTGGAAAGTATGGTTTTTCCCCTTCTCTTTTCCTTTTGACTGGATATATATCTTTTTCTTATTTATTATGAATTGCAATTCTGGTATGTTGACTTTTACATCATTTTTTATTTTAGCATCGGGATCTTCAAGTCATGCAAAGTTTAATTTGCTTCATTTCCATCCTTTGTAAATAATAGGCCCAACTTGTCATATGGTAATCTATGACTAGTCCAATTGTCCAATTTTACGTTACTAATAGTGTTTTCCATGAAGATACCATGTATATCCACTAAATATGTTATCGTGGTCTCGTTATAGTACATTTGATACAAGGTCTCTAGTCTAAATTCCTTTATCAATACAATTATGGTGGCATATTTATACAATTTTAGAAAGTGTTGCTTATCATTTTGTGAAGTGTCAAATTCCCTTCATTGTTCACTAAGTCAATATTGATGATGATTATGATGATGACGATATGTTCCCTATCACCTTATTTGTCTAATATGGGGCTTAGTATCATGTATCTGGTTCATATTAGGGTCATATGTGTACCCTAATACTAAATGTGTAGTAACTAATTTGGGATTGAGAGCATAACTTAGCTTAAATACAATGTAATATTGATCCCTAAGGATATATCAGCTCAGATAGTACTTTTATTGCAATAGTTTACTAACATGAATTGATCTAGCATCCTCCTTTAAAATCGTTGTCGCATATCCGACGACATTAAATATATAATATAAAGAATAGGTATGAAACAAATCATGTCTTAAGTTGCGATTTAATAAAAAGGAAATACTCTTTCGAGTTCACAAACGACACAAAATACCCTTATCACAAACCCCCAATATCATTGAATCGGTCCATGGTGATCACGGGAATCCAATCCGAAATTAATGCTTTCCCGCCATAGTTATCCACTACCCATTTTTTTATTTTGTATCTGAAAACTAATACAAACAATGAGAAATGGACCCACGAAGAGAAGTGGTATTTCTCCTCAGAACAAAGTTCCTTAATAATACATTGCGGACAGTAACGAAGGATAAGGATGGATATGGAAGCTTTGGGCAAGAAGTTGGGTCTTGCAGAGAACAAAACATTCGTTAGAAAAGCCGAGGAGCTGAGGTGCCTTAGCAATGTGCATTTTGATTCATCGACATTTGGTGTGGTATGTCAATCCAAAGAATCCTCTCAGGCTTATAGCAGTACTTTAATTTTTGCACTGTATTTTGTATATAGCAGACAAAAGGGACCTTGATTCCTTGTTTTTGTTCACAGGGTGAGGTCTGCAAATCTGTGCTATGCTTTGAGCTAGCCACTACCAAGTGAATCTCTAAATATTTCCATATAAGAGCTTTGTTCTCTTCTGATAAATGCCAAACTAGGTTTTATACCCAACTAGCTTTTATATTCTGTTCAGATTTTTCAATACATATCAATAGATCTATATGGAGTTCATTGCCTGGAATTGCTTGTGGGTTTCTTATTTCTTACTGCACTGAGAGAAGCGAGGTGTTGGGGTTGGGGTGGGCGTGATCTATAAATACTTTGTATGTGCATATCAATGCATTGTTTTCATCTAAACCTGGGTCTGATATGCACCTTGAAGTTGTGTGGCACGAGGATGTTATCTGGAATTCTCAACCCAGGTGTGATATGCACCTCAGATTTGCAAAGCTGAAGGATGGAATTAAGGCAAATGGTTGGCATTTCGAATATTAAACTCACGCATGCACCCCAAAGTTTTTCAATCATGAGGCGCATATTAGACCTGGTTGTAGAAGGAAATGCGTGAGCATATCTATTTTATCTACCCCAAATGGATTTTAGATTATGACAATGTAAATGCAGTGTCCGTTTGATTTACTCGAGGCCCATTTTTGCATACTGCAGGTTCCTTTTGATAGACAGAAGGCCATTAAGCTCAGTGGCATGTTAGAGAAGGCCTACACAAGATCCTTGAATGCAATGCAGAATGCTCTTGGTGTCAGGTGATTAAATTTTGTCAAATATTGCATTATAAATCACTGAGCTTAGAAGGTGTTCAAGGCTCAAGAAGAGTAGCTTGGATTTATTGGGATTTTATTTAGGGTAGAGCTATAGTGGTCACCTCAAATGAATTTGGCAAATTCATGTGGGACAGGGTCAGCAACATATAACCCATCTCTCAGGGCATTTATTTTGTGGTTTCTTATTTTGAAAACTACCTCTTCAGAGTTTGTTCCACATAGAGATTCAAACAGAGATGAGTGCTAGGACCTGTATGCTGATATCATGCAATACTCTGCAATGGGGAATTCAACCTTATTAAGGACTTCTATGCCCATACCAAGTCCCTAAAGGTTCCCCTGCATCATAGGTCATAGGATGCTTTCTGCTTCTGGAAGATCAAGCCAACTTGGTTTGCACGAGTTCTCAAATGATTCCATGGGACCCCTCTCAACGTACAACAAACACTTCCTGCATCTTGAGGAATCCCATGACTTGTCGATCTTGAATGGTCTCCCCTACTTTCCTAACTCCAACAGTTTCACATGTTTCCCTCATGTTGGGGGAATTAGTAAGGTATACTACATCCTAGCCAACCAGGAGTTGCTTCAATGTATCCTCTAGCTATTTGTTATCTAGCTACCTATATCTGATGATACCCCTCTCATTTTTCCATCATGCTAACCATGCCCTGGGGGGTTGAGACCCAAGATGGCCTTTTATGCAAAACACTTCCTATAGCTTAGGGATGGTATTGTAGTGCCCCAACATGCATGCTCAAAAGGGATGTCAATATTTTCAGAAAAATGATTGATTGCCCATCCTTCAATACACAAAAAACTAACTGCTCACAAAGTGTGAGTAATGAAGTATCTTTAGATGTCTGCTCTATCCAAAATGTGTCCTCTCTTGAAACTGGGATCTTTCTCAGAGACACTTTCCATAGACCTGCCTGGAGCAATGATAAAATTAAAGACAGCCATGCACTATTCCTTAAGAATAACCCACCCCTTTCCTTCACACTATGCTCTTTGTATAATGTTTGAAGCTGAGAGAGTATATCTATAATTATATTTGCCAGCTGTGATAGTTCCCCTGTATGGCCAAAATGAACATTATGGCGCAGAATTTTGCTAAAACTTATGAAGTATTCAATTTCAAACAACTTGTCTCTGCCCAATTCAGGACTCCATGGCAAAGCACCATCTTCCTTAACATCAATATCTGATAGAGTGATCCAGCCAAGTACAAAACAATATCTTTCAAGTATAAGATCATGCACTTGGGAAGCTTCTCTATTCTGCCACACTTCCAAAATGTGACAAACAACAGAATAGAGATCAGACCAATTTAAACCCAGATCTTGAAGAACTTTGTGTTCTACAATACCCCAGTTATGAATCCCACTAATGTCAATCAGTTGTTGAAAGAGATCAGCCATTCCATGCTCTTCTGTGACTCCCTCATTCACATTTATAACACTTTGTACCACATGATATACCCATGATTCTAAATAGCCTGTTCCTGTGGGAAGCTAAAAAGTTCCTCCTTGTGTAATCTGTATTAACTTATTTCTTATATTGAACATCAACCAGGATGGGAAGGTTGTAGAGTGGAGAATCATGTGCCGAAGAATCAACATCAGTCTTGAAATTAGCAAAGACCAGCAAACCAATTGTGTGCTGTTAAGTTCCACTGGAGGACAACTTACATTGCTAAGGGCTATTGCATAATTTTGTGCAAGAGATATCACATTGCTTTCGTTCTTCCAGAAAGTAGACTTTTCTAGATCTATTGGTTGTTCACCATCCAAGTGAAGTCCTTCATTGGCTAAAACAACAATATGAGTTTCGAGTAAGTGGTAACAATGGGAGTAACACCTGTTCCCTCCATAGCATCAAATAACCTGAAAGCTTCTACGAGGTGGCCTTCAATGCAAAGCACATCAATTATTGAATTATATGTGACCTCATTAGGCATAGTACCTTTTAATTCGATCTTTTGGTGTGAATTTCATTGTTTCCAGTTATTCTTGTCTATTACTCGAAGAAATTGTTAATGAACGCCTTTGTTTCTTGTATCTGTTCTCTGAAATTTGAGATTTAGTATTTGTCTATAATGCAGATCCTTTCCATGAATTTAAAAGGAAGCGAGATAAGCGTAAAGAGGTGAGCTCTGTTTCATTCAAATGTCAACAATTTTTGCAACACATATTTCTCAAGAAATTCGCATTTCCCTGTTGTATAAGTCGAATGCTTTGTCAATGATTTGTCTTTAAAGGGTAACTAATGAGATTAAAATCTATGATTCTTGATAAGTATGCATTTGTTATATTTCCTGAAAATTGAATGCTGTCATAACCGCAAGTCAATTAAAATTTCGGACCTTCAGTTTGTCTGTTGCACAGATGCACTCAATGCCAACCAATATATTGCAAAAATAAAATATGTTGGCTGCAAACATATATACAACAATGTTAGTTTGAATGAGAGCTTTATCCTGAGAGCTTAACCGAAAATTCAAGGATGATTGAAACATCAAGGGAAAAGCTGGAATGCACCAAGTCAAGAGTCATATGCCTCTGATAGTAACATAGAAGAGCAAGACCAAACTTAGGGATACAGATAAGAAGCTAGCAAATCTATGGAGATCAATATTATTTGGCTTTGACATTCTTTCAGAAAACTTTATGATTCATGGTCATATTCCCCATCAATTCTCTCGACCCAATTCAATAGTCTGACCAGGCTGTATCTTGCAGAAGAATTTTGGCAACATGAGAAGCCCATTGTATAACATTTAGTAGAGTTTCCTTTACATCTTAGATTCATTATAATTTGTGACATATGCCACTGTTTCATCACAGTTTAATCCACAATGGGGACCTTATCCACCAATCCTTACAGAACCTTATACACTTGAGCCATTTCTAAGCTCCCTTCTAACGATATTGTTGAAATAAATCTTCCTATTTCTTCTGGTCAAACCCTCATATTAGTCAAATACTCTTTTGCCCGATACAGTCTTTTCCCTTATGCAACATGCAAGGGTTATGCCAGATGACATTACATTCATGGCTCTTTTATCTGCGTGCAACCATGCAGGCTTGGTGGGTGAAGGATGGCAATACTTTGATTGTATGAGACGGGATTATCACATCACTCCCAGCGTGGAGCACTATGCATGCATGGTTGATCTTCTCGGATGTGCAGGCCATCTGGATGAGGCTTGGAAATTTATAAAAAATATTCCATTAGAGCCTAACGCTATTATCTGGCGAGCACTACTTGGTTCTTGTAAAAATCATCACAATATAGAGTTATGTTTGCAAGTAGCTGAACGGCTTGTGGAGTTAGAGCCTACATATGCTGGAAATTATGTGCTACTGTCGAACATATATGCTTGCTAGCACACCCATCCAAATCACCAAGAACCTTTGTGTGTGTGGTGATTTCCATAAGGCCACCAAGTTCATCTCAAAGGTTGTTGGGCAAGAAATCATTGTTAGGGATTCCAATCGTTTCCATCGTTTCTTGGATGGACAGTGTTATTGTGGGGATTATTGGTGAAGCTAATGGTTGCAAATTACTAGCACAAGCGGATAAGGAAACTACATTGTAGATTTTTGAATTGGCCTTCTGACATGATCGAATACCAGGTACTCATTGATTTCTGGGAAGCTTACTAGTTAGTAACCAACACAGGATGAACTGATGGTATCAGACTTCATTTGGCCCTTACAAGCTATGATGTGCGCTTAGACCAAGAAAATCAGTGCATATATTACCTAGATCATGGGGTATACTTGTTCTAATAAGATATGACAGTCATTGAACATCCTCTGTAATGTATTGGGTTTTTTGTTCAAAGTACAATGAGAATTTTCCTGTCCATTTCTTTCTGTATTTCTTGTGGTAATTGGTATTCATTTATTCACAAATGCATCAATCACAATAGCTCTTCAGCTTTTGATGGATAGAATTTGCTTTTCTAGTATCAAACATACATCAGAACTGTGATTAGTTATGAATATAGTGCATAAGATTCTAGAAAGAGGATGACTTTGATCTGAATGCAGAATCTATTCTCTTTCCTGAGACACAGTACGATCAGAGTAAATATTTAATGCTATTTGTGGAAATTAATTCTTGTCTAGAGCAGGTTTGAAGCAACCAATGCTCGTCTTCATAATAATCCAGGCTTTAATAATACAATGCAATGGGAGGATGCTTAGTCCAACTTGAAAAGTATGTCATGTGGCAAATACATGAACAGTCTTACAAGCTTATATATATATATATCTTCCGGCATGTTACATATACATGGGATTTATTGACAAGTGAATCCTTTTGGCCATCTCAATGTAAAATGGCTCAACATATACAGGTACCTTCTTTCATCCCTTCAAACCTAATCCTGAAATATTCAGGATCAAATTTTTATTTTACATTCTATAAAGAAGCAAATATAACACATAATGTTAACATCTCCTGTTCCAGAATAAATTTCTAACTAACAGAGGTATCGATATATGCACATTTAAAGGAGTTCCCTAGTCAGAAATTCTCTAGCATAGAACTAAGTTACTTTGTCTTATCATACAACAGCAATGTCTATATGCGCAGGAGTAATTTGATGTTACATATGGATATAAAATTATAAATTGATTATTATCTGAACCGAGTTTGAAGCAAATCAAATTTGTCTGATGTAATTATCAAACCAGATTTTAATGACAGACTGCTTTGAAAGGATACACTGTGCAATGCAAACAGTACATGTAATAGAATCTAAATCAACTGTTTTACGGGCCTAGATATTTTATGGAACACAGACTACAATTCATTCAAACACACCAGATTTAAGGGGCATTTGGCACTAGCTTCAGCCACTTTGTTCAGGAAGTTAAAGTTAAGATAAATTACTTTATAATTTTGTTTCCCTTACCATAGAAAACTCTATACTCACTACTGTTCAGTATGATAAATCGAAGTTATTTTCTGAAACTTATTGAATTTACCTCATGGGGTACTTTAAGAAAACATGTAGCAGATGTTGAAACTGAAAACACATTTCTTAAAGAACTTGGGATATTGACATACAGTGAAAATTTAAAGAAAATTTAGCCAATGGGAAAAATGCTTAATGAAAAGCTTAAATTGGCAATTTTTATTATTCAAGGTTTATATCTTTCCTTAATTGGCCAACTCAAAATAAAAACATAATGTTTTAACCTACTTTGACTTGTCATAACCTGCTTGAAGCAGCAAATTTAGTGAAAACAGTGCATCATCTTCGCATTCTTTTCCATCAAGAACAAAAAGCACAGCTTTTCGCAGTGCCCTGACATGCATGCTGAAAAGGGATGTCAATATTTTCAGCAAAATGCTTGATTGCCCATCCTTCAATACACAAAAAAATAACTACTCACAAAGTGTGAGTAATGAAGTATCTTTAGATGTCTGCTCTATCCAAAATGTGTCCTCTCTTGAAACTGGGATCTTTCTCAGAGACACTTTCCACAGACCTGCCTGGAGCAATGATAAAATTAAAGACAGCCATGCACTATGCCTTAAGAATAACCAACCCCTTTCCTTCACACTATCCTTTTTGTATAATGTTTGAAGCTGAGAGAGTATATCTAGAATGATATTTTCCAGCTGTGATAGCTCCCCTGTATGGCCAAAATGAACATTATGGCGCAGAATTCTGCTAAAACTTATGAAGTATTCAATTTCAAGCAACTTGTCTCTGCCCAATTCAGGACTCCATGGAAAAGCACCAGCTTCCTTAACATCAATATCTGATAGAGTGATGCAGCCAAGTACAAAACAATATATTTCAAGTATAATCTCATGCACTTGGGAAGCTTCCCTATTCTGCCACACTTCCAAAATGCGAGAAACAATAGAATAGAGATCAGACCAATTAGATTCTACTTTGATAAATTGAATCATGTCATATGCAATCTCCAAGCATCTCTTGATCCACTTGTCTTTAAGGTGATGTTGCAGTTCAAGAAAATGGAATTTTCGACCAGTCAAAACATCATGGCTTATGGGGGATTGTTCTGATTACTTTTTGACTTACGAAGACAAAGAGGGGGATTGGATGCTTGTAGGTGATGTTCCATGGACGTAAGTTAAAATTTGTTAAATTTGTTAAATTCAAAAGCAATATCTGAAAGAAAGATCACATTTCCAAGCTAAATTGCTTATTCCTTTACAATGTCATATATTATTGTACAGAATTGACAAGGAAAGTCTTAGCACCGAACAATGGAATAAGCTTTTTGACAAGGAAAGTCATATGCTGTCTAAATAAGCTTTTTGACAACGAAAGTCTTCTGCTCTCTAAATAAGCTTTAGACAAGGAAAGTGTTAGCACCACACAATGGAATAATCTTTTTGACAAGATATGAATTTTACAACAAATACGTTTCTTTCACAGAATGTTATCTTTATCCTTGTTCTTATGCATCATGCATGAGGTGCTTTTCTCATGATAAATTAGTTTTAGTAATTGCTGATGCAAATAATATTCTACTAAGTGTTATCATGGAGTTTTAGGGATCTCACTCTCTCTCTCTTTCTCACTCTCACACACATACACAGTACACACACAGAGGAAGCATGTGTATTCAATACTGTGGCAGGCATCTATTGACATTTAACATAGAAATTTGGCGATACTTATTGAGTGTACAAGTTTTTGAAAAAGGTTTGGATAGGTTAATATCCTTTTCATGCACCAATCCATAAATGAATTCTGAGAGGGGTTTATTGCAGTTGGATTATAATCCACAAGGGCCACCATCATTCGCACTTCAGTTGGTACAACGTACACTAGAGGAAAGTCTCGGTTCTGTGCAGAAAGCCATCCATGAAGATGTGCAAAACCTGCACCTTGAATTACTTCGTCAATTTCACATTCAACAGGTATGGTAATTGTTATTTGTATCGCTATAAAGAAAGAATCTACATTGAAATTTCTCCTACGCTTCATTTTATAATTTTTTACCCTGGTATAACATCATTCTAGAGACTTATTTTTTTATCGCCTTCCTCATTTAAACTGTCCAGACAAAAATGGGCTCCTTGATGACCTCAGTGCTAGAAAAGAAATCAGATTTAATGAAGGAAGTGCAAGCCCTCCAAAGAGAAAATGAACAGCTGTGCCAGCTTCTCTAGGCAAGAATTCTGCATTGTCATAGTCTACAAAGATGGAACTTCTTTAGATATCATTGCTAAGAAAGGAAATTCTGCTAATTTATCAGATTAGTCGTGTCGTCAGAATTCAAATTTACTCTAAAGAGCCTTTGTTCTGAAACGTCAAAGGATATATTACAGGTATGTGCATTGTGTCAGTAATTTGCAAGCATGGCCATGAAACTTTTGGGATTTATATGTCACACCATTGTTGTCAGCATGGCCTTGTACGTCCTTCTAGACCATTTTTGTGGGAGAAGGTTGTGGCAGGAGGAATTTGCCTGTGAGCTGGGATAAGGTGAAAACTCTTGAGAGCCCATTGGTGTGTGTATTTGTAAAGTGGTTGAGTAATTTCTGGTCTTGTTAATAGTTTCTACAAGAAATTGAGATAAGTTACAATTGAAAATGGTTGTAAAAATGAGGAGTAATTTCATTTTTTTCTCTTTATTTTTGAGGCAACATTGATTTGTTTTTTTGCATGGAAGGTTTGCTTTCCCACTGCCCCTACTATGGTTGGTTTCCATTCAGATCCATGGAAACCATGTTTTACAATGTACTAGCTTGTGGTGTGTTGTTGGAACTTGTTATATTTCCCATAATTATTTCCACAAATTGGTGGATGATACAATCTTAGTGTTGTTCTTGAATACTTAGTAATGCCAATTTCGACAAAAAGTCTTTCACTATCTTCTGACTCGGAATGTTTTTAATTCTCCTACACTCCTAATACTACAAAGAGATGGTTTTCCTTTTCTGATAAGTTCTATGGATACCAACTTTGTCACCTTCTGTACAATGTTCAACTATGGAGAAAATATTTGCTAGAATGAACAATCTGTGGTACCCCTCATTTGTGGAGTAATACAATGTAATTAATACTAAAGCAATTGTAAGTGATATTTGTAGAATTACATAAACATGACAACTCTATTGGATAGGACTTTGTCTATAGAAGTTGTTATTCATTCTTTCCCCAACTTGATATCTAAACCGAAAAACAGAGCTAATAGACATGCACTTATTTAGTTCATCTTTATGTACGCTGTTTAGTTTTGCCCTATACAAATCTTGAGGATGATTGACACTATTAGGAAATCTGTATGTTTGCTCTCTGATGGACCATAATTTAAATCTCTATCAGCAATGCTTATCAAAGTAATATATTTGGACCCTACCACAATGTGAGGGTAATTTAAAAAAAAAAAAATTCAAACACTGTCGCTTAAGCGACGGCTACAGGCAATTTTTTTTAAAATTTTTTTTCAAAAACCGTCGCTTAAGCGACGCCTACAGGCAATTTTTTTTAAAAAAATTTCAAAAACCGTCGCTTAAGCGACGCCTACAGGCAATTTTGTTTTTAAAAAATTTCAAAAACCGTCGCTTAAGCGATGCCTGCAGGCAATTTTTAAAAAAAATTTCAACAACCGTCGCTTAACCGACGCTTATGTTTAAAGTTTAATATGGATTAGATGTCGGATAACTGACGAATTACATTTAACCGATGGTAAACTGAGGTGTCGCTTAACCGACATATTAGAAAGATGTCAGATAACCGATGAAAATCCATCGACGCTTAAAAAAATCATAGTGTCGTACATGAGACAGGGAAGTGTCGAAAATCTGACAATACGACCATTGGATTTTTGGTTGAAATGTAGTAGTGGTTGATGTCGAAACTGGCCCTAGACTTCTTTGAAAGGCCATGTGCTTCTATGATGAAAGATGATGAGGGTTTATAAACCCTAACGAGGAAAACAATTATAGTGTGGATACCTTAATGAAAACAATATATAGTTTGGGGCTAGCGTCGCTTATGGTTTCCAAATATATATACATACATATCATATATATAAATATATATAATAACTATTTTAATTGTCCAAATATTGTGTACTTGGAGATTTCATTTTTACTTATATTATCTTTATGATTGGGTATATTCTAGCATTGGTTATGCATGCTAATCTGAGATACTTTTTGGTCGAATTTGTTAAGTAAACATTAATGGTATTTATTTCGTTAGCTATCCTCGGTGGAAACCTTTGGATAGGTCATCATGCACTTGTGTAGGCCATCAAGATGATGACTAAGGAAAATCCTATGAAATAAAAGGAACTTGCTATCCAAAATGAACCTTTAAACCATGATTGTACAACCAAAGAGAACATGTCGCTACCAAAGGAAGGATCAATAGGGATGACAAGTAGGAATGATAAGAAGTATATTCACTTGGCTTTTCATGACACAATGACTTGCAAGAAATTCAATTACTTTTCTATTATTTTTCCAAGTTATGGATGTTTATACACCACTATCAAATTTGTTTAAGTATGGCTAGGAATGATTGTTTAGATACAATCCCTTTAGGGTGCCTTTGTGCCACTTTAAATTGGGTTATGGACATATTTGAGGTGAGGCGTTAGGTGAGTGGGTAAGGTTTGAAGTATTTCATTTGATTAGTCTATAAATAACATATGACATATGACTACAATCCTAGGCATGCTCATATACAAACAAAAAGGTACTTTATAAGAGGCCCGAAGAGATGGTTAGGTAGGGTTGGTGTTAGGGTTTCCCTCCTAGGTTTAGGGTTTCATCATTGATTATGGGATGTTATCATTATGGGACGTTTTCCTTTCAATTATGCATGTGGTTGAAGCATGTTAGTGGTGTTGATGGGACGTTATCATCATATAGTACAAATTCAACCTGTTTTTCAACCGACATACATTGACATAGACCCCAATCAATCCAATTTTTTCAGGAAGATAGGACCGTCAAACTAAGAATGATTTCTATCCAAGTCAAAATGATAATGACAGTCCAAAATGCTAATTTCCAGCTTGCCAAAATGAGTGTACAATCCCAAATGCAAGTACTAATGATAAACAAGAGTTGAAATGGCACTTTGAATTAGTGAAAGGTATCGTCAAAACAAAAGTATTTCCAACCAAGCATTTAGCATTATAACAGTTCTATAATTCACTTTTTAGCTTGTCAAGACAAAGGTACAATCTTTTAAGTAAACATCAGTGATAAACAATTTTACAAGCGCCAAGTTTCCAAGCCAATAGGACTCTTAAACCAAATCAAATTTCTAGTCAAGTAAAATGTCTTATGACAGTCCAAGATGTAATTTCCAGTAAAGTAGGAATGATAAGAAGTATATTCACTTGGATTTTGATGACACAATGACTTGCAAGAAATTCAAGTCCTTTTATAGTATTTTTCCAAGTTATGGATGTTTATATACCATTGTCAAATTTGTTTAAGTATGGATGGGAATGATTGTTTAGATACAATCCCTTTAGGGTGTCTTTGTGCCACTTTAAATTGGGTTATGGACAAGTTTGAGGTGAGGTGTTAGTGAGTGGGTCAGCTAGGAAAGAAAGGAAGTGACCTTAGGCTATAATAGGTGGTTAAGAAGGCTATTAGGGCTTCCCTAAATAGGATATTAAAGTCAATAAGTTAGGGTAGCTTAGGATGAGTTAGTGGTGTTCTAGGGGTGTCCAAAATGGATATTACAAACAAAGATATAAGGAGAGCCGTGGGGGTCAAGGTAGTGTGGAAATGAAAGGAATAAGCCTTGATTTAGAGAGAGGGAAAGGTAGGAGTCTAGGGAAAGAGTTTTAGCAAGGGTTAGGATAGAATAGAATGATTTAGATGTGTCTTATGGCTGCCTAATAGGTATTATTACAGTCTAGTTTGATAGACAATCCTAGGTTAGTAAAGGTTAGAAAATGGAGTAGAAGGCCTATTAATCTGGACAAGGAAAGTCCAAAACACATGTAAGATGAAGATGAGCTACGTTTTACTTATTTCACTATGGTTTATAAAAGGAGTTCCCATGAATCTCTAACCCTAGATTATGTGAAGTAATCCATGCCTAAGCTTTGAAGTATTTTATTTGATTAGTCTATAAAGAATATGTGGCATATGAATACAATCCTAGTCATGCTCATATACAAAAAAAGGTACTTTATAAGAGGCCATAAGAGATGGTTAGGTATGGTTGGTGTTAGGGTTTCCCTCCTAGGTTTAGGGTTTCATCATTGATTCTGAACCCTAGGTTATGCATGCTAACCCAAAAACATCGTTTGGTTCATGGTTTCCTCATTGATTATAAATCCTAGGTAATGCTTGATAACCTTTAAACTTCAGTGAGGGTTAGGGTTTACTGATTGATTCTAAACCCTAGTTTATACATGCTAACCCTTAAATCATTAAAATTGCAACAAGTGCAATAGATCGTTAACATTACAAGTGCTCAACAATAGCATAAAGAATATGTATGTATTCAATTAGAGTAAGTAATGTCAACTTCGTCTTCAAATTATATTAATTGTCAAATTTATCAAAATCAATGTTTTCCAAGTAGATGTAACAACTGCAAGCCAACAACAGTCACGTTCAATATGATTCTCAGCTCATCAATACTATGAAATTTCTAGTCAATCAAATGGTATGAAACTTCCAGTCAATCAGGTTTTTTTGTTAACTAACCTACGGTGTTAAATGTTTTATGCATTTTATTGTGAACATACAGACTTTATTTCTTCATCAACAATAAGTATTGCAAGCATATCAACTATAAAATACTACTACATTCGACATAATGTATGCAAATCTGTAATAAAAGGTAACGTAATATAAAGAAGTGCAAAATGATATATTAATATACCCAAATTTCCAATCATATACAGTAGTAGTTAAAAATATAACATCGTTCCCAATGTCTATACAATGGAAATTCATGTTGTATACAAAATATGGAAACTCATGCCCTATAGAAAATATGGAAACTTGTGCCCTAAAAAAAAATGGCAACTCGTGCTAAAATGCCACATCATGGCCAATGTCCTCCTACCCACCCTCTGAGCTCCCAGGTGGACCTCCAAAATCGATCTTCCTCTTCTTCGAGCTAGAGGAAGCTTGGTTCTTCTAGAGGATTTGATCACCTCCCCTTGGGCTTTGAAATGACAATACTCAAATGTCAACTGCTACAAGAAATTATACAAGCATAAAACACAATTTAAAAATAAAAATTACGTTTTCAAATTTTAAATAGCTCACCTGAAATGAGACCGTAAGTTGTGAGCGGGCTACCCTCCTCCATGATCCAAGTCTCTCGGAAATGCCACTTTGCAACATTTAAACAGTAAGATAACTCATACAATTTACTTCCTATGTTAATTTTCTTTAATATTGCATGATATTTTCATAAACTACTAAATCTCATCATGAACACAATAGGATGCTACCAGGGGATGGAAGTTGGAGCAATCGGTTGGTCCTCAGGGGTGGCAGGTGGAGCAGTCGGCTGGTCCTTGGGGTGGTAGGTGGAGCAGTGGGCTGGACAACCTCCTTTGATGCTAGGCTGGATGGCATAGTGGAGGATGTAGCCACATCGACGTTGGATACAACACTAAGGGGCAGGGTGGGATAGGGTGTGTACTAGAGTGGGCGAAGTGGTGATGTACGATGATAAACACCAACTGGATGTAGAATGGAATGAGCCACCATGGAAGAGGAAACGAGGGTGGTGGGGGAATATGGGGGANGGGGGGGGGGGGGGGGGGGGGGGGGGGGGGAGGAGTGATCGAATGCTATGATGAAGACAAGGGAGCTGGATGGAAGTGTGGTGGTGGATGGCTGGGGCATGGGGGAGTGAGAGAAGGATGTGACAAAGAAGGGGGAGTTGGATGGAAGTGTGGTGCTTAATGGGAGGTAAGGCATGGATGGAATGGGGTGGGGAGGGATGCAGGGAAAGGGACATGTATGCCTTGGGTTACACCTAGCATATATGGTGCAGAAAAGGTAGTCGATGGAAAGATAGTGACACCGGTGTGCCTATGTACTCGGACATGCATACATATTCATGGCCTCATATATTAGTACATAAAAAATATAAGTATACAAATCTAATCCATTAAAACTGAAATTAAATTTATACTTTATTACAAGATTCCGGCAGGGATGGATGGTCACTCCATCCTGTAGGCACCTATTCATTTGCACAAAAATATTTAGATTCAATTACTAAATATTAACTACATTGGAGGACAAGATTAACGGCTAACATTGAATTTAATTACTGAAAGAAAAAAAACTGTGTGTATGGTGTCGCGATGTCCTTTGCAGCTGCCATGGCTCCATCTAGGTTGAAGGAACCAACGTTCTCCCACTCGGGTGTTGGAGACTCAGCACTGGATAGATTTACATTAAAAAAAATAAAGTCATCAACATCTGATTCTAAGTTAAATTTATTATAAATTATGAGATTGCATAACGTATAATCAATACTTTAACATTAAATAAAACAATAACTACCCTGGTGGAGGTAGCTCTCTGTGGCATGCTCCCATGTGGGAACTAAGCATGGATGACCACAATGAGAACAATGATGTAGCACTAGTCTTGTCGAGATGGATGGATCATCCTGGATACCACCTGTAGCTGCTCTCCCTTGCCCACCACCAGTAGACCACGTAGAAGTGTGTGTCTTGGGTGGTCCTGCTCGCTCTATGAGGACATAGCCACAAATGTGGTATGCCTAAGAAGGTGTCATTTGGCATGTTTAACGGACTCATGGATCTCATCTAGCCCGCTACCTAACCCAGGGGGTTGAGGAAGCGGTTTTGGCTCTCGCCTAGGTGCAGGAGGTCCTCTGAGTGGGTTCTAGTGGGCATGAGGTTGATCTTGGGCTGATACAAAACCAACTACTTGGAACTCGGTGATGTTGAAGTAGTTCACATGGAACCCTAACACAAACTTAGCCCACAATTTCTTGAGAAAATACTGTGGGACCTCAACATTGTTGCGTGGAGGCTTGTCGAAAACCATGAACCATCTCTTCCTCCAGTTTTCTCTCCATGGATGGTAATTACACCAGTCCATGCAAACTCACCTCTTCCTCACATATGGAGGCTGTCCTGTTCTCAGATCTATAAATTTGCTCCATAGTTGGGCTTTCATGATATTCAGGTTTTTATATCCTCTTTGGATATACCAGTGCCATAATGTTGTCTCATTCAAGCCCTATATTCGCTCAAACTAGTTATCTCAATGTGGGAAATGTTGATAGATTCTATTATGTTTTCTAGTGATGTGGTGAGGGAAACCTGAAAGGGTATCCTGGTGTTCTTCCATTCATCACTCAAAATTATTAATTGGTTTAAATCCCTGTGTAATTCATCTTCGAGTGTTTCTTCGTTTAATTTGGGTTTTTTCTTCATTTAATTCGTGGTTTGGGTCCTCTGATTGGTTCGTTTCATTCCTTTCTTGGGATGGTTCATTGGTATTTTTCATTATGTTTAGGTAATTTGTACCTGTAATATCAAATATTTCCCATTTCAATTCATTTTTAATTTTTTTTAATTTTGTATTTTATTTGAAAAACAATAAAAAACATTAAAAAAAATGTCATTCCTACTCCATCTACCTTACTCCAATGTCATGGGTGTCATTTTATCTTGGTTGGACACTTTGGCTGGGAACCTTGGGGGTCGTTTTCGCCTCCGTGGGGGTCGATTTCGCCTCCTTGGGGGTCGTTTTCACCTCCTTGCGGGCTTGCAGGTGCATTGTGAACAAAACAAAACTGTTCATTGTTTTTTTTTTTTTTTAAACACAGGGACGCGCATGTCCCTGTGTGCGATCACACAAAACATGTGCACATGTCCAAGTAAGCCTGCATGCACATACACACATGCGTGTCATTGGATGCACATGTGCGCTCCTATTCTTCATGCTGGCAATATGGCATGGAGGTTCTCTAATGCCAAAGTAGGAGCGCGTGTGTGCATCTACGTGTGCGTGCACGTTCTTGTTTTTTTCTGCTCGCGCGCTCCCATTGCATCATATTTGGGTAGAAACTTCTTGCAGGCACCCAGGACATAATGCTTTTGGGATCCTAGGATTTTGAATAATCCTGACTATAGCAGAAAGACCCTGTCCCGTGTCACTAAACACCTTCAGGGATCTTATCCCTGCATGAAAGTCAATTAGTCTAATGTCCTCAAATATGCACTTATTCATGCAGTGACAAAGTTCCCAAATGATGAAGCATGGTAATGAATACCACTGAGGATATTGAATTTTGCAAGCAGTGAAACAATCTAATAATGAAATTCCTATCCAATATATGTGTTTCTATACAAGATACCCACTTCTTTCCAAATAGATTTGAAAAAACAACAAGAGAAAAATAGATGGAAAATAGTTTCTTCTTCTAGTCCACAAAGCAGGGAAAAATTTGGACCAGAGAAACCTCTTTTCAAAAGGTTGTCTTAGGTCATGATTTTTTTTTCCAGTGCCAACCAACAGAATAATAATATACAGTATGGAACCTTCCACTTCCATATGTTATGCCACCATTGTTGATTCACTTGGAAGATATCAGTAAGATGTCGATAAGCCAATTTGGCCACTATAACCCCTGATTCCATGTCATATGACCACTTTAAAGTGTCAGATCCATCATTCAGGAAAAATGAACCTCATTGAAGACCTCTGATGTAGACAGACAATTCATCTCCAATCGCACCATAAAGACCCAGTTGATTTGCAGATATCCAACCTTGGGTTGAAGGAATATCATATGGTAGAATAGCAATGTGATATAGATTGAAATATCCTCTGCCATGAAGATAGAGGAAATTTCAACTCAAAATGGGCCTCTAGTTTTTTTTTCTTCCTCTAAAATTAATAAATACTATTTTATTATTTTATTAAGCTCCCTACAGATCTTTTAGTTCACATTAGAGGAAATTTCAATTTGAAATGGTGCTTCCAAAAATAATACAAATTCCATGTCATCATGTATTATCTAATCAAAATGCTTTAAAATTAAAAAAGGGAGTACCTCTTAAACACTTTTTTATACGAATTTGCAGATAGGTATAATAAAAAATCTACTTTTTTGTTCGTATTTTCAACATATCTCCCTGTGATTTTACTCAAATTTAAATTAAAAGAGCACATTGGATGCATAATTTAATTTTGCATCCAATGAGCTCTTTCGATCAAAATTTGAGTAAAAGCACAGGGAGATATGTTGAAAATATGAATAAAAAAAGTAGATTTTTTATGATACCTATCCCCAAATTCGTATTAAAAAATTGTTTAAGAGGTGCTCCCTTTTTGAATTTTAAAGCATTTTGATTAGCTAATACATGATGACATGGAATTTGTATTATTTTTGGAAGGACCATTTCAAATTGAAATTTCCTCTAATGTGAACTAAAAGATCTATACGGAGCTGATATTTTACTGGGATGCCAACAATGGGGTCTTCACCCACAGAGATGAATCGACCATCACCCACGACCCATGCTAGCTAGGATCCAAAGATGTTAAAGTACTAAAGAATGTCATTCTAGAAATTAGAGATCACACAACTCGGTTTTTTGAAACAATGTATCCATTGAATTATAGATAAAGGATTGATATATTTTTCTCGAATAACATTTGTCCATAAACTCCTTCCATAGATGACCATCCATGGGCTTTTTTCCCTCAATGTAAGAGAAAATAAATGCATGTTTTGAGGCCCTGTACACCTTTGGATACTGGCCGAGCAATGATCTCCCATCTAATCAGATGATATTTGGTTTTTTCACGATCTCCTGACCATATGAAAGACATAATTTTACTTCTCATTTCATATTTCATTTATCACTGATTTGGTTACTTTTCATAGTGAAAACCAATAGACAAATTTAAAGTATATAAACTATCATATTTTCAAAGTTAAAGTATATTAATTAGCATATTTTCAAAGTAGTGAAATGAAATGTTTAGAAAAAATTTAATATGTTGTATAATGAGAGAATGATGTGTGTACATAATTAAACAATATAATTTTGTATGTTTGAAAACAAGTCTAGTTAATTTATGGTAGGGATAGTAATCGATGAAATAGAAAAGAGAATTGTATTGCAAGTACTAATAAGCAATAAATATACATCCATGTAATCAACGAGAAGTAAAAATAATTGTACATTAATTTGTCATACAAAAAATATAAATATGTGAGTAAAACAAGAAGGATAGGGACTCATCAAGTTTGCCTCTACAAATCAACATTGGTATTTTCAATTAGGAGGGAGAGTGTAGAGGTTGACGATTGCAATTTTAAGTGTTAAAGGGAGAAATAATGAAGGCATGCCTGTTGCTTTTCTCGAAGTGAGAGATATCAAGTGTCTTTGATCTTTGCATAGCATTTGAAGGAGAATGATGGTGTAATTTGGATTTCTTCTAGTGTTGTAGTACGTGGAAATGCTGTGAAGGTCAATCCTTAATGTTCATGTCAATGGTTGAGCTTATTAATATCAATCCTTGGGATTTATGGATAGTCAATGCCCAAGCCATCTTGAGGGGGATTTGTTTCTTATTACTTCGATTTATGGGTGGAATTGGTATGTGACTTAGTTTAGATTGGTCCCATGGAGGGCCAATGTAATTATCAAATTCCATGACAACATAGGTTGGTAATGTAATAGGGCTAGATCCAAGTGCATACTAATCTTGACTGGGCCCATAAATTGTAGGATAGCATTACTCACTTCCCTACACATAGCAATCCCATCATAATCTTGTTGTGCATCTAAACCATTCATTGCAAATCAGATTCAAATGATGGAAACAAGGAATGTCAAGATCAACCTCAACAACCAAGAACTACAATTTTAGTAAACAATGCATGATCATAATACAATGATGAAAAACAATAAAACATTGAGATTGTGTTAGATGTATATTTGAGTAATGTTGGAAATTTTCTCACTTATAATATTACATAGTTCCCCTATCACATGCCTAAGATATGTTTGTGGGAATTGTTTTTATGAAATAAAATATATCTCTATACAAAATTAATGTATTATATTTGTTGATAGAATTGGTCCAAAAGAACATACAAGACCTAATATACTGTGATTATTATGCAAATGAGGGAAATAACAAGAGAGTGGTGCTCCTTACATCATGGTGTATTGGTTGTAATCTATATCTGTTAAAAAAATGTCTATTACTAACTTACCACATATTTTCCTAAAAATGCTCATAACATGCCTAAAAGTGTTTTTATGATGTAAATATTCAATGAAACACTTGTCCATAAAATGCAATCCTAAAAAATAATGTATTAAATTTTTAAAAAACAAGTTATTAAAATTGAGAGAATACTTTAATCAAATCCTTTTATTAAAATATATGTTATTTTAATTTAAAATAAAATAATATTAAATTAATAAATTATATAAAACAAACAAAATAATATAATTAATACTATATATAATAACGAAATGTATATAAATGCAACAAGGTAAAATGATATAATATTGAATTTATAAAGCTTAAAAGGTAAAATCATTTTAATTATATATGGTAAAACAATTTATATAAATAAAATTATATATAATTGATGCAATGAATTCAACATTATATTAAATATATTTTTAATAAATTCAATAGAAAATAATATATATATATATATCTAATTTATAAATATATTTTCTAGTCTCTTTCGTCTCTCAGTGTTAGTGTCGGCCCAGCAGAGTGCTTTTGCTGTTGGTGTTCTTTCCAATCTCAACGCATTTCACCACTCCATCGGAAATTCCCTCTGCCCCTACCATACTCCAACTTGGTAGTTTCCACCGCCTGTCTAGGGTTGAGCCCTGGGATTTCACGACGGACTTGAAAATCCACCTATAGACGCTTTATGCCCAATCATTCCGGATAACGCTTCCAGTCTCCCAAGGGAATACTCCCCCTAATACTATGCTGCTTTGCCCTACCTTCACCATACTACAACCTCATGAACCAAGCCCTAGAATAAGGGAAAATATTGACTAAAAGACTAATAGATGGTTATGGAGTTTATATCTTTTTACTGGCACTATAATAAGAGAAGAGTTTCTAAACGACTGGATATGTTGGTCATTCTGCTACTAGTCCTCGAAATACTTTTCTTATTGGGATTATGCTTCTTTAGTTACCCCAGAATCTTTAGTTAGCTTAGCTCGATACTTTTAACAGTAGCGGAATGAGTATCGGACCTAGCATTCATTCGCTCTATTCGAAATACAGATCCAAAGTGAGTGGATATAGATCATATGTAGTTCTGGATCCATAACCCATTAAAAAGGCGGTCCTGCTCTTGCCTTAGTGTTCTAACCTGACTGAGAATGTAGTAGGGACTACTTTTGCCACCTCTCCTTTCGTCAAATAGGAGGTGGACTTAGGGAAGCTTTTGAAAAGAAAAAACTGAGAACCACAAAATATCCTTATGCATGAACAATGAAACCTTCAATAAACTGTGAATAAAATGGTTTGATGGATTCATGCTTAAAACTTATGACACTCAAGACATGATAAGACTTGCACAATGAGACCTTGTAGGCATAAAAGTCTTTATTTTACCACTCATGAGTGCATAGTTTGTCAAAAAACATAGTGGACAAAGATGTACATACATTATTTCCTCTAAATTTGATTCCACAAATTTTGTTAAAACATGATTAACTCATTTATAGAAAATGATATATTCACAATATATATTCACACCATGATTTCTTTTATCACAACAAAATTAATTTACTAATCAAACACAATACATAAGCATATAACTCTCATTGTTTAATGATATACACAATTAGTCTTCAACATATAATTTTTTTTTAATGATATACACAATTAGCCTTCAACATATAAAATCCTTTTAGTAGATCCACCCAATCAATTTAACCTTTCAACCATAAATCTCATGCATTTAATAAATTTATACTTTCATATATCCACACAAAAAATAATTTTATTTAATTAACTTTAAGCTAACTTAACTTTTTAATAATTAAATTTTATACATCTAATAAATTTATCATTCATATTAGCCGACACTAACCCTTTACCCAATGCATATAATTTAATGAACTTATCATTCATATTAGCACACCTAAACCCTTTACCCAATGCATATAATAAATCAGTGAGAAATACAATGTAAGTAACCTTCCATAACCTTTGGACTCATATATGATTCATTTATTCAACTATCTACACATTCACCTATCCATATGCAAGAATTCACGTGGCTAAGTAATAAAAATTCCCTTGATGATATATGACCAGCATAATTGTAAAAAACATATTACTATTATTTATGCGTCGTCACAATGCAAGCATTGGTTAATCTAATAAGGGAATCATTATATATATATGATCCAATTATGTATGAAAACATAGTCATAAATGTAGTTATATGTCCATCCTAAAACCTCTTTTATTTTATATACTGTAAACATTATTATCCATTCTTCACACATATAGTATAAGTATTTATAACTTTTTATTGATCATCATAAACATTTAACAATCATTATTTGTAATGTCATTTTTTGGAATTTTATTAAATAACCAATTTTTTCTTTTTTTTCCCTAATTTTTATTTTAACTAGTTTTGATGTCTAAACCTCCAAATTGACCCAAATGCTCCAAAAGTTTCTCAGAAGGTACATGAATGATATTAGAACTTAAATATTATGTTCAGGGATGTTTTATACCCCCCAATTACTTCTTCAAACTTGTTTAATGTTCTGTTCAAAGTAGGAGTCTTTACTACCAAATTGGCACTCGAATTCCCCCTAGGTAATTGGCAGAAATGGCTTCCCAAATGGTCCCAAAGTCACTCAAATTTTTGAAACGAGGAAGGGGATGTGTAAGGGACATTTTCAAAGTCTCATAGGAATCATGTTTCAGTTTATACAGGCTGTTATGACTCTTTCCAAAATAGCTCCCAAATCACAATTTCGACCCTTGGGGAAAAGGCACCAAATATTCTCCCAATGTAATAAAACTGAGTAAAATGGCTTCCAATTATTAAGTACTAAACATGAGAATTGAAATAAACATTAATGACAGTCCATTCATCATACATTTATCAGAGATACATTCCTCCATTCAACTAATCAGCAATATCATAGCATACATCAATGTAGTGGGAAATGGTCATTATTTGCTCATTAATAATCACTTTTCCTTACAACCATTTGATATTTCAACCTGAGGCTTTATGATAATGAGAGAAAATAATATTGAGCTTATTACAATCAGTAATGGACAATGAAAATCTCTCCCAATTCAAAATCATTAGCATTACAATGGTGCACAACAAGATAGTGGGGAAATGACACTATTCATTCATTGTTTAACATTTTTACATGAAAGATTTTGGCATTTTGACTTGAGAGTATTATTAAAATGAAATAGAGAGAGTTTAAATTAGAACATAAAATAATTAAGCATTATAATCTTCCCCAACTATATCAATATCTCACCCAAAGCACAATCCCTCCATGAGCAAGAATATGCCATAAAATATAGAAAATGTTGGGAGAAAGTGATGCAATAGAAGAATCTACAAGCTTCCATGTAGCTTACAACTACAAATAAGACTCCATTAAATTTACATGAAAGACCTGAGTGGCCTCTTCAAACACCAACTTGGATGGGAATCTTTCACCCTCGAAATTGGCTAAGGCTACAAAACTAGTCATCCACTAACTCTCACAATTCACAAATGACAATTTCTCAAATGATGAAAAGCCATTATCTTGGTTGATTCCTGTATTTTATAAACATAATTAGCCTTCTAAGGTTACCAATCCATCCACAAACTCAATCCAATTTGAATTTGGGTGTGGGCTCAATATTTTCCGTGTGTCGTCCCTTTCCTAGCCTTCCATCTTCCCCCAATTTGAGTAGGAAATGATTGAGCTTCCTCAAATAACATGCGAGACCTATTAGGGGCTCTATTTCGACCTCACATGTTAGATATGTCAGATGTTAGCCTTCATATCTGATTTGTGTCATAGTTGTCATACCATCTTCATCATTGTTGTCAAAGAGCTAGGGAATCTAGTCCAAGTGTTTTACTAGCTCCAAAATGCCTTTTCCTCTTCCCCGGGAGTTACTCTTCCACTCCAATTTTACCTGAACTGATTCATCCCAAGACCGCTGTTCTTCTTATGGATTCTAAATGACAAGAGGAGGATTCCACGCGGCATAGAAAATCAAGCTTGTGTGGGTCCCACATTCTCCATATGTATTCATGATCAATTGCCACTTTGATTTTCCCTTGTATTTAATTATTTAGATTCTTTATTAAATATTTATGTCATTCTAATTTTCAAACATCATTAAATGTCCCCCTTATTCCAAATCCCAAAGCTTACACCCCCAACCTAAAAAACTAGTAATTTTTCTCCTTGGCAATTATTTGACCCTTAGCATCAATTTGAAAAAATCTAATGAATATGGAAAATGTTATTAGGCCATTGTGACCCAATGAAAAATTTGGGACATGACATTATTGAAAAACATGATACAACTTAACCAAAACTAGGTCATTAATGCAAACCTTTTATATAAAACTTCATATATTCATATAACCTATTCATTAGTTAGAACTCAATACATTTCATTCTACCTTCTTAACCATGGGATAACTTAACATAGCTTGTGTGTATCATACGAATTTGTCCCTTTTTTCCTTCTCTTTGACCATTGACCCGCGGTTCAATAAACAATTAATTATATATTGAATTGAATCTGGTTCACATAAAAAGTGGTGCATTACTCCTTCCCTAATATTGATCCATACTATAAATCCTCTCAGAATTTACAGGCGTTACTCATATGCTCTCTTGTTGTAGACTCTAGGTTTTGGGAAATATAATACAGGATCTTGGAATCCACAGTCGTTCACTTCAATCAAGAATTAACCACAAGTTTATTTCAAGCCTCACCCTAACTACGAGTTCTAATTAGTTTATCCCAACATGGTCCACCTTCATAACTGGGAGTTGGATTATGCATATGATTTCATGCTTCTTTAGAAGCACATTGGTTCACCATAGTTCTGCTACTAACTAGATGGAAGTTCGAATACCTGCAGTGTTAGTGGGTAATTGGATTATCAATCTCATGGTCGATGGAGGGTGAAACGGCTCTTGGGTTTATTGTCACTCTCCATGGTTCTTAGTAGTCATCCTTGCCAGAACACGCAAGGGATGAACGTGGTCCTGACTGTGAGTCTAGTCGGTGGTTCTCAGCTGCAATGCACCGAGGAAGTTTTGAATGTTTCAGCAATGGGGTTTGCCTTTTGTTGATAGAGTTGGAAAGTATGGAAAAAATGGTATCTTTTACAGTGAGGAAGATTAGTTATCGAGATTCACCGTATTTATTACTCTAATATTTGTATCCACATAAATTCTTAAGCATGGTTTAAGAGCATTGAGGAATTCCTCCAAATTGATTGACGGAAGAATTGCCCATACCATAAAGACAATTATCAATACCATAAAGACAAATTGTCATGTACATAAGCCACAGTATTAGGTTGTCACTAATCTTTTTTATTTTTGTTTTTGTTTTTGCAGGAATTTTCTATATGGGTAATGCAATAGCTAGCCATTAAACTGACGAAGTAGCAGAACACCATATTCAGTCATCCTAGGGACATGTTGGAGCGATGTCTAGGTTTATACAAACAACCAAAACGATGCAATGATTTAAGATTGTTGTAAAAAATATTGATGTAATTAGATGTGTAAGATCAATGCGAGGATATACAAGTCAATTACAAATATTGTGAACACATTTATTATGTTGGCTTAATAGGAAGGATTCCCCTATTAGATTTGCAATGTTTATTTATATATACGGCTTGAATACTCCAATGTGGAATTTCATGTATATTTGCGTTATTGCTTCAAATTTAAGGAATAGTTAAAGTGTGTCATTCTTATTAAAATTAAGAAATAGAGATGAAGGAGAAAATGGTGGAACACACAATGGCCATATTGATTTCCTAGCCTCATATATAGGACAACATAACAAAAACACTGTGGGACATAAAATACTATGGGTCACTAGTCAAGATAAGGTGACCAAATCAACTACTCAACTAACTAACCAATTTATGATGCATTTTACCATGGAGATTACCTTCTTCAACACACCCCGTTAATCTCAACTTGTAGAAAAACTCCAACAATATCAATGCCTAAGTTCTCTCTGCAATATTCAAATGCACTTGCTCCCCTTGGTTTGGTGAACATATTAGCCAAACGCTCCTTAGAGCCACAAAACTATAAAGAAATTTGTCCATCATTGACTCGCTCACGAATGAAATGGTAGCGAGTGTTAATGTGTTTTCTTTTTCATTGAAAGACATTATGTTTGGACAACTGTATTGCAGATCTATTATCATAGAAAATAAAAGTTGGATCCTTTTCAGTGTGTCCCATATCCTTTAAAATTATTCTTAGCCAAATTGCGTGGCAATATGTTGTGGTGACTGCTACATATTCTGCTTTTGCAGAAGACATGCTAACAATGGTATGCTTGTGGAATTCCCAAGAGATCAAATTTGTACCCAAATGGAAAGCATAACCAAAGGTGATTTTACTAACATCAATACTTCCTGTATAATCATTGTTAGTGTACCCTATGAGAGTACTATCTAATGTATGAGTGTACGAGAGGCCATATCCAAGTGTTCCCGCGGAATTATTTTTCCAAATTTCTATTGAGAGTCTTTGGGAGACTCCATAAATATGGAAATAAGAGTGACAACATGCATCAAATCAGGTCTTGTTGCAATTAAATGCACTAAACTACCTACAATTATTTTGTATAGTGTAGCATTCACTTCTTGGAGCAATGGGGGTTTCTGCTGGTTTACATTTATCCATTATGAACATCTGCAAAATATTAGTAAAATCCTTATGTTGACAAATGAAAATACCTTGATCAATTTGAGTAACTTTGAGACCAAGGAAGTACGGGAAGTACTTCATTAGTCCTATATCATTCTTTTCAAATTCCTTTTTCATGACTATCATGAATTCTTCAAGCATCAAATTACCAATGTAAATCATGTCATCAACATAAAGACATATAATCAACATTTTACCTTATTGATCTATTTTTACATACATAGTGGGCTCATTGTTGCCTCTACTAAACACACTGTTGATGAGGTAGGATTCAATTTTGCTATACCAAGATCATGGAGATTGTTTTAGACCATATAAGGTCTTTATCAACTTAAAAACTTTGTTTTCATGACCTTTGACGGTATATCCAGGTGGCTGGTATACATAAAATTCTTCTTTAAGAGTACCATTGAGGAAGGCATATTTCACATCCATTTGATAAACAATCGAGTAATTGTGTGCTACAATAGAAAGTACAGCTCTGATGGTATCCATCCTTGCTACAGGAGAAAATGTTTCATCATAATCTACACTATACTATTCTACATTTCCTTTGGAAACCGACTTTGCCTTGTGTTTTTCAAGTTCTCCTTTTTCATTTATTTTGGTCTATAGACCCATTTGACTCCAATATCGTTTTGTCTGCAGGGATATCACCAAGATCCCAAGTCCAGTTTTTCTCGATAGCATCAATTTCTTCATTCATTGTTTGTACCAACTTTGCATTCTTTACTGCTTCATCAAAGATGAGGGCTGATAGGAAAACAAAGCATACTAAAGTTTCTCATCAATAATAGGAGTTTTCTCATATAACTCTCTCAAACTTCTGGTTTTCTGGTTCTGAGATGGAGTGTCTTTTGGTGTTTCTTCTTGTTGTTGTACTTCCAATATTGGAATTCTAATAGGTATGTATGACAAATTTAAACTTTCTTGTTGTTGTATGTTTGAGGGATCACTCCAACATTTATCTTCAAGGAATTTCACATCTCTTCTCACCACAATATTTTTAGTCAAAGGATTACACAACTTGTAAGCCTTGTGTTGTTCACTGTAACCAGTGAAAATACACCCCTGACTCTTCTTATCCAGATTTCTTCTAAGTTCACCAGGTACATGAGAAAATGAAACAAAACAAAAAGCTTTTAGATCTGCAACACTCATCTTAGTGCCACTCCATGCTTCTTCAGGAATCTTGTCCTAGACACTCACCGTGGGTGATATGTTGAGCAAGTAGACTGAGCATGCAACAACTCTAGTTGAATACTCATTTGATAGCTTATTTTGTGACAACATGCTACGAGCGATGTTCATGATGGTCCTTTTCTTTTGTTTTGCAACTCCATTCAGTCATGGAGTGTATCTAGTGGTGAATTGTCTTTGGATTCCATGCTTCTTGTAGAAGTATGAAAACTCATGTGAATCATATTGACCTCCACCATCTGGCATAAGCACTTTAATGAACTTTCTAGACTGCTTCTTAGTCATGGTCTTGAACTCTTTAGACTTGGAGAAGGTCTCTGATTTGTTCTTGAGGAAATAAATCCATAATTTCCTACTAAAATCAGCTATAAAATTCAAAAACTAAAAATCTACCTCCTATATATTGGGTTTGCATGGGTCCACACAGGTCTATATGAGTTATTTCAAGATGTTCTTTGTATCGATATGTGGAAGTGGAGAATCTTTCTCTTTGATGTTTCCCAATGATACAATCTTCACATGACCTGTATTGTTCATGTATTGCCGGTAACCCCTTGGCCATGGATTGTTTGTGCAGGAGATTGAGACTCATGAAGGGAAGATGACTTAATATACAATTCCATAACTAGGTTTCATCTAGGCTAGAAATAGTATGGGCTATAGACTGCAGAAGGTTGGAACTTCTGAGACTAAGATGAAATATTTTGTTCTTCGTCATTTCAACTTTGGCTATGAGTCTCCTACTATGGGGTTTATCATAAATGACACCGTATGTATCATAAAATATAAGATAATACTAGTTCTGAAGTAATTGACTTATACTAAGCAAATTTACATTTAGATGTGGTACATAGAAAAACATCATGAATAAGCTTATTTTCATTCTACTTTGTCATTACAGGAAAAATACCTTTTCCTTTTGATGGAACCAAAAATTCATATCCTATCTTGATATTCGTGACAATAGAGGATTCCAAATTGGAGAAAAGTGACTTGTTACCTGTCATGTGATTGCTGCAACCACTCTCTAGTAGCCATAGATATGAGTTGTAGTGTTCTTCAGTTTCTTGATGAGATAGGAAAATAACCTCTGACAAGCTTTCTTCTTCTTTAGAGACATTGGCTTTGCCACTGTTATGGTATGCTTGCTATACAATTGAGGACATATATCTCTACATAAAAACACAACTCACAAAATAGATTAGACAATTTTACTCAGAATTGAAGAATGAAACAATTGAAAAATGTATTGTAGTTGTGTAATGCTTTCATTAAAAAAAAGTAATTGGATAATTAATTACAATGTAAGACACTAGTATTAATAACCTATCAATTCGAATGCACAAGAGAGTAATTCAATCTCATTGACTCTACCTAACTACATGGATAACAAAACCTATCTAAATAACTATCAGAGCCTAACTAGTTATCTCCAGTTGTCTAAATCAGTGCCTTTGTCAGTTAGAATCAGTTAACTAGTCTAACTGAATGTGGTAGGTGAAAAAAGGCACCTTCCCACATGAAATCAATCAATGACTGAAATTAACTAAATGTAACTGACTCCTAACTAGGATTAACTAGTCACTAATTTAACTCAACTGAAGGATGTTGGTTCTGGCACTCCCAGTGGCTCCTAAATTGTAGGGATTGGTCTAGGAGGCACCTAAACTTATGCATACAAGTGCAGTCAGTGGAAGTTAGCCTCAACTAGTGTTATCACACTCTAATAACTGGTACATGTGGCCCAATTAGGCCATGTGGACCCAATGATGCTAGTGACTAAATATAAAGTGAAAGACTCCTAATTTATACATAATTGACCAAATTGGACAAGGCACAATTATAATCCTAACACTCCCCTGAATGCTAACTTGGAAAATTTGTGGGCCTTGGTAACTAAGACCATAGATCACCCATTATAGCTAAAGCAAAGTAACTGCTCAATATAAAGAAAATGGGGAAAAAACACATGGGAAAAAATGCCCCCTCTAACTAAGTAGATAGAATCAGGTTTCAGATTAAAAAACTTGAAAAATATGTTGCTGCAACCTTCATCTTTGTGGTGTAGCGAAGAAACATCCATGATTTTCTGTGCACAGGTATCTTGGGGCGTGGCATGTAGATTTCTCCATCTTCTCTCAAAATGATTATGGAAGGAAGGAGGAATGTAACCTTTTCTTTTTTTTTCAATGAAGAGGTGTATGATCCACTCTATACTTCTGAGAGCCGTGTAGTTGATCAAACCTTGCCATGCAGCATCTCACAGGGATTTTATTGCATCTCTCTGAAGGAGGTAAGATTGCATGACATAACACAAGGTTCTCTTTTTGAAACTAATATTTTGTCCTCTGTGTGTCAGATGGATTTCAGTCATCTTCCTAGCTTCCCTCTTGGGAGTAGGGATGAGATCTGGACTGGAATAACCTTGAATATCAATATCATAAACTGATACAACTGGTTCTGCTTCTGATTATGAAATACTAGTGGAAACTGCAAAAGGAGTAGATATAATTTTTTTACCTCCCCTTTCAAGTGGCAGTTGAGAGTGCACTGGTTTTGAAAATGGAAGGAAGTGTGAGTACTCATATGCCTTAGAGGCATGATTTGTAGCACCCTTGACTATGAATTTCCCAGTAGAGATATATGTGATATCGATTGAGTAAGGACCAAATGTCACTCAGTTTGGAGGGATAGTGTGAGTCATCTGGTATACAGATAAAATATTTTCAGCTAAGGAGGGAACATAAATCACATCTTTGAACTTTCCATGTTCAATCTTGATATAACCCTCCCCTTTGGATCGAATTCGATAGTTATTACCCATGTGAATACTAGGGCCATCAGAATACTATAAATATGAGAATGATTCTTTGGATGCAACCATATTATTGGAAGCTTATAAATCAATGAGGAAGGCATGTGTTGTTAAACAAATAGCCTTCATTGCATGGCATATCTCATCATTTTCTTTAGTTTCTTCTCTATGGGAAGCCTTCCTTTCGCCAGTAGGTACATTGATGTTCTGTTTCTCTAGACGAACAACCATTTCATCAATTGTTCTTCTCATACAAGATCTTTCTAGATGAAATCCCATTCCATAGTAAGAACAAAGGGTCTTTCCTTTTCCATTCTTCTTGCTTCTCCTTGAACCTGAGGGCTGATTTGACTGCCCTTTCTCCATAGGAGGATCATTATTTTACTTCCCCTTACCATTCATAGACTTGGCTCTTCTAGAAACCAATGCTTGACCTTTGGAATATCGGATGATCCCCATTTGGACCAACTTGTCATGCTCATTGGTGAGACACTCAACGAATGCATTAAGAGTTGGCATCTTCCAATTTGGTGTAGTAAGCTTCCCAGTTTGAAAGGTTGATACAAATACTGAGTATCCCACACTATTTTTTGAGAGGATGGAAAGGATGAGTTGATCATCCTCCTTCTCAACCTTGCACAGCTTCAATTAGAGAACCAAGTGCTTGAATTTAGTGAAGAAATCATTCAGAGTTTTGAAGTGGCCAAGGTGAAGAGAAATAAGCTCATTCTTTGGCTGATAGACCCTTAGGTCATATTGTTTATCAAAAAAGGAAGCAAGTTGATCCCAAATTTCCTTCAGAATCTTCAATCCAGTGATGTGGAAGAGAAGATATTTGGAAATAGACAGGCACAAGAAACCATAGGATTCCAGTATTTATCTTTGTCAACCATAATGAACAGACTCTACCTCCATCTCCCTTGTGAATCTATAGAGTCCTTTGGAGAGAAGTTGAATCTCAATTTCTTCCTTCCACTGATGGTAGTTGAAAGGAGTGAGAGAATCCACAGAAGGAGCCATTGTACTGCTGTAGCAAATGCAGTGAAGGAGAGTGAATGCTGCTATAGCGAGTGTAGTGAAGGAGACTAAAGAACCTATAAATCACACAAACAAACAAACAAGGTAAGGTCAACAACCTGCACTTTTGGAATTTTCTTCGCACCCATCTTAGTTAATCAAGCAAGCTTGATCAACAATTCTTTTGCTTAGGATTTATGTGCTAAATTCTCTGCTTCTCGTGCAGTGCTGGAAGGAGCAATTTTGCTCAATTTTTTTTTGATCCAAGTATGAATCTGTAGTAGGATAAGTTCCTTGTCTCGTCGAGGCTTCGATACCATATAAAATTGAGCACATAGATATGTGGATCAACACACAACTCACAAAATAGATCAGAGAATTTTACTCAGAATTGAAGAATGAAACAATGCAAAAATGGCTTGGATCTGTGTAATGATTTCCTTAATCAAAAGTAATTGGATAATTAATTATAATCTAATACACTAGTATTAATAGCCAGTCAATTTGAATGCATGAGAGAATTATTTGAGTTGATTGACTCTACCTAACAACACGGATAACTAGACATGTTTATATCACTATCAGGGCCTAACTAGTTAGCTCTAGTTGTCTATATCAGTGCCCTAGTCAGTTAGAATAAGTTAACTAGTATAACTCAATGTGGCAGGTGAGGAAAGGATCCTTCCAACATGAAATCAATCAATGATTGGTGCTGACTAAATGTAACCGAATGTAACTTACTCCTAACTAGGATTAACTAGTCACTAACTGAACTCAACTAAAGGAGGTTGGTTCCAACACTCCTAGTGGATCCTAAATTGTAGGGATTGGTATAGGAGGTGCCTGAATTAATGCATGTAAGTGAAGTTAGTGACAGTTAGCCTAAACTAGTGTTCCCCACACTCTAGTAACTGGTACAGGTAGACATAATTGACCAAAATGGACAAGGGAGGATTATAATCCTAACACTTGCTTCTTTATGCATTCTCATTCATAGTGGACATACTTCTTGCAGTAGTTACATTGAATATTCAAGAATTATTGTTCCATCTCTTGCCGCTCCCCCTCTAACCTTTAGACTTGTGAGAGGGGTCTGAGTGAGCTGAACGTTCATGAATGGTTTCGTCATATGTATAAGGAGACCCTCAACCTATTCTTTCTCTACCTCGTCCTCCTTTTCCTATACCTAAGTTGATCTGGATTTATGCAGGAATGCAACAGAATACAAAAATAACCATAGAAACAAATATGTAGTGGAAATAACACTTCATTTCATTAATCAAAGAACTGAAACTTGTTTACATATAGAATGGAAATAAACTAGCTAGAGTGCTAGTAGCTTATCCCTGAGAAGAGATGTGGTGGCTACATTCCTCTGAACTCTGTGTTACAATGAGGATCAAAGGCCTATATATTATTGAGAAAAAATAGAAACCCTACACATCCAAATACCTAACCCTAGGAGGTTAAACGCCAGAATGTGGGCCCTGTTGGATAACTTGGTACATCAATTTCCCAGGGTCGTAACTTTGGCATACTACCTCTGTTTGACGCGCATGATACATCGTTAGAAAGATCTCTTCAAGGATCACATCCTTAAATGGAAAATATTGAGTTTGGAACAAACTTGTATTTTCCCGACCATTCGATTCCAGAAAAATGTCGTTTAGGGCCTCAAAATAGCTCCAGAAGTTTAGGACCCAAAAACTGCCAAAAATAGTAAATTGTGCTACAATTAAGGAAACTGAAAAATTGAAAGAAACAATGGTGGGGGTCCAAGTGGAATTGGTTGGTGGCCACCAATATCCCCCTGGATCATTCCTCCCCCCTTAGGAAGAAATGGTCCCCATTGTGTTGAGTTCCTCCATGAGATGAGGAAACTTCTACTCAACTTGGTCTCTAGTGAGTCACTTTCCCTGGTGAAGGAGTTGGCCTGCTTTGACAACTCGATATAGTTGGATCTTCTGCTGGCAGGTGTTCTTGATCTGTGTGTCCATGATTCGATTGGTTCTGGTTTGTTCCATGCATTTGGGGTTTAACTCTGTTGGTGTGAGTTGTTCTACCACGTCTAATGTGTCTAGTAGAGGTGGAAAGTAGGGCCAAAGGTGGTCCACATTGAACACTGGGTGCATACCAAGGAAGGGTGGAATATTGAGCTTGAAGGAATTGTCCCTGACAGCCTTGGTGATGGTGTATGGCCCATATCAGAGTGGGCGAAGCTTGTGGTGGGGTCCAGTGAGGCGGTCCTTCTACAAATGTAGCCACACTTTGTCACCCACTTGGAAGTTGTGTTGCACCCGATGCTGATCATGTCGTTGCTTGTACTTAGAATTGGATCTGTCCAATATGTCATGAACCTATTGGAGAATGTGCTAAATCCACTCAATTAAGCTGTTCTCCTTAGAAACTTCAGACTAGACATGAGCTGAATCAGCCTTAGTAGCTGCAAATGGCATGGCTACATCAATGGGACATAGTGGCTAGAATCCCAAGCCCAACTGAAAGAGGATGTGGTCGGTGGAGCTGTGGAGGGCCCGATTATAGCTATGTTGTACATAGGGGAGGATCTCATCCCATGTGTGTGGATTATTTGAGTTGTACATGCACAAAATGTGTACTATCATCCGGTTGACGACCTTCGTCTGGCCATTAGTTTGGGGATCGAAAGCTGTGGACTTTGTGAGCTTGGTGTCTAGCATTGAACATAGGCTAGAGTAGAATGTACTATGCAATCTGCTGTCCTGATTTGAGATTATAGACTATGGGATCCCAAAGTGTACCCACACTCATTCAAAGAAGAGTTTAGCAGTGGATTATGCTGTGATATTCTTCTTGCAGGACACCATTATGGCCATCTTTGAGAATCTGTCGATGACCACGAACACATAGTCATTGCCGTGCTTAGTAGAAGGAAGGCCTGACATGCAATCCATGGACAAAGATTCCCAAGGTTGACTATGGGTAGGCAACAGAGTATAGAGGCCTTACTTTTTGATGGACGGTTTGGCAATGGCGCAGGCAATGCAGGATCAGATGTACTTCTCGACGTCCTGTCGAAGGTTTGACCAATAGAAATACTTATGCAGTATTGCAACTATTTTCTCGACCCCAAAATGCCCAGCGACCCGACTGTAGTGCGCTTCCCAAATCATCTTGGCACGCTTTCTTAAAGGAACACAAAGGTGTCCCATGCGACATAGTAGTACGACCTGGAGGTGAAAATTTGGAACTTGGTTTCCCTCCTAGAGCGTCTTTATGTGTGGTTGAATTCTGGATCACTCTTGTAGAGAATTAGCCAATCAGAGGTCTCGTTCCCACAATATTTGAGCACAGTGGTTATCACCACAATCGGTGGTTGGATGTGGAAGTCTGCAACATTTTTGGTGCTTCCCTTCTTGTACTTGATATTCAAATGAAACTATTGTAGATATGTGGACCACTTCTGATGGTGATTGTTCTGTAACTTCCCTTATGTCTGTTTGAACTGCAGAGGTCGATGGTCTGTGTGGATGATCGTTTCCTTCCCCAAAATGTAATGCTTCCATTGTTGTCAAGCCTATACAATGGAATGCATCTATTTGTCATAAGTGGGATATTTGCGTACTGTGTTGGAGAGTGTCTCACTATGATATGCCACTGGATGCCCTTGTTGAGTAAGGACTTCCCCAATAGCATAGTCAGAGGCATCTGTCTCGATCTCAAATGGTTGTTGCAATTCTGGTAATGTGAGCACTGGGGCACAACAAAGGTGATGTTTCAATTTTGCAAACGCCTTCTGTTGATTTTCTGACCAGAATAATTTTTATTTTGCTCCTCCCTTGGTGACTTGACTTAAGGGCCAAGTGATATGAGAGAATCCCAACACAAACCTGCGGTAGAAAATAGCAAGACCCAGAAAGCTACGAAGCTCTATTAGAGTAGTTGGGGCTGGCCAATCCCGAATGACTTGGATCTTGGTTGGATCCACATGTACCCCAAACGCATCAATAATGTATCCCAGATACTGCAACTGGGTCATGCCAAAATTTCACTTGTCCAAATTGGCACACAAATTATGTTGCCGCAGCGTTTGGAGGACCTGTCAGATGTGGTGGAGGTGCTCTTTCCAAGTCTAGCTAAATATTAGGATGTCATTCAAGTACACTACTACAAATGAGTTGTTGAATGGTTGCAAGATGTCGTCCATTAGTCTTATGAAGGTTGCAGGAGCATTCGTTAGCCCGAAAGGCATGACCAACCATTCAAAAAGGCCCTCCTTAGCTTTGAAGTTAGTCTTCCACACATTGGTCGGTTCAATCAGTACTTGGTGATACCTAGAATTTAATTCGATCTTGCTAAAATATTTCTCCCCTTTAAGCTGGTCCAGGAGGTCATCAATCCGTGGAATTGGGTACCTATTCCAAACAGTGATCTTGTTCAGTGCCCGATAGTCAATACAGAGTCTCCAAGTCTCATCCTTCTTCTGTACCGACATGATCGGGCTCCCACAGGGTGATGAACTTGGCCAGATGTGACCCTTCTGCGGCAGCTCCTAAATTTGCCTCTTGATTTCATCATTCTCCATAACAGAGCGTCGATAGATTGGTCCATTGGGTAGCAATGCACCTGGGGTCAGATCGATGGGGTGCTTGACCTGATAGTGCAGAGGAACTCCTATGGGTGAGGTGAGTATGTATTGGTACTCCTACACAACCTTGTCCATTTGTTGTTGTCATGCGGATGGGCCCTTTCTGGAGGTCGTGGGCATGATCTTCTTCTTTCCCTGAGGGAGGATCATCAAGAAAACAAATTTCCCTTTTTTGGAAATGAGCTTACTGCATTGTTTTGTAGTAACCAAAGAGATAGCGGTAGGAGGTGGTACCTCTGGTATCCTATACAAATTATTTCCCAACGTAATAATAACAGCACGAGGCTAATACTCATACACAGCATGTCACTTCCATAAGTATGGTTGACCCAATAATACATCACAAACATCAAGAGGAGCAATATCACATAATACCTCATCGTTGAAGGGCTTGATGCTATAGGGAAGGCCACACTGCTGCCTGATGCGACGAACTCGTCCTTGGTGAAGCCACCCGATGGTGTACAGTTATGAGTGTTTTGTGGTTGGTAAGCCCAACCATTTCATGACCTCTACTGAAATGAGGTTCTTTTGGCTCCCACTTTCGACAATGAACTGTAGCAGGGAACCCTTTACCCACATATGGGAGTGGAAAAGACACTCCTCCTCCTCTAAATCTTCTTGGTCTTCCTTTTGGATATTTGTGGTGGCAACGATGGCATTGGGATCTATATCGATAATATTCTTCCCTCTGTCATTCCTCTTCTTGGGTTCTGATTCAGTGTCAGATTATGCATTTTATTTGGAAGCATTTATCTCAGCCACTAGTGACTGCTTGGCCCGACACTCACTGGAGTTGTGAGTGGGTCTCTTATGTAACTCACACCACTTTCCTGCTTCCTTCTTCGTCTTTGCAGTGTTGTTCTTTGCTTGCATCTTTGGCAAGTTTTCTTTAGTTTCCATGCCTTGGCTGTGTCCTTAGTTCTGCAGTTTGGGGCACCTTTCGCTTGCTTATGATTCGCAGATCCAAAGTCTCGCTTTTTGTTTGAATTTTTTCTCAATTTTGGCAGCATACCGGTATTCCGTAGGAAGCGAGGAGATGTTAAGGAACTCCATTTACTCCTGAATGTACCTATGTAGACAACTACGGTACTTCAGCACCGAATGTTTCTCTAAATCATTGATACCCAACTTGGTGCGTAGGGTATGGAATATATTCATCATCTCATGCACATCTTGATCTCTTTGCTGTCGCAGTGTAGTCCATTGTATCTACTTGTCCTCATAGCTCCCCATGGGATAATATTTTCCCTTTATGGCATCTCGAAATGAATTCTAAGTGGGTACAGATGAGAACAAAGAGGGTTCCTCCTCGTCCTTTCTCTCATAGTAGGTTTCCCACCAGTCCTTGACATGGGGGGTGACTTTGAGTACTGAAAAAGTAATCTTTTCCCGGTCGAAAAAGTCATGAACTGAGAAATATCCTTCTAATAGATTCAACCATCTATCTACAACATCTACATTTATTTGACCATGAAATATGGAAATTTTGAAGTTTACTTGTACCTTAAAAGGGGTTGCGCCTCCAAAGTGGCTACTATATGTAGATGCGCTGCCAGTGGGAATTCGTTGAAGGATCTGGGCGAAGTTGTCCATCATTGCGTTCCTTTGTTTTTTAAGGGCCTCCTCGAGCAACATTTTGATAGGATCTTCCATGTCCTCATCTTTCTTTTCATCCACCATGGGAGGTAGTCGGATTTGCAAGGATGATCTTGCAAAGGTTCAATCGGATCGAGCCTTAACTCTTTATATCCCGCCCTCGTTGGGGACATGCAAAGAAGGATTGAGAAAGAGCAAATTGCTCTGATACCACTGATCCAAATTTATGCAGGAATGCAACAAAATACACAAATAACCATAGAAACAAATATTCAATTGAAATAACACTTCATTTCATTAATCAAAGAACTAAAACTTGTTTACATACAGAATGGAAATGAACTAGCTAGAGTGCTGGTATCTTATCTCTGAGAAGAGATGTGGTGGCTACATGCCTCTGAAATCTATGTTACAATGAGGCTCGAAGGCCTATATATTATTGAGAAACAATGGAAAGCCTACACATCCAAAAACCTAACCCTAAGAGGTGAAACGCCAGAATTGGGTAACTTGGTACATCAATTTCTTGGGGTCGTAATTTTGGGATACTACCTTCGTTTGACGTGCATGATACATTGCTAGAAATATCTCTTCAAGGAATACATCCATAAATGAAAAATATCAAGTCTGAAACAAACTCATATTTTCCCGATCATTCGATGCCAAAAAACGTCGTTTCGGGCCTCAAAACGGCTACGAAAGTTTAGGACCCGAAAACTGCCAAAAATAGTAAATGGTGCTACAATTAAGGAAACTGGAAAACTAAAAGAAACAATGGTGGGGGTCCAAGTGGAATTTTTTGGTGGCCACCAATATCCTCCTGGATCATATGTTGAGGGAATATTGGGTGTTGAATGCATTGGTCAGCTACTCTTCTTCTTGATTGAATCGAGCTTCATGATATAGAAGGGATCCATTCAACCCTTTTAGGATGAAATGAGATAAATCTTTTGCTTCTTCTATGGCATTCATGAGAATATAAAACTTCTTGGTGAGACACCTTAGAACCTTCTGAACAAATACCTTCTATTCTACAGTTTCTATTTTTTTCATTTTTGAACTTTCAAATTGAAGTCGAAGAGTTTGTATACAAGGTGTATATAAGCAAATTCCAATCTTGGTATGTTCCCTTAATGGTGAATACAAGAATATTCCAAGCTTGATGTGTGATGGTAGCTCTTGAGATATGCAGGAAAACAGACACCTCAATGCAACTTTGGGTCAACCATTTGGTTGAGACATCTTGGTCTCGATGAGATTCTATGACATTCTTCTTGGCATTACTCATTGCATCCACACCATTTGTATTTGGTTATTTGAACTCATTTTCAAACATATCCCAACATTTTTTGAGTTGGAGAAATGTCTTCATCTTGCTAGACAAAATCTCAAAGTTGGTATCAGTTTGTATAGGTCCAGATATCTACTTCAAATTTTAGGTGCTTGTGCTGGTAGTATCCATCTTCTTATGACTATTTTCTCTATCAAAATGGATTTGTATATCTGATAGAAGATCTGGTCCTTTAACTTAGTGACTCTCCTTGTAGAGCTAGCACAAGGAGTACGAAGGGCCTGTCACTCAAAAATCATGTTAAGTGAAGAGTGGTCGATGCACTTTTCCTTTAGACAAGGTGTGTCATTGTCACTCTTTTCCTTAATACAAGGTGTGTCATTGTCACTCTTTTCCTTAATACAAGGTGTGTCACTGGCACACTTATCCTTTGGACAAGGTGTGGCAGTAGTTTCAATGACACTCTCTTCCTTCATGTAAGGTGTGTCACTGACACACTTTCTCTTCAAGCAGGGTGCAAAACCGACAAACGTTTCCTTTAGGAAGGGTGTGTGAATGGGTCACTGACACTATTTTCCTTCAAGTAAGGTGTGTCAATGGTCCAAGAGAGAATAAAAAAGAAAAAAATACACCATATTTCTCGATGTGTTACGGCTTCGATCACAGCATTCGTGTGTATGCGCTTTCCACCATGTGAAAAGGCTTACCCAAGACAAAAGGAATGGACCAAGCCATACGCTCTGATACCATGTTAAATATTAAGAAATAGAGAAGAGAAAGAAAATGGTGTAACAAAAAATGGGTGTATTTATTTCCTTCTCATTATTAAGCAGCAACATATATAGGACTACATAAAAACAATACCATGGGCCAATATCGTGGGCTAGAAAATACTATGGGTCACTAATAAAGATAAGGTGACCAAATCAATCACTCAACTAAGTAACCAACTAATTATGCATTTGACTAAGGAGATTACATTCTTCACTAATCCCTACTTCTTTATGTATGCGGATGGAACAAAATCCTAGTTAAAACGCACTCTTATATCTACATTATGGTATGCTACGTGGGTTGGAGTTTATATTAAGATCTATGTTTATGTATCTTGAGAAAGTCCAATTGGGACCTGCCATGAGCATATCTATATTTCTTTGAATGCATGAGCAACATATCCTAATAAACATCTACATTATGGATGTACGTGGATGTTAGGGGAGTGAACTCGTGGGAAGACAAATTGGGCGTTTCAAACCACCAGAAATTGTTGGTTTTGCACAGGTTGTTTTTGTGGACGACTCATCACAACTTTTAATTTTTTTTTTTTTTTAAATATTGACATGATAGGGGAAAAACCTCATAGACTACTGAAAGAAAACCAACTGGCGAAAGGAATCGACCCCTTAATTAAGGCCTTCACTGTAATGATGAATTTAATGTTAACTAATTTTGGAAAATATCATTCTAAGATATTTTATTTAAATTTGTATTTATATAAAATAGCTAGTAATTCAATCATATAAATTATTAAAAAAACAAGATCCACAAGGTAGCAATGTCCCCTATGAAAGCTATAACTATAGAAAAAAAAAACTAGAAAAAAGCAGGCCTACTTAACAACTAGTCTACTTATTTCATTACATTAATTTTTACGGTGAGTTAATTATTGATATTTACTAATAGCTTATGAGTATCCAGACATAAATTTTAATTTATAACTTTTCCAAATCAATTAAACACATATTATTAAAATTATAAATATTTCAAAGTTAGTGTATTCTTTAAGGTTTTATGACTAGCATACCCCCAAAATGGGGGAAGTGAAACACCGAGATGAAGGTGTAATGTTGTAGAAAGACAAAAAAGTTGTGTTATAGAGAAATTTGTGACATAATAATCAGAACATAAATATTTTTCCCATAATATAAATATGTACATCAACTATGAATTTTAAAAAATATGTTGAAGTATTTTTGGAGCCAAGAAGAGATGGAGTATGTAGGCGCTTTTCTTCTTATTTTAGAAGTGATACATAGGAAGTTTCGTTCATCTTTGCATGTCGTTCGAAGGATAATGCTGGTGAAATTCACATTCCTTGTAATGTTGTAGTCCAAGAGATTGTTGTGAACGTCAAGCCTTGACATTCAGTGTTACCAATGTCGATGGTTCATCTTGTTAATGTCAACCATTGGGATTTATGGATATTTAATGCCCAACCCATCTCGAGGGGAACTTTTTTTCTATTATTTCATTGAACATGTGGAATAGGTATGTGCTTTGGGTTGGATTGGTCCCATGGAAGCCCAATGTAATTGTCAAATTCCATGACAACATATGCTGGTAATTAAGGAGGGTTAGATTCAGGTCTGTACACAATTTGGATAACTAATCTGAGAGCACCATTTACTAATCTTGATTGAGCCCAAATATTACAAGTTAGCATTACTCTTTGGCCTACACATAGTAGTATTTATTGGTTGAGTTGGTGGCCATATTCATGTTCCGGATCTGAACGCTTGGTGAAATCTGCGATAGAGCTTGCAATTGCCATTTTTAAAGATTGTAGCATGTATTTATTGTGATTTTTTGCAAGGATGTTTGTTGAAAAAAGATGGATTACTGTATCAAATTATGAATGTTTCTTTGTTGATAAGAATGTATTGGTCCTAGATTGGAGGAGGTTCGAATCTTCCAATGTTGGTGTAGCATTGTGGATGTTTGTCAAGAGCTCACGTAAAGTGCCATCAGTCCCTTCTTGTCAAACTACTATTTCTAGGATTATGACGGTTCTAAACTCAATCCATAAACGATTTCCAAAAGTTGCTCCTACATATAAAGGTTTGTCCATGACATGTGGAAATTGGCCTAAATCACCGACAAGAATTATTGATCGATTGTTGAATGAGTGGTTATTTTTTTTTCTAGGAAGCACTCACGCAAGAGGCTGCCAATTTGTACAATCAATTTAGGCCCTATGAAGCTCATATCATCAATGAGAATGTATTGAATATGTTTCATTTCTTCTTGAAATACTGATAGTGCTTGTCCATGCAAAGGTTGCATATTCTTGATAGGAATTTGGAACCTTGTGTGTATAGTGGTAGCATCTATGTTAAATATTGCAACTCCAGTTGGTGCAAGTAACAACAGTGGGTTGTGACTAGCAACTACTTGAAAATATAATGCTTTCTAAACAGTGTTAATAAGGTAGTATTTACCTATTCCTGCAGTTCCTTGAATGATCATCCGTAATGGTTCTTTAGTTCATTGTTGTGTTGAATGTTACAAGATTATGTCCAACACCATATGTTTCCTGGGGGATAATGTGTTTTTTGTAGTAGAGTAGTAAGTTGTATCCTGTATTAATTTTCCATTCCTTCGATTGTACTCGATATAGTTTGGTGCATACTTTATCGTGTTTGTGGATACTTCTGGATGACTCCATGCATGGTTGACATCAAATTCTCGAAGGCCGAGCATGTCAATATAATTTATATGAATATCACCTCTAGAAATTGATCTTGATAGTGTTTTCCATGCATTCATTTCATTATCATGGTATATATTGGTATCTTCATCTTCAGATGTTGTTTCATTGGAAGTGGGTGGAGGAATGCGATTGAAATGCCATGCATGCCAGGTATTGTGTATGCCTTCCACATTTCGAATAATGGTTGTATTTGTAAGTCCTAAATTTTCTTTGAATGAACGAAATGGATTATATAAAAGAAATTCAGTCCAGCAGAAGTCAACATATGAGTCAGAATATTCACATGGAATCAATGGAACTGTGGCCATACATGGACAATTATAGTGATAGTTCTTTTCTTCCTTTTTTCATTCTTGAGTGCTTTATTGTATAACAATTGTTAAACAAGGTTGATCAAGTAGAAATGTTCCATATATATAGGTAGTTGTAAGTAGGAATCTATGAAGCTAGAATGAGATAAACAGTCAATTGAGTCAGTAGATACACGAAGAAATATTTGACGACCAACGTTTATCTTGATGAAGTTTCTATTGCATGTAACAAGTGGTAATTTTTTAAACATAGATCAAGTTTCTTGAGCACTGATGTCTCAATCAACTATTTCTTCTGAGAGTAAACATCGATAGGCATATGATGTTGGATCCTATGGACACGTTGTAGTTGCAATTCTAGTAACCATATGATGGTAGGTTTCTGATTTTCCTTATGCTTTGGTAGCATGTTTTTCTATGTATTTAAAGAAAACATAACGTGAGAGGACTAGTTTGCAATCCACATTTACTCATCATGTTTGAAGTATATTTGTGTTGTGAATGTTGAACCGATCATCATTCTGTGCTAGATGGTATGTATTTTTCTCCTTTTCATCAATATGTAGTGATGATTCATTTTGTACCTTCCAGGGGAATTTATATCTACATTCAATTTTATTTCCTTTTTTTCATAGACATGAATTTTCACTGCACTTTGTATGTCTTTGAAACCAATTTAGGAGTTTTTAATAGTCCTGAAGTTGATTGGATGAAAGTATAGCTTTTGTGTCTAGAAAACATGGGCCATCTTCAATGGATTGATACATATGAGTGTTTGTTTCATGATTTTCTCTAGGATTCCAAGCTGTAACATATTTATCAACAAAAATATTTGCTTTATTGACTTGCTCCTCATCTTTCCAATATAATGTTTCCATGTTCGGAGCACCATCAAGACACAAGAATCCATGTATATGTCTAGATCCACGATGTTTCCATTCATATCTTTTACAGTTGGTAGAGTTTTCTTATAACAATGGATAGTAGGCATCCTTGGGGATGAGCCCGTATGAAGCTTTTGTATGGAAGAAGGTGTAGGACACTAATGACTTGGGATCATCTAGTGAACAGGGTTGTACTTGGAGTATAATTGCTCAAGGAAATGGAGCAATAGGTTGTAAAGATCAGGCAGAATATGAAAGCAGCACAGGACAAACAAAAAATCTATGCAGATAAGCATAGAGTGAATAGAGAGTTCAGTTTTGGAGATCATGTTTACCTCAGAGTGAGGGAAAAGAAGAATTCCTTGAATCTTGGAAGTTGTGCCAAGCTGTCACCAAGATAAAGTGGGTCATTTGAAGTGCTTGAAAGAAAAGGGNTAGACTTGCATTGCCTGCTAGTACTAGAGCTCATAATGTTTTTCATGTTTCTTTGCTTAAGAAATATGTACATGATCCTAACCATGTGATAAATTGCGATGTGATTCAGGTGGAACCCGAGAGAGAATTTCAAATCGAACCAATGCGCATCCTTGACAGGAAGGTCACAATGCTTTGAAACTGAGCCATAGGGCAGGTAAAGGTGCAATGGGAGCACTATGGACCTGAAGAGGCTATGTGGGAGCTGGAAAATGCCATGCGATTGGCACATCCATTTTTGTTCAATTCTGCGGAACACTAAGGTGGTACCAGTGTAGCATTTTGTTCAAATTTTGTAAAGCACTGAGGACAATGCTATTGAAGGGGTAGGGGAATGTAACACCTCGGTTTTGACCCCAATGCATTAAAAATACATGATATAAATATATATATTGTAAATAATCATGGTGTGGAGCTAAAGGCAAAGGCCCCACCATCGATTTGGTTGTGTTATGTTTCAGATTAGAATTATTGTCGATAGTATATCAGGATATACGACACATATTAAATTGTGGCATCATGTAACTATGTATTTTAAATAAAATAACCCCAACCAGCTACGTCAATGTAACTAAATTGAAAAGGGCATGATTTCCTAAGGATAAGGGGGGGATTGTTAAATCTGGAACCCATGGGGAAAAGCCATGTGTCAGCCACTTAAGCTCCTATGCTAGTTAAGGGAAGTTAATGCTGGGTAGTGGTGGGTGGCAGGCTGCCCCCATGTACTCTCCACCAGCTAGTTTAGTCACACACACGGGCTGAGAGTGGTTTCCTCACGCACTGTTTGGGATACCAATCGTTCTATCCACTCACTGATTGATGGTTGTTCATTTTCCTCACGCAGAGAGAAGATAAAAGGACTGACGATTCCATGTGTGGGGGTTCATTCCCTTTTTTTTTCCTCACCGATTGTTGGTATGTGGGTATGTTATTCCTGGGTATTTCCTTTTGTATTATCGGACTGTGTATTGTCATGTCCCTCATCATGAACCATGGCTATGGTTTCCTCATTGATCGCTGGCTAGGGTCTCATCCACATCTTCTTGACTTTGTTTTCTCTTTTCAAGGTGATATTGGTTGTAGGTTACCATTGTTGAATCCTTTGGCCATGATCGGGCCAAGAACGATTTAGGTTTTGTTTTCCCCTATCAAAGCTGTAATTGCTGGTTTTGTTGCATGCATGCAGTGGTTGGTCTTCGGACTGCATTGGAGTGGTGACGAGGGCCTGATTTGCTTGAAAAACCTGGTGTGTTTGGGAACCACACATACAGAGTTAGAGGGCTGGCTTTCTTGTCCACAACCCCTGAATAGCACTGGAAGGGAGGTCAAGTCCTGAGGGACTGTGTAATAGAGAAGGGATTGATTTCCTTGTGTTGGGTGGGTGTGGGTGTCCTAGAAGTCAAGCTAGTTCTGGTGTAGGTGTTCTTAGCTATTCAATGAGCTCACTAGCTTAGCATTTAGCCTTTCCTAGCTCTTGGATGGCTTGATAAACCCAACTGTGTGGGCTTGGCTGATCTGATGTTCGCCTGATAAACCAAACTATGTTGGCTTGGCTGAAATATGTATCCTTGAATGTTTTGTTATCCTTAGCTATGTGTAAGCCTTCTAGTTCCTTATTCCTTGTGGAATCATTCCCGTCTCAGGGGTGGCAGCTTTGCTAAGAGGTTAAGGAGCACGCTGGCCTATGGTTGGGTGGAACATTGCAGTGATGTAGCTTGTTGCGGACAGTTCTCATAAGATAATTATTCTTGACTAATCTATTTCGCAATCATATTTACTGTTAATGAATTATGATGATGTACATGTTGAATGTTGAATTGTATGTTTTGCCTTCGTTGTGTATATGAACGATTATGGATCTTACTATGTAGCATGTTCAGGCATTTTGTTTCAGCATTATATGTATGTATGTTCATGTTCATGGGGCTAGTTGCTCGGATGTTTGATTAATAGTAGTGTCCTCTTCGCCAGTCGGAGGGTCGGGGACGTTACATTGAGTGTAAATGAACAATATGTACATGTTTTGAAGAGAGAGTAAGAAATAGGATTTAATGCATACCTGTACCAATAATCTGTTGTGTACATTTGTTTTTGAAGCATCTCCTCATGGAATATTGAAAATATTTTATGCATGTATGCGGCTACAATGCGAGGTCTATCATTGGTGTTGCAATTACTCCATTGTTGGCGAGATGCTGGGTTTTAAGGGATATTTTCTTGCATAACTGCATGTAAGTCTAGCCATTTTGTGTTTGTTGCACTGAGCATGAATAATAATGCAGTACATTGTCATTTTAGTGATCATACTTGTTATTTCACTTCTACATTGTGTCCAAAATGGTCTAGTATCGTGTAGTGTGCTCCAAACCTCATGAGATGGTCTGGGAGATTACCTATAGGAATGTGTTGTAGATTTGTATGTAGTTCCTCAATTGTTGTTGGTGTGTTATGTTCTTGAATTTGCTTGATAAAGAAATTAGATTTTGTTTGACTTTTGTGGTGCATAATCAAATTGTACAAGTAGTATTTGAGTTGGGGATGACTACCAAATCTATTGTCATGGTATCTCATTAAATGTACTGCATAGGTATCAAGTGAAATGTTCTTGATACATGCTTGGTGAGGCAGAAGTGCGTCTCCATTTGGGAAAATAGTTGGAAATGCTATATCGAATAGACCCTCTATGTTGTACTTATTAAATGGTGATGACCTAATATATGTCCAATCAATTGTAGTAGGGGGAGTCATGGATGTAGTATGAATGAAATATTTGATTTTTTCTATCTCTCGATGTCTATTAGGAAATCTGAAGACAAATTTAGATGTTACCTGTGATGGCTGAGTAGCAATTTGGTTTTTTAGATCAGGAATAGATGAATCCATAAGAGGAGATATATCAATTTATGTAGATACAAAATGTAGTTGGGAGGATACATCAATGAATGCCTCTGGAAGTGATGAAATTCGAGCATGGTCAAGTTGGACATCACTATAGTATTTATCATTTTGTATTTTATATAGAAATGCATTGACAACATGTGATTTTGTCACATAACAATCATAACATTTACCTTTTTCCATGCCTCTTCACTATCAAGATATCAATTTTTGAAAGTTTTCTTGGTAGGAAGTTTGAAATTTGAACAATTTGTTGGGGGAAACTGATAGTGCGGCCATTATACTTGTATTGACCACCTCGGGCATATGTGACTTGTAGAATTTGGGTGATACGAGCAATGAGCATTTCTTCAACTTAAGTAAGTGTGAAGAGTAGGGTAGGTCAGGTTCCAGGGTCCATATTATTCCATTTGTGAAAAATGAGGGCCATTGTCTTCTTTGTGGCATCAATTACAAATTGGTCCATTAAGAGATGGACAAGTAGAGATATCAGGATATGATTCCATACTAGTAGTACATGTTTGGATGATAGATAAGGCATCAATCCATTTTTTGAAAGATTGGGTAGCATGTGTGTGGCCTTGATTTTCAAGATTACCCTTTGTTTGTCCTTTTCCCCTTCTGTTCAGCATATTTTTTTTCTACGTTTCTTATTTTGTTGGACCTTATATTCATTCCATCTATCTCTTCTCCTCTTGTTGATTTATGTGGCATGGATTGTGTGTCGCTCAAACTCTGTAGATGGTATGTTTGCTAGACATATTGGAATGTGTTGTTGAAATTTAATAGGTAATGTCGTTGAGGCTGAGATTCTTTCATATGTGGTGTATGCTAGTATTGTTTGAAGTATGTGGGAAATATCTTGAGGATTAAAATTATTCGGCATGAATTTTTGTATGCTATTGGAAGTTATCTGCAAGGAAAAATGTGAATGGTTTGTTAGCATTTTTTTAATCTCAGTGTGTATTGCATATGATTTGAACAAAAGAAATTGAATATTGTAATATGATTTAACAAAAAATGGGAATGGAAAAAATACTTTATTATATTAAACATAGGGAGCAAGAAACAATTTTTTTGGGGAATTGTTAAAGTAAGACAATGCTTAATTATCCAGACACTATTTCAAGGATTTGCATGTGTTATTTTGGATTTTCTATGCAATCAATTTTGTCACATGCAATTATAATGTTTTGATTTGTTTCTCATTGGCAAATTCTTCTTCATGTATTGGTAGCTTGAATAGGTAAGTATTGAAAAATAATTTTGCAAATATGTTTGTGGTATCATCAGTCTTTCCTTCATAGCCATATTCATAGAGTTGTAAAGAAGGTACAACAATAAGTTGTTCTACACTGTCCTGGAATGAAGTTACATTAAATTTATATGTACCATCTTCAATGTTGAACTGGAAAATGTACTTGTATTCACATTCATACACTTTTTGGTTGCACCTCTCACAATGAAAAATACCATAATCAATAGGTGTTAGTTTTTTTTTCACTGTTGGTCCTTAAAAGATAGTTGACATGAAACACACCAAGAATTGTTTGTATCCATATACGAAATGGTTTCTTTTACTAAAATATATGTATGTTTTGGACCTGTACCTATATCTTCATTGTTAATGGCAGGAAATGACTTGAAATGAATATTTTTTGTGTATTTGAGACATTTAATTTTCTTGCAAGTTCTTGTTTCAATTCTGGACTAGAAAGATTATTCGTTCGAGGATGGATAACATGAATTTGAAATTGTATTTTATGTAGGTGGAGATGGTCCACAAGATGCCGAATGAGAGTTGTATGTCGTGTCTTTGGTTTGGTCATTGCTAATTTAGTTGACATGTGTATCTGCAATAATATTGAAAAGAAGATAAACAACATGATAAGTTGATTTTCATTATGGAAAAGGATGGAAAAGGTAACATAAAATAATGGTGCACAGTAAAAAACAATGTAACTTTTTAACTTATCTATTATACTACTTTAAGTTACCCCATATTTAACATATGGGATTGGAACAAGTAAAATATCCATTTATAGCTATATTTTGTGGTAATAATAATGAAATTAGATGTATATATCTAAATAGTGTACATGTGATAAGTTTATTGAAGTTTTAAAAGAGAAAATAATTGTTTTTAATTTTATACTTCTATGTTATAATATTGTAAACTATTTTCATATTTAACGTATATGAGAGTAGTTTAGAAAAATATAACATTGTAGTGTAGGGTGAAGAACAATTCAAAGAATTTACCATAAAACAAATGTCAATATGACATAAAAACGTATATGAATTAAACTTACATTCAAAAAGAAGTATGAAGTAAATTCATAAAACTAAAATAAAATGACATAACCATAAAATATATAAGAAATAGATTAATCACTAAGCATGCTTATAATTTAATCTAGTTTTTCCAAAATAATTATAAAGTTCAATCATATAAGTAAAGGAAACTTCTAGAGAAACAACTTGGTGTTAGAAAATATAACTAATATAAACAGATATGAAGGAAAACTAATTTGTTCACAAAATGTTTTGGAAGATATATATATAATTATAATCAACAAGTTTGAAATGCTAGTGCTACAATGTAAGGCTAGGCATACAATTATTCCTAGAATTGATGGAGGGTCCCTCATTAGATGGGGTCGATGAAATGTCCATTGTTAGTCTACCATCCAACTTGGGATGTGTAAGGGGGGATTCATGAATCCACACAAACCCTACTCTTGAAGTAAGATAACATTTATAACCCATCAAATTTTGAGTTTGAGTAGTATTCTCAAGTATTACTCTGTTATGTCTCCATCAATCTAAGAAGAAAACTACTTAAGCATGATCTTAATTTAATCTACTTTTTTCAAAATAATTATAAAATTCAATAACATAAGTAAAGTAAATGTTAATAAACTATATTTAAGTTATAAACCATGTGTCCATACCTTTTTCGAAAAAATAACAAAAAATCTATATAAATCTGTAAAAGGTTTATATAATTTAAAAGTTAACATGTAAAAATAATTGTGTTTAAAAACCAATAGTAAAAACAAAAAAAGTTTAAACATTTGCATGTATCTAATTTTTTCCAAAATAATTATAAAATTCAATCAAATAAGTAGAGGAAATTCTAAGAAACTAAATTTAAGCCATGAACGATGTTTCCATACATTTATAAAAAAAAATCCATAACTCAATTTCAAGAAGATAAAATCAAATTCAATAACACTACTACTTAACCATGACCATAATTTAAAATATTTTTTCCAAATAATTATAAAATTCAATCACATAAGTAAATAAAACTTTAAGAAACTAAATTTAAGTTATAAACCATGTTTCCATATTTTTTTGGGAAGACTATAGCTTTCCCTTTGATTTGATGTATGGTGGTGGTCATAGTAATTCATAACCATATTTTTTGTTAAAAGCTAAATATATTCATATAGCTTAAAAATTGACATAACATAAGATTCTAAAACCATTTTCACACAACAAATAGTAGTGATAGTACTTTATGGCCCTTTAAAAAAAATTATGCACACATTAATTTAAAAAAAATACAATAATATAAAATTCAAAACATTATAAAGAATGAGTAGTCCTTTTTTCTATCATAAAACATTATATTTTTGTTTTTCAGGCAAATAGTTTTCCTACTAAGGCTGAAATGTCTCTTGAAAATCTTTGAATATAAATGATTTATATTTTGCACCTTACTGAAACAAAAATAGACAAAAAGTGATTTGAAAATACACATTAATTCCTATCAATATTATGTACAGAAACCGAAACAAAACGTGATTTCAATATACAAAATCAATGTCTATAAATATATGATAGAGAATCATAAACAGATTATAATTTAAAATCACGTGGAACTATTCTTTAGTAGAATTTCTAAATCAAAATCCTTAGTCGTGATACTTCCATTAACTCCAGAGCTCACTCTCAGTATATATTAAGTTGTAGTGAGGGATGGTAATAAGAGGATTGGGAAATAATTGGCCGACTCTGGCCAAAAGACTTTAAAGAAGTTGGTGAATATAATAAATAGTTTTCCTACTAAGACTAAAATGTATCTTGAAAATATTTGAATATAAACTATTTATATTTTTCACTTTTTGAAAACAAAAATAGACAAAAAGTGATTTGAAAATACAAATTAATGCCAATCAATATTATGTATAGAAACCGATACAAAAATAGACTAAACGTGATTTCAATATACAAAATCAACGTCTATAAATATATGATAGAGAATGAGAGAAGTATAATAATTTATAATCACGTGGAACTATTTTTTATTAGCATTTCTAATTCAAAATCCTTAGTCGTCATACTTCCGTTAACTCTAGAGCTCACTCTCATTATATGATAAGTTGCAGTGAGGGATGGTAATAAGAGGATTAGGGAATAATTGGCCGACTCTGGCCAAAATACTTTAAAGAAGCCGGTGAATACAGACTTATCAATATTATGTACAAAAACCCAGACAAAAGCAAACAAAACGTGATTTCAATGTACAAAATCAATGTTTATTAAAATTGTTTGCAATTTTATGAGAGACGTGCTAAAACGTTTGTTCATTTATTAGCAACATTTATTAGTAATTTCAAATTGGTTTTATATTTGTCATTATTTTTATTAAGAAGATGAGTTTGTTTGTAAAGTCTTTTATAATTTTTCAGTTTTCTATATTTTTATATTAATTTTTTTTTCTCGTAAATAGTTTTCCTACTAAAGCTAAAATGCCTTTTGAAAATATTTGAATATAAATGATTTATATTTTGCACTTTCTGAAAACAAAAACAGGCATGAACAGATAATATGCCTTACATGTAGATAATATGCTTGTAGAAATTCTTTAAATACCTCATAAACACTTACAAAGGAATGAGAAGGTCTTGAAGAATCCAACATAATTTCTTTAAATAGCTCAAAAACAATTGCACATGAACGAGAAGGTCTTGAAAAATACAACAGAAAAATTAATATGACCAATGGATATATAAGTAAGGAATCATCCATAACACCTCTGAGAGTGGAAAACAGGATAAAATCTAATAAATGCTCCATAACACAGAGAACTGTAACACTTATCTGCTCAATGATTTCGTGAGATATCGTGGCAAAATATTGTTCAAAGATTGAAAGAAGATCCACCTTCACCAAAAGAGTTATATGCTAAAATTTCATGAGATATCATGGCAAAATGAGGTTGAACTTTTGAAAGCGGATAAGAAGGTTTATCTTTTAAAGAAGTGAACCGCTCCAATGCCACGTTGCCACGTTCTTTAAACTGCATTGAACAACTTCCTATTACTTTGTGTCTTTCTATTACCTTCACACATTGTGTCATAATTGAATGCAAATGACGAAAGCTGTAGAGATGCAGGCCTATGCAGTGAACTCGTGTCTTTCTATTACCCTGACATGTTGTCTCATAAATGCATTCAGTAGACGAGGGAAGATGTAGAGCTGCAGGCCTATGCAGTGAACTCGTGTCTTTCTATTACCTTGACATGTTGTCTTATAAATGCATTCAACAGACAAGGGAAGATGTAGAGCTGCAGGCCTATAAAATACGCCTTCGGCATAATTATGTGTATTTGTTTTATATAGAATAAGTACGAAGGCATTGATGTGGGGACAAACAAATTCCACGCACCTTAGTTTTTCTTTTATTCATTATAGTTAGAAAAATTCTCTTGTTAAAATTTAAAAATATTTTGTTTAATTTTTTAAATATCTATATGAAACTATTGAATATGAATACATAAATTTCAAAACCCACTATAGGGTATGTTCACCCCTTATACAAAACCCAGTATATGGTATTTTCACTCCCTTACACTAAAGCTTTACAACTCCTACACTCCCTTTATACAACCATTTTCCCACACAATTAAAAAAAAACCAAGAACAACTTAAAAAAATTAACATGTGGTAAGATATATGTATTTTTAAATAACAAAAGCCATTGAAGCTGACTATTTGTTTCCTTTATATTTGGTTGGGTCAAGACTGGCATTGTTCCATTCTAGTGCATGCTACCTCAAGAAAACTTATAAAAAAGAAAAAAATGCAAATGAAACGACAAGCCATATATATATATAATATACATTTAGAGGTCATATCTCTTAAGAGTTGGTTGCTAAAGTTTAACATAATCTATTGTAACTATGTAATTTTCAAATTTGTTACCTTGTGTATTTAGTTTAAGTACATGTTAAGTTAGAAAAAAAACAAATAAAAAAAAGACCCAATTGCAAATAAAGCCATAGATAAACCTTGTGAAAAAGACACAATGGCAAATGAAGCCATAAATATGCTGCGAAACATATTCCATAAACCTTTTTCTTTAAACAGATGTAAATAATAATTTTTGTTTTAATCAATATAATAAAAAATCTTTTAGTTAAAATTTAAAAATATTTTATTTAATTTTTTAAATATCTATATGAAACTACTAAAGATGATTACATAACTTTCAAAACCCACCTCCACCCCCTTACACTAAATCTTTACAACCCCTACACTACCTCTATACCACCATTGTCCCACACAATTTAAAAAATAAAACTAAAAAATCCAAGAACAACTTTAAAAAAAATTAATATGTGGTAAGAGATATTTTTTTTAAATGGTAAGAGCTTGGGTGTTAGGATAACATTATTATCGATATTTATCGGCCCTCGGTCAACATAGGATCGATATATATATATGAAGAATTGTTTGTTTTCTCAGAAGTGCGTGAATAATGTTTTTTTTTAAAATCAAGTATTTACTCTATTGAAAAATTAAAAATTAAATTGTTACTTTAAAGCATTGTTTTAAAAATAATTAAAAAAATTGTTCTTTTAAATTTGCTATTTTAAAACATTAAAAATAATCACTAAGTTGTTCTTTTTAATTGAAAAGTTAATATTCTTAATTTTAATAGGTTCTTAGAATATTTTTAAGTTTAATAGATATAGTTAATTTAATCTTTCTTAAAAAATTTAAGATCATAAGATATTTAAATCGAATATATGTAATATTATTGAAATAAATAAAGCAATTTTAGAAGTCTTAAAATAACAACACCCACATGGGATGTTTATAGTTTCATCACTTAAACTAGATCTTTTCAAAGCAGTTGGAAGGTGGTTGATGATTTGGGGAATATTGTTTCTTCTTGCCTATGGTATTAGCTCATGGTTTTGGGTATTCTAATTCTTTATAAATAGTAGTTAGCACACATTTAGGGTTTGACTAATTTTGATATTGAAATTATTGTGAGTTTGTTTAAGCAAATTCTAGATGTTCTCCTTGCTATCCATGAGGGAGATGGGCACCTCACCTTTCTATTGAGAAATGAATTACACAATTCCATTCAATGAGTTTTCTGTAGATTTTGATAGTAGTGGTACCTGGTGTGTTGTGGTGGTGGCAAATCATGTCACATTTTGTTGATGTCGATATTTCTATATATTTTTGGGTGTTCTAGTGAAGCAATCTTGTTGTAGAAGAGCCATTGGGATCTATTCACTAAATAAAACACTCTATGGTGTATTTTGAACCTCTACAGAATTATAGTAGTAAATCTTGAGTTCTGGTAATGTACCTTTGTGCATCATTGAAAATTGTTTATTCTCTTTGTGGGGTTAAATATGACTAGTTTTCACTTTCGAATTGGAAAACTAACTTCTGGGTGTCCAAATAAAAATATGAAGGTAGCTACAGGTAGATAAGCCAAAGTTGGACCATACCGTACCCTCCTTCAAGAAAATAGTGAGCCTTAAGGGTGGTTTTGGGATATTTGGAAATCACCTTCGTGCATAGTCCTAATCTAGTAATTTCCATTTTTAGAGCTTCTCTTACCCAAATTGACCTTTGCATTTTTCTACATACATTCCTACTATAGATCCCATGATACCAAAGACTAGATACGTGTTCCAAAACCTGTCCTTAAGTTCCAAAACCTCCTACCTACCCGGAAGTCAATTTTTAGTTTTTTTCTTGCCCCTTTAAGCTAGAGTGCCTATTCCCTTAGTAATTTTAACCTAGGTACATTACACATGCATTTATCCAGCATAATGTTAGACTACATCGTTTTCTTAATAAAATCATATCACACATGGTTTTCTTTTCTTATTTGATTAGAATTTGGGCCAAGTTTATCCCAAGAGGGGAAGTATGTAGTATCTCATATTGTCTAGTGTAGGTATGTGACACCCGAGGAGGGTAATTTTGATGGATTATGCATTCTATACTTATATGTTATAGACCTAGTTGGGTCACTTCATTGGTGAACACTAATATATATATATATATATATACATGGTGAATCTCTACTTATGTATGCTTATATATTGGTTAGGTGTAGGAAATTAATTTTGATTAAGAACATTATAAATGTATGTTTCTTGTAATGCATATGGTTAGTGACATGGACTATGATATATGATTATGGCATATGCATGATATTTGTTATCTAGAATAGATAGTTGACTATGATCTTGTTGTGGATACATGAATTATATGAATATGCATGCTTAGCCTTGTAATGAGCAGGATTGGTAGGGTACTTAGTTACTTGCTCTCAAGGATGCTTGGATAAAAAATGACCATTGAGTTCATGTATACATTTGGGTAAATTGTGATCAAGTTAAATTCATTCACAACTTTTAATTAATTCTCTTAATCTAGGATTTTGTGTTGTGTGTAGGTCTTGAGAAAAATCCGTTACCAACATACCATCAGACAAGTATGAGCTCACAACTACTACCTTAAGGTAAAGCACAGAGCTTCAAGGAAGAATAGATGAGAAGCCATGGATGTCAAGGTGCAGAGTCTTAAAACCATGGAATATCAAGACGCCAAGTCTTGTATATATGAGAAATATTAGAGTGCGGAGTCCTAAATTTTTAAAAGAGCAATAATATGCAAAGTCTTGAATCTATGAAATAGATCAAACCACGAAATATTGAATCTATGAAATAGATCAAGGCACAAAGTCTTGAATCTATTAGGGCACGAGTCCTACATACTTGAAAATGGTGCATAGATTCATAATAAGTATGGAGAGATACACAATAGTGGCGTGGATTCTCTATCCTTTTGGAGAAAAACACCACTCAACAACATAAATCAAATAGGTAAACTAACCTAGGTTAAGTTTTAATTAATATAAATTTATCTTACCCACTTTCTTGGGGCACGCTTATTATATTAATATTATAATAGAAAAGAAAATTATTGATTTAAGAAAAATATAAATAACTTGAAATCGTTTTAGGATGACACATGGGTAGGTTGTATATTAAGTAATGAAGAAAATAAATAATTAGGGAAAAATTGAAAAGGTGAAACCCAAGGAGCTCATAAATAATCCATAATTTATTATTTAATTCCTTTATTTATATTAGCATGAAGCGATGAAGTATAATTCCTCTCAAAGGTTATAAAGGGAGAAGTACCCCACGGATTTTGGGGGAAAAACTAAAGAGTAGCAGCGAGGCCAAAATGGATTTGGAATTTGTAAACTAAGATATTTGTTTCATTTGATTATTTCCTTGGATAAGGTTGGGTGGTATTTTAGAGTTGGAAAGTGTTGAATAATCCTTCGGGATTACTTGTAAATAATATTTTAGTTATTAGTTAGTAAAATCTAGTTAATAATCTCGTTATCTAACTGTAGATAACGGTTTTGATCTCCTTTATATGTAACACTCATTCACATAATAAATTATTGATTTGCTGAGGTTCTTCACGGCCTGTGTCAGTGGTATCAGAGCAAAGGCAGCAAAGCATTGGTGAGAAAGACTTGGTGAAAAAGAAGGAGCCCGTGAAGGAGGAGCCAGCAAAGGAGCTATCACCAAGAAAGGAAGAAAGGAGAGCTGCTTAGTAAAGATTGTGGAAGAAAGACAAAGACTGCACATTAAGAGGAGACTGCACGTAAATTGTTCCGGTAATTCTTTTGAAGAATTATTTTTCTTTTTTAAATAAAAAGAGAAAAGAAAAAGGAAGAGAGCCGCCATTTATATTTTCTTGCAAAGGTTTCTTTAAATTACTTATCAAATCACTCAGGAGTTCTTTCCAGAAAATAAAAGTTTT
>LPNX010715562.1:3149-61160 GCA_001517045.1 Pseudotsuga menziesii | reverse complement strand
TTAAAACCACTGATATGCGCTTTGAATCATGAGCAGATAGATATTCTGCTACATGAAATAAACAATTGATATAACGTCTCTATTGCTTTGAAATTTGGTACCAGATCAATCCATTCCAATCAAGGAAAAAATAAAGATTAATGACTGCAACATCATATTCCACATTCCAGGGATTTATAAGATTCTCATGGTAGATAGCTTGGCATGTTTGTGCCTTCCCTGAACTTCTACTAATGCTGAATAAGTAGCCAGTTCTTCCAAAACTTTGTGCAGGCACCTTCTCAACAACCATACTATGGTTACCTTTCTTTCGAGATAGAAGAAACTTCAATATTTTTCAGCAATACAGTCGAATTGAATATATTAATGCTATTTACTGTACTAGAGGGTAGGCATTCTGATCGCATTACAAAAATATCGTGTACTCTACAAAAACTAAGATTCAATACTTGATTCTCTGGAGTCTGGAGCAACCAAATGTTGCACACTTTGAAGACTGGAGACAGAAGCTTTACCCAAAAATTCCAAGTTATCTCTGTTGCTTAACAATCAGACAGTACCTCAATTTTTTTTATGTACATATACTTCACTGTTACCTGATGAGATAATGAAGAATAAAGGTAACAAGGGACTCCATTTTAACTGGATGGTATAATCACTGAAAGTACTATTTTCTACATTATGATGTGTTTGATGTACTCAAGACCCACTAAAGAGAACTGTACAATGTCACTGTCGTCGCTTTGATGATGAAGAGAACCTGTCTATTCGGTCTCTGAAGGAATAGATAGGACCTAGTAGAGGCTACTTGAATCTTTTAACCCAGTTGTCAGTTATGATTTGTATTAGATTACAATTGACCTGAAAACCACCCTCTAGATGTGATCTGTAAAGTTTGCCAGTAATCAATGGTGTTTTGGATTTGGTATGGTGTAAACTATGAGTTATAACATATGTAAAGAAGCTAACCCATTATGGGCTTATTTATAATTGACGCATAAGAACACTTTTTTAAAGAACATTTGAAGCTTTTCTTTCACTAGTTCTTAGTTAGAAGCCAGAGTAGATGAATGTGAAGATTGGATCCGAACAGATCAAATGACGGAGTAGCACTGGAAACTTTTTGAACATCATTGCTGGGAATTTTTTGCAACAGGTAACGTGGCATGAGCCAGAGTTGTTACAAAGTGTCAAAAGAGTAAGCCCTTGGATGGTAGAGGTTGTTTCCAACATGCTTGCCATCCAAATGACACCATTTATGCTTCCAAAGAAGAAGCTCCGAGTTACTCAGCCTCCGGAGTTTCATCTTGAGGGCCAAAGGGGGATCATGGGACTCCAAATGGCTACTCTCACCAATAATGTGCTAGGGCAGATAAACCCTTGGCATAGTGTTTCAGAAAATGTACCTGCAGGCATGCAGGGAGCCAGGCATGATACTATTTATGGGATGATTTTCTCAGATATACATCAGAACAACATCCAATCTAGATTGTTCTTATATAATGTGAAGCACCAAGAACCAGTCGCTATGTCCACACGTGTATCCACAGAACTCAATATAGGAAGCGTTTCTCAGCTCGAAAGGTCTGAGGTGCACAACAGTCTATCTTGTTTGGTGACCATGGGAAATTCATCACAGAGTGAGCATAAAATCAGTAGGTGCACCACTAGCTCTATGTCGAAGAGCACACCTTTTCTATTGTTTGGGAAGCCTATACATATAGACCAATCTCCAAGATCTCAACAGCAGCAGCAGTCTGCAGTTAGCTCTGCAGATGGGCTTGGTTTCCAGTCCTTCAATGACACTGGTTCACCTGGGCTTACAAACAACAGCTCAACTAATGTAAATCAAGAAGCTGAGGATAGGGATCAGAAGCTGATAAAAGAAAAGGCAGGTGGATCAAAAATCTCTGATAATTCTAGCATTACGCACCAAAATGGGAATAGCTTGGATGCTGCTGGAACCAATGGTGTCAAAAGTCTTCAGAGGTTTAAACATGAAACTGGTATACTCAGTTTGAAGAAAAATACACATGAAAAGACATCAGAGGATCCAATTCTCCCCTGCAAAGTCTTTAGTGAGGCTCAAGAAGTAGGTCGAACCCTCCACAAAGGCACATCGAACATTTTGGCAAGCCCTTCACTGTCCACAAGTTTCTGCATAACCTGTAAACATAAGCCTCTCCCATACACTACAGTATATACATATAATGCAAAATAATTTCCATTCATCCAAGAATGCCTTTAAAGGAAAAAAATTACAAGCTCAAGGAAAATACCCAATCTTCCAAAATTAAAATAAAGAGAAAGCACAATTCCATAATCATAGGAAGAATGAAAGCTCACCTTAAACACCTCTGGCCTTGTTCCTTCTATGCTAATTTCTTTGTCATTCCACTCCCTAGAGGACTCAAAGAACATGGATTTAAATACAGGGGAACGTGCTGCCAGAACAACTCTGTGGGCATGAAATTTTTCCCCTGATACATCAAATGTGACATCCACATTTTCAACATCTTCAAGCAGTTCCCCAAATTGTTGACCCAAGTTTGATTCAGGGATGTGAATATAGTGCAATCTGGGGCCTTGAATAGCAGAAACCACAACCCCAACTCTCCTAAAGCAAGGGGATGGATCAGAAATCTCTCCTAAATCTGCATGTTCCTCTAAATCTAGAAGGGTATCTCTGTAAATAAAGTCAAGGGATTCTCCACGCAGAGGCAACTCAAGGGGTTCTCCACGCAGTCTTAACACAAAGGTCACACCAACTTAGGGTTCAAGGTAACCCTCGACACTGGACCAACTCCATGTTCAAGAGAGAAATCACCAAGACACATCGGAACAATCCCTAAGTCCGTTATCCAAGTTATCTTCTTCAAGCCAGACCAATGTGGCTCGAGATCTACGTCTCTCCTACACATTGGCTTCGTCCTTCCATGCCAATTCCATGGACATGAAAGCATTAATTTTCAAGACTGTGCAACAGTAGAGCTTACTATCCGATGGGGGATATTGCCCTATCTCAGCCCAACTAGAATTCTTCGTTTCACGCAACAGTTGAGAGGGTATTCACCACCCTCACACAAAGGAGAGAACTCGATTCACTCAACAATGAGTCCGCATTCTTTTCTTCTGCGAAGTTACCTCCACCCTAACAAAAATAAGAGAGCTCGATTCGAAGAGGAAAGTTAAAATTGGTGTTTGTCAGCGCCGTCGCTTAAGCGACGGTTATGAGGATAGCCATCGCTTAACCGACGCGTCTGGCCACATTTACAAATTTTTTTTTTATCTTTGTGATTTTTTGTAGGTTAAAAAAAAAAAATCCACGCGCCGTCGGAAGTAACCGTCGGATTTTGGATCGAAATGTAGTAGTGTTCCTTCAAGGTATGATAGATTTTGGTGATGTTACAAACCAAATCATGGGAATCTCTACAAAATACCTATGTCATATCTCAATTGAATTAGCATCAATTGTTGAAATAGTCCAGAGGATCTGCAACAAACAATTACTTCTTATTCTTTCAGTTAGAACAGAGACCTTCTGCGGAATTGCACGCCTAAAAGTTGTGATTGTCATGGTTGAAAACACATAATCACCAATTTCAGACGGATACATAAATATATAGGCTTTTGTGACTTGATACACACACATATTCTTTATTTTGTGTAACGAATGCTTTCAATTGTATATTTTAAGTCCTTATTTCATAGTTCAACATAGGAAGGTATTTTTTTTAACTCCCTTATATCACTTATATTTTTCAGTCTCATACTTCCACTCTACAACCTGGAACTTAAAGTTTCTTACATAAATTGTTGATGCGAATTATATGGTAACTTTTCAATACAATACTAATTTTCTATTGTATTTATTTATTAAATAAACAACTTTCTTCTCTTGTTTCTTAGCACAAGTTTTCATTTTTCTTACAAAACAATAATTTTTTTTCATATATCGTTTTTGACACTACACTTTGTTCTTCTCTATTGCTGCTTTCTTACAATTATCAACGTAAGACTTAAAAAAAAATATTCCATAAAAATTATTTTAAGGCACATTCTTAATTCCCGTTATGCAATCAATTAACATTTTTTTTTATCTTCTTAATTATATCTATATACTTTGCAGTTAATACATATAGAAAATGTGTCACTGCCAACAATCAAAGCTTCTAATTATTTAACAACTTTACGATTTTCTTGTAGGCATTATGTCAACTCATGACAATGAACAAGACAATGCAAGAAGAAGAGTTGTATATGCACATAATGGAGATAAAAAAAAACAAGAAACAACGTCTTCTTTACAGAGTTACTCATCTACTTGTGGATATGTCTTCTTCAATTTCTCTTGTCGAACCTTCCTACATAGTGTCACTTCCATCAGCTATTCTAAATCCATTGAACACCCACCTAAATTATGCACATCAATGATTTCATAAAAAGATGGATCAACTGGATGATATGCATGTCTGCTTGATTTACAAAGAATGTTACCCTGGCATTGTAACGAGAAAGTTCCATGATGCATATACTTGTTCTTGTTGTATTCTAGAACAAAAAGGGCATCGCTTTTCATTGGAAAGCAATATGGACCCAGGAATCCAGCCACCCGTCCTTGCAGTACTTACACAGGTCAAAGAAATGCTCATTAGTTGTGCTAACCCAATCTTACAAGTTATGCATGCTCATGGTGGTTAATATAAATATTCTGGACATACTATTTGCTTCCCCCAAGAAATTTACAATATTTCCAAATACCTACCACGTTTAATATCAGAACTTGACATCCTTGTTGTTTGCAAATGCAACTCTACAAACAATCCATATGAACTGTTTGTTAGTCGAACGCGTGTTCTTGTTGCCCTTCAATACAAAATGGAAAATGACCCATACTACAAGGATGTACAATTCAACACAATTGCATTAGCTTCTTTTCCTCTTATTTCAACAGACATTTCACCTTGGATTATACATGTTAATAGCAATGCTACATTATCTCATCTTCAAATTTTTTCCTCTACAGTTCAACCACCAAATTCATTTCAACCCTATGAATTAGAATCCTCCTCATTTATTTCAACAAAAACTAATTCTAGAACTGAGGTTGAAGAAATTAGATAGTTGTTACACATACCAAATATCCCATGAACACCTTCCATTTATTGACCCACTATAAGCATTTCCCCTATCAATGAGTACAACACAGAAGGCCTTCTTTCCATGGATTTTCCAGCTTTCTTCCCCACAGGTGTAGCAATGCTCAAACAACCACGTATTCATCAGGTTGATATGCATGAATATGCGCTTCACCTAATTCACTGTCATGACAACATATTTGGTTAACATTCTTGGTTTTGGTACTACATATACAATCTAATTATGCATTATCATAGTAATGCTACTGCCTCTGTTTTTGTCAAAATTAATCTTGAAGATACACTACCTCCGACAATACTTGAGCTTGTTAACCAATTGCAAGACATGCCTAATCAGAAAATTGGTGAGCGGGTCGCAAGATTTGGGCCTTCATTACATGGAACATGCTCATATTGGAACAAAAGTAGAGCTAAACTGACAAATATGATCAATTAACAAGGTACACCAACGTTCTTCTTTACCCTTAGTGCAACTGACACAAAATGGCTAGATTTGCATGCTCTAATACTTGCTGGACGTCCTACTAGTTTAGCTCAAGACTACTAATGGAAAGTTCACATCATATACAATCCACATATTACATCACAATACATGCACAATTGATTCAAAACATTCCTTTAAGAGGTGCTTGAAAAATGTTTTCATATAACAGATTCTTGGTGCAGGTATTCTACCATCTCTTGCTTCTTATTCTTCTCTTCGTATTTCTCACTTTATAAAATTCATTTATAATATATTCATTTTCCTACCATGTAGGTATGAATGACAACATAGAGGATCCACACACATTCATGGTTTTATTTGGTTGGCAGATGCACCAAATATGGATACCTTAGATTGGGAAAATGTTCTTGCAGTTGAAGCTGCAATTTTTCTTTTGGCACATATGTTACTGTTGAGGCCTGTAAATTCGCAGGCAGAAACAGTAAGGGATTCTCCCCAATCAACATTCCCAACTAGCCTGTTGACTGTTTGGAATAGGGAATCCGTCCGGTTTGCGGTCCGACTACCGTAGGTCAAGAAACAAAACTAAGGTTTTACCGGCTGCGGCTCGGCCCACCGAGTTTTTGTATTTTGACTTAAAGAAATGATATGCAGGTGCCTAACTAAATGCAGGATGATCAAGATGCAGGGAGTGGTCACAAAGTGATGCGCAGGTTATTACCTCTCGTCTTTTGCTCGTGAGCAACAAAACCGGATACAACAAGAAATAAACTAACTATCTAAACTATCCCTAGGGACCAAGATTATCATTTCGAATGAGAAATACATTTTCACATACATTAAAAAGAAACACAGATAGCTGATACTTCTTCTAAAGTACATGAACGCTTACAGATATTTAAATAACCAGATAGCTGATCATTTTATAACAACATTTATTGCTCACAGTGAAAAAATATCCCAGAAACTACTGAAGAACATTTAACCAGAACATAGGTTCAGAACATTAAATACTCTTACAGTAAATGAAACACAGCTGAAAACGAAATAGTTCTGCTTCAACATTATTCATTGAGTTGCATTGATATATTCCACTTTACACTCTCTCCGATAGAGAAAAAATTGCAGTTTCCTTTGCAAAACGAAGTAGTTCCTCTTACAAGCAAACATGTACAAAATTTTCCAGCGGAAAAAAGCCCTTTCTAAGTGCCTCGTTCCTTTATTTAAACTATAATTACAGAGCGTTTTGTTTTCCAGACGCATGGTCTTTTGGTTTCTCAAACTCTTCACATTCCGATCTTTTGTCATTATGTGATCATGACAACTTGGTAACTGATCCGTTTCTGGGATCACGCCTTTACAGCTCCGAACTTCGTCTTCCATTTGCCTCTTTTAGTTATACCTCTACCAAATGAGTTAGTCTTTCTTCTCTTCGTGGCAGATTGACCGGTCGCCTGGAAACTGCCTGCATTCAAATTAAGAGCATGATTCAAACGACAAATATCATCAATCAACCAATCCACAAGGAAATGGCCGAGCGAACCACATACGGGCCTGGCAATATTCTATGGTCGCCGGAGGGAAAAAAAAGTCGGCAGTTAGAGAGAAGCAAGTTTGGGAGCCTGGGGAAACAGCCAGCCACAATGTTGGGTGAAGTTTAAGTCGCAGCCAAGTGAAACGTGGGCGGGAGGTGCCATGAGTCGTACGTCGGACGGTTTTAGCTTCAGAAGCCAGAAGACTTTAGCAGCCGCAATGGCGGAGGAGGAGAGCTAGAGGGCACGTGGAATGGATGGGAAACTAAGTCGGACGTCGGAAGAGACTCAGATCAGACGCTGGCTATCTCTTCTCGGCCGCAACAGCGGGCGAACAGAAGCTACGGACAAGCGATTTACAGTTAACATACATCGGGCGTTGGACGGTTTAGGAAATCGGACGAAAGAAAAGTCTAGGAGCCACAACGGCGAAAGGGTTGAAACTTCATAGCCCCCGATCCAGCAGTAAAAGAGGCCCGCTTATAGGGAAACTCAAGTATTTGAGCAGTGCTAAGGATCGGCTGTAACCAAAATCACTTCTTTTCACAGAGGATGCGCTGAAGAACAGCAGATTTTGTTCTCTTTGACCACACATTCATGACTCAAACCCAAAAATGAACAAGGCATACATAAGTTACTGACATCCACCTTCAGAGAAACGGAAGAAATCACGCTCAAGGAGCTCAACGATCAAGCCAAACAAAAGTAATGAGGAGGGGCCCAGAAATTAAAACATTAATTTGGGGGGGGGGAAACAGTTGCGGCAGCAACAACTGGCGATTACCTGGTGAACCTAGACCTCTGGGTGACTTTTCTTTGAGTAGCAGACTGTTTCCTGACCAAAATGCATTAAAAGAAATCTTCCAGCTGTCCGGATTTCTCTCATGACCGAAGTGTGTACCTTAATCATTGATGCTAGTCCCATTTGGGGAGAGGGGCAACCGAAACCTTCAAGTCCAGACCACTATGTTGAGGCCAGAGTATGATTTTCATTATTACCTCTATTTTTAGGTAGCTAACAGTGTGGACACCACAGGATTGCAGCATATAGTAAACAACAGTATTCGTTTGTTCCTCGTTCCCATGCCATTTTAACACTTTGTGCCTTTGGACTTTTGTCCTTTCATCTGAGTCCTTCTGTACGCCTTTCTTACTGAATTTTAATTCAGGATCCTCTATCTCATAGTGCCCTTTTGTGTGAGTGGTGTACTTTAAGTCTCAGCTCACGAATGGAGAGGATCTTTTGGCAATTTAGTATTTATGCTTTAGCACTTAATTTGATTTATGATGCTTTTATAGAAGTTTGACTCTTTATCTGCCTTTTGGAATTTTCCTCTTGGCATGGGATCATTTATATTTAATACGCTGTTCACCTTGCTTCCTCTCATGGGTCCTTTACTGTCGCTCCTTAGGGCATTTCGAATGTGATGTGGATGGAGCCCCGACATAGTACTCCAGACTCTTTGAATCCGGTTTAATTCACAGGAGTTAAGCTGAACTTCAATGCACACAACATTTTATTCGAAAAAACTGCTAGGCTGGAAGAATTCTTTAAGCAATACACAGGCTGGTACTTAACATATTTGCTATTCCCAAAATACCTTAATATCCTCCAGACAAACGCAAGTTCGTTTCCCTTATTGAAAATCAACACTTACAATTAAATCAAATGAAAGCATGAATCGAAAACAACCACACAGCTTATTTATGTACAAGGCAGAACAAATCAAAGAAAACTAAGAAAAGTAGGGCTTGAGAACCAAACCATTAACTGGCAAGTTCTCCTCCCATCCCTGTAAATCTTGCAGCTTATAAGTGGCAGGGCCAAGTTTGGCTACAATCTGAAAGGGGCCTACCCATAACTGCTGGAATTTGGTATGCTTTCCCTTTTCATCATGGGGGTGGTCCCACTTGAGAACTAAGTCTCCTACTTCAAAGTCCTTTTCCCCAGCTTTATGCTTGTCAAACCACCTTTTGATTACCTCCTGCTATTGTTTGAAACGTTCTCTAGCCTTGGATCTGGCTTCTTCTGCTTTTAGGAGATTATATATTCTTATTTGCAGAACCTCATCGTCCTACCCCCTAGACTCTTGAGCTAGTATGGAATACGGTAGCGGAATATTGGGAGGCAGGATGGCTTCCTTTCCGTACAAAAGGGTATAGGGTGACACTCCTACTGTAGACTTGGGGGTAACTCTGTCAGCCCATAGGGCGTTTGGTAAGGCTGAGTGCCAACTTCGCTGGTTTTCTATGACATTCTTCTTTAGGATTCTAATGAGGTTTTTATTGGAGGATTCAGCAAGGCCATTCCCTTGCGGATAGTAGTTAGCAGAATAATGTAATTTTATCCCTTTCTCATGAGCAAAAGTAGTCAATTTAATGGATGAAAATTATTTAGCATTATCAAAAACTACTGAAATTGGAACTCCAAACCTGGTCATGATATGATCTTGTAGGAAGCTGATGACTTCGTCTTCGTTTATCTTGCGTAATGGGATAGCTTCGACCCAGCGAGTGAAGTAATTAGTCGCAGTAAGAATGTACTTGTGTAGCAGAGAAGAATTCGGTTTTATTTCTCCAATAATGTCCAGCCCCCATTGTTCAAATGGTTCTGTGATCATAACAGGCTTTAGGGGTGCTACTGCCCTGGGCTGTCTTCCACCACACCTTTGGCAAGTATCACATTTTCTGACGTGTGCATGTGCATCCCTGAAAAGTGTTGGCCAGTAATAACCGGCTCTGAGAACCTTGTGGGTTGTAGTGTCCCCTGAGTAATGTCCCCCAGCCGAGCCATCGTGCAATTCAGACATTACTTTCTCAGCATCCTCTTTCTCCAAGCATCTCAGGAGGACTCCATCATAGTTTTTTCTGAACAATACGCCTTCTACGATTTGATAGGAAACTGATTTCAGACGCAGAGCTCTTATTTGTTTGGAACTCCAATGTTCCGGTAACACCCCTGACTGCAAGTAATGCACAAGATCTCTATACCATGACTTAGGAGCTGTGAATAAAGGGCAAACATCCGTTACATGCAAATCAGCTTCATCTTCCCATGCTTGTTCTTCATTGTTTGTCTTCCCAGTCATCAGTTTGCATAACCCCTGACCTTTTACTATAGTAGCTGGTTTGAATTCAAGATCGTATTCTTGAAGCGTTGTTACCTAGTCGCCCCTTCTTTCTCCTAATTTTTTTTGAATGAGAAGGGATCTTACAGCTGGGTAAGGGACTATTACCTTGGTACGATTTTTTAGTATATAAGGCCTGAATTGCTTTACTGCCTTAAATACTGCGTATGCCTGCTTATCAATGGCTGGGTAGTTTAATTCAGCTCCTTGTAGCCCAGTGCTCATAAAAGAGATTGGGAATTCATCACCCCCTTCTTCCTTTTGCGTGAGTACAGCTGCTAATGAATCATCGGACGCAAATGTATACATAATAAAGTCCTTTTCAAAGTCTGTACTTTTAAGAGAGGGCGCATGTGCAACAACAGTCTTGATTTTACTGAAAGCATTCTTTCAGTCTCAGTCCACTTAAACTGTGCATTTTTCTTGACCATCTGCTGTAATGGTTTAACAGTCTGGGCAAAATCAGGTACAAATCTACGTACAAAGTTTATTGTTCCCATGAAGGATTGTATTCCTTTTTTATTATGGGGCATGGGAATTTGTTCAATCGATTTGATTCTTTCTGGGTCTATAGATATACCTCTTTTTGACACTATATGCCCCAGTAACCAGGGATGATTTTAGGGGCGAATTTTAGCCCAGTGGGCTATTTTTCCATGTTTTTCTCCCAAAAAAAATTCGCCATTTTGTATTTTTTGAAGCCTTGTTTCGCCCAATTTTGATGGGGTAAAATTTTTTCACCCTAAAAATCGCCAAATTATTATATAAACGATATAAAATCCTTGGAAATTAAAATATTTTTTGAAAAATATCGCCAAACATTTTATAGTTGGCGTTTTAAGAATTGGTAATATTCGCCAACATTTATACACTTTTAAATAAGTATGGTTCCTTAAAATCATCCCTGCCAGTAACTTGCCTTCTGTGATCGCGAATACGCACTTCTTATGATTTAGGGAAATGCCATATTTCCGACAGCGCTCGAAAATTTGCTTTAGGTGGAACGTGTGCTCCCCTCTTTTCTTTGAAAATATTGTTATGTCATCAAGGTAGACCACCACACTTCACCCAATCAGTCCTCGGAAATCTATGTCCATAGCTCTCTGAAATGTCGCGCTAGCATTAATTAGGCCAAAAGGCATTCTTCTATATGCGAAAGTTCCCCATTTAGTTCTGAATGTTGTTTTCAATATATCTTCCTCAGCCACTAACACTTGGTTGTAGCCAGAGAATCCGTCTAACAATGAAAACAATTCAGAACCAGAAACCATCTGTAGCAGTTGCTCCATGGGAGGCACCGGATAATTGTCTTTGTCTGATGCGCGGTTTAAGTTTCTGAAGTCGACGCACAGTTTGATTTCTCCCGACTTTTTTCTGACCGGCACCAAATTTGACACCCATTTTGAATGCCGGACTTTAAAAATAATCCTAGCATCTAACAATTTCTTTACTTCGCTCTGGATTAGTGGTTCCAGCTTTGGGTGCATCTTCCTCAGCGGCTGCTGATATGGCTTGACGCCTGCTTTAATAGGAATGATATGTTTGATGATATTAGTGTCATAGGTTTTTAAATCTACATAAGTCCATGCAAAGACATCTTTGTACTGCTTGAACAAACTGAGGAACTTGTCTCTTTCTGCTGGTGAACAGCACTTGCCGAGGTTCACGAACTTAGGCTCCGTTTCAGTCCCTAAATTTATTAGCTCGAACTGTAGAGTTGAGCTGTGCGTCTTCACATTAGTGGGTCTTCTAAATTTCTCATTCAAGTCAAACATCTTCTCTAACGTCCTGACCCCTTTGGGAATGAAATTGTCATATTTCATTTCATCCTGATGTTCCTCATCGTCGATAATGGCTCCTTTAAAAACCTCTTCGTTTGTCAAGCATTCAATTATTTGCTGATCATCATCAAATATTCGCAAGTTGGTGATCATGTCGGGAACTGATGGCCTGAAAAGTAATTCAATAGAGAATTTGTTATTAGTGGGAACCAATCTGGCGGCTGATGTAGCTAGAAGATCAGCGGCTGCATTTTTTATTCTTGGGATTGAAATAATGTTAAATGCATGAAAATTTTTAAGCAAATCCCATACCTCGTTTTGGTAAGCTTTCAAATGAGGGGAAACACAGTGTATTTGATTTCTTATTTGCTTTACAACTATTTCTGAGTCCCCAAAAACTTTTAAATTAGTAACCTGTAGCTCAATTGCTTTCTTGAGTCCTTGCAGCAGTGCTTCATACTCAGCTGTATTGTTAGTACACTCAAACTCTAGTCTACAGGATAGGAAGTGTTTATTTTTTTGTGGATCAATAAGGATGCAGCCGGCCCCCGACCCCTCTAATGTTTTCGATCCGTCAAAAAATAAAGTCCAAAAAACATTATCTACTAAAGAACAATCTACTCCTACTGCTAAATCTACTATTTTACAGTCAATATCATCAGCCTGAGAAAAATGAAGAAGATCAGGCTGGGTGTCAGATGTGTTGTAGGCCTCTTCAGCTTGATAATTCCCCAGTTCCAGCTCGAGAAAGTAGTTTCCCAATACAGATTCGACTGGTACATTCTTCCCATCCAATTTAGTGACATTGTACTTCATGTGAGGTTCTCTCAAAACCTTGATCTGATTAGGACTCCCTTTGTGCGGCAACCAAAGATGTGACCAATCTGTGGTGAAATACCCATTTAATTTGGTTGACCAATCTCTGCTCAGGACTAGGCCGTAAGCATCTGGTATGTCAGCCACCACAATGTTAATAACTTGGCACACTCTGTCATCGGACGCCAAGAAGATTAGAATGTCTTCCATCTCGCCAACTACCTTGACGTCTCTCCTATCCAACTGCACCACCCTCCATGTGGTTGGCTTAGGTTTCCCATTTATTTTCTTACATACTGATATGGGCATGACATTAATTGATGCCCCTGATTCCGCTAGACAATTGTGCATGTTATGATTAAAAATTTCAAACGTCAAGAGGAAAGGTGGATGTTTAGTTTTAGACTTACCTCCAATGCTAGCTTCCCCAATTTCTTCTTCCTCCCGAGGTTGATTGTCAGCGGGTAGCTTTTCTTCTGATGTTTCCAGTGCTTTCAACAACCTTTCTTTCTGTTGAGGTACTTTGCACATTTCAAACAGCGGGACGTTTGCCTTTATCTTCTTTAGATATTCGACAATGTCATATTCGATTAGTTGTCTAGTGGACTGAGATTTATCAGCACTCACATTCTCTTCGTTTGGCTTAGGCAGCGTTCTGTTTTGCTTCGGATCCTGGATGGTAATGGTAAATTCTGGAACTTGATCAGCCAATGATTTGTCTTGAAATTTCTTTTTTATATTTCTTTGTAGCCTTCGAATCTTTGAGAGCAGAAGACTGTCATCACTAACCGCCCCTTTGCTCCTAGTTGTCACGTTAGCCTCCCTGATATCTTTGCGTCCCTGGGTATTTTCCTCCTCTGCATTGAGTAAGGAGACAGAATTCCATAATGCCATGGTCTTGTTGTCCTGCCCTTTTGTAGAAGTGGAAGCAACATTTTCGTTCTTTTCATCTTCATCTTCCTCCGTTAATCTTGAATCCAACATCTGATTCATGACCAATGTCATTGAATTTATCCATTGCGGACAGTTATTTTTGGAATGAGGCTGTTGATGAAAAGTACAGAAATTTTCCATCCCTATCTCTGTCAGATTCATGGATGCGGTTTGTTGAGGAGGAGGTTGGGTCTGATTGCCATCCTCCCTTTTTTTATAATATGGCCTGAAGAAATTTTGTGCTTCTTTTTCCTTTTCTAAGTCTATGATCTTATTGGACAGCTTTTGCATCATTTTAGCCATGCTTTCATAGTCTGGTGTCTTTTCTTCTTTAGGCTTAGTGAACAATAAGGTTTTTCTTCCCGCACCTTTCTCTCCTGATTGTTCCGGATAGTCCTCCACACTTTCTCTTTCTGCTTCCACCACTTCTGCCTCTTCATAGGTCTTTGTTAAGGTAGGCTTGGCCCTACCTTTTGCAAACATGGCTAAATCAGGACCCAAAGCTGAAGTATAGTATTCAATTAGTACTTTGTCTGAAGGCTTATCTGTTTCAGAGAAATTTTTAAGATATGCTGCAAACCTTTGTGTGAAGCTGTGCACTTTTTCCTTTTTCTCTTTCTTTAATGCACATAGTCCTTTCATGAGGGCAGCGTGAGTCTTTTGGAATGCGTACTTACTCCTGAACATTATCTTGAAGGTATCCCAGTCTGGGATAGAGTTAGCGGGAAATCCAAAATACCACGAGGCCGCAGCTCCTTTGAGGGTGTGCGGTAATAGTCTACACACAACATCTTCATGTTCCCCAGCCTTCAGACCTTCTATTGCCAAGTAGAAACTCTGTAGGTGGTCATCCACTAGGATTTTTTCATTTGGATCAAATTTGGGCAGTAGCTTCTCAAAGGCTTGAGGTAGGTCATGCAAAGGTGGGGTCAGATTTAGAGGTGATCTAGCTTTCCAAGCTGGCGGTGGATTAGGTGGATTCGATGGATTTGCGTTAACGCTGGCCATGAGTTGAGGTGGAGAGTGAGGGGGTGAACCAACAAGAGAATGAGGACATGAACCAACCGGGGTGTGAATAGGAGAATTGTAAGGAGTGTCTGGGCCTACTTGGTTCAAAGGAAATTCAACCTCCTGTATGGCAGTTTCCACAAGTTCTTCCCAGTCTCCAACCAACACTGAATCTTCAATTAGAGGACGGTCTTTCTTCTTGTACTCTCTTCTAGGCAATTCGTGGATAATAGGCAACCCTCCAATCTTCTTTACATAAGAACGGGTATGTCTTCTCAGATCATTAACAATTTCATTGCGAACAGGATATAGATGTTCTCTATTTTCTTCTTCCGAAATTGAATTACGTGGTCCACTACTTTCAGAACTGTAACCAGTGGAATAATCTCGGTAAAATGGGTTTCCTCGGCTAGCCATGCACTGGCGGCCCTCCTAGCGCCAAAAATGTTGAGGTTTGTAAATTCACAGGCGGCAACAATAAGGGATTCTCCCCAATCAACATTCCCAACTAGCCCGTTGACTGTTTGGAATAGGGAATCCGTCCGGTTTGCGGTCCGGATACCGTAGGTCAAGAAACAAAACTAAGGTTTTACCGGTTGCGGCCCGGCCCACCGAGTTTTTGTATTTTGACTTAAATAAATGATATGCAGGTGCCTAACTAAATGCAGGGCGATCAAGATGCAGGGAGTGGTCACAAAGTGATGCGCAGGTTCTTACCTCTCGTCTTTTGCTCGTGAGCAACCAAACCGGATACAACAAGAAATAAACTAACTATCTAAACTATCCCTAGGGAGCAAGATTATCATTTCGAATGAGCAATACATTTTCACATACATTAAAAAGAAACACAGATAGCTGATACTTCTTCTAAAGTACATGAACGCTTACAGATATTTAAATAACCAGATAGCTGATCATTTTATAACAACATTTATTGCTCATAGTGAAAAAATATCCCAGAAACTACTGAAAAACATTTAACCAGAACATAGGTTCAGAACATTAAATACTCTTACAGTAAATGAAACACAGCTAAAAACGAAATAGTTCCTCTTCAACATTATTCATTGAGTTGCATTGATATATTTCACTTTACACTCTCTCCAATAGACAAAAAATTGCAGTTTCCTTTGCAAAACGAAGTAGTTCCTCTTACAAGAAAACATGTAAAATATTTTCCAGTGGAAAAAAGCCCTTTCTAAGTGCCTCGTTCCTCTACTTAAACTATAATTACAGAGCGTTTTGTTTTCCAGACGCAGTCTTTTGGTTTCTCAAACTCTTCACATTCCGATCTTTTGTCATTATGTGATCATGACAACTTGGTAACTGATCCGTTTCTGGGATCACGCCTTTACAGCTCCGGACTTCGTCTTCCATTTGCCTCTTTTAGTTATACCTCTACCAAATGAGTTAGTCTTTCTTCTCGTCGTGGCAGATTGACCGGTCCCCTGGAAACTGCCTGCATTCAAATTAAGAGCATGATTCAAACGACAAATATCATCAATTAACCAATCCACAAGGAAATGGCCGAGCGAACCACATACGGGCCTGGCAATATTCTATGGTCGCTGGAGGGAAAAACAAGTCGGTAGTTAGAGAGAAGCGAGTTCGAGAGCCTGGGGAAACAGCCAGCCGCAATTTCGGGTGAAGTTTAAGTTGCAGCCAAGCGAAACGTGGGTGGGAGGTGCCATGAGTCGGACGTCAGATGGTTTTAGCTTCAGAAGCCAGAAGACTTTAGCAGCCGCAACAGTGGAGGAGGAGAGCTAGAGGGCACGCGGAATGGATGGGAAACTAAGTCGGACGTCGGAAGAGACTCAGATCGGATGCTGGCTGTCTCTTCCCGTCCGCAACGACGGGCGAACAGAAGCTACGGACAAGCGATTTACAGTTAACATACATCGGGCGTTGGACGGTTTAGGAAATCGGACGAAAGAAAAGTCTAGGAGCCGCAACGACGGAAGGGTTGAAACTTCGCAGCCCCTAATCCAACAGTAAAAGAGGCCCGCTTATAGGGAAACTCAAGTATTTGAGCAGTGCTAAGGATCGGCTGTAACCAAAATTGCTTCTTTTCACAGAGGATGCGCTGAAGAACAACAGAGTTTCTTCTCTTCAACGACACATTCATGACTCAAACCCAAAAATGAACAAGGCATACATAAGATACTGACATCCACCTTCAGAGAAACGGAAGAAATCACGCTCAAGGAGCTCAACGATCAAGCCAAACAAAAGTAATGAGGAGGGGCCCAGAAATTAAAACATTAATTTGGGGGGGGGGGGGGAAACAGTTGCGGCAGCAACAGTTACATCTTGGAATCCTTGTAATTCCCACTCGTCAACATCTGGGTTACACCATTCTACTACAAATGATCCATATAGTCTTTCATCACCATCCATATTTGCATCAAACTACTTAGTTGACTATAAAGAACTTGTAAATTTTGTTCAAAGGCACACCAAATGTTCAGAATCAACTTTCCTTCACAAAAAAGGAACATTTGTTCAATGTCGCTATGGTTTTTCGTATGAACTACAAGCTACTTCTTCGTTATTCATTGATCTAAATGGACATAAAACATACAATCCCGCAAGAAATGATTCCCTTCTAAATATTCACAACCCTACCATGATTTTAATATGGAGGGCTAATGTTGATTGCCAACTAGTTATTTCTAGACATGTTGTCCTCAAATACATTTGAAAGTATGCATCAAAGGTAGAGCCAAAATCAGAAAGCTACCATGCAATTCTCTCTTGCCTTGCACATGTATCATCGAGTGATGACACCATTCTTTAGCCAATCAAACAACTGCTTGCACAAATAGTTGAAAGACAAGACATTAGTGCATAGGAGACATGTCACATGCTCCAAAAAGTTCCTCTTGTACTTTTTATCCGTCACTTCTTTTCACTAAATGTCAGTCAAAGTGTCTTCCGTCATGTTTTTAATGACACTAATAACACCCCTCCAACCCTGCCCTTCATATTTGCATACATGCAAAGACCCTCTGCTCTTGAACATCTAAACCTACTTGAAGCTACTCGTTATTGGTCTTTCTCTCCTAATAGGAAAAAAAAACCATGGAAACAAAACTTGCATCACAAGATTGTTAGAGTCTATCCACAATTCATTTCCCTTCCTCCCTTTTATTCTTCATATTTTGAATCATGTTTTTGGAGCGAACTTCTTCTATACAAACCTTTTCGTTCCATCGCTCAAGATATTGGAACAACAACTTTTGAAATAATTTCTCAGTGGCATCACATTAAAGCCACATATGTTGTGTGGCATGTTGAACGTGCACATGAAGAACCCTATACACCTCTATCCTATGATTCAAACTCCGATGCTATTAAAGTTTTGTTTTCCAATACCATGGATGTATGGGAACTTCTCTCTCAAATGCATCCAGTGAACAACATTGGAATTGATGACCTTGAAATGCTTGGACATCATGATTTTGACAAAAATCACAATTGGACACATAACAATATAACCACCCACTTGCATGAGAATTCAACATCATTCATTGACCTCAATCACTTATCCACCCAACTAGATGAAGACACCATATCGTTGTCCAATTTTTCTGAATCCTTGTCTCCCACACAAACCATAGCCTTTGATCTTGTCATTTCCCACTTTAGAAACACTACACTAGCTCAACTACTCAAAATAGTGATTCAAGATACTGCAGGCACCGATAAATATTACCTCATATCTTGCTTGAAATCTGCACTGCAAACTGCATCTGAACAAAGTGCCTCGGCACTTCTTCTCCTTGCTCCAACTGTTGTTGTTTCTTTTAACATACATGCATCTGCAACACATTCTTATCTTTGAATACCCATTGATGAAATGCACCCCCTTGAAGGCCAATCCCTTTCAAAACTTCAAGAAGAACTGCACCATATTCGCTATATTCTCATAGATGAAATGAGCTTTATTGGACAAAAAATGTTAACTCAAATTGATGCACGCTTACATCAATATTTCCCCTCCAATTTTACAATCCCATTTGGTGGTTGTTCCATAATCCTCATTGGTGACTTTGGACAGTTGCCTCCTGCAAAATACATGCCCATGTATGTAGGCTCATCCATTGGAATAGCTCTTTGGCATACATTTGATAGTTTTATCATGCTGGAAACGATTTTTCGACAACAAGGAAATAGCCTTTCTCAAATTTCCTTTCACCAACTCTTGCTAAACCTTCAGAATGCAACACCAACTATTAAATACTAGGCATTTCTAATGACAAGAACAACCTCATGCCTTCCAAATGTGGAAAACTATTCTTTTCAAAAATCTATCCACTTGTATCCCACCAATAAATCTGTTGCATTGCACAACAAACACATGCTGAAAAAAATTAATATGCCAATTGCACATTGTTTTGCAAAACAAAGAAACAAACATTCCCACAGATCCATTGATGACGAATAATTTCCATTAAAGGTCCTTCTTGCTATTGGTCAACATGTCATGTTAACTGCTAATTTATGGGTTCAAGCAGGACTTGTTAATGGCTCACTTGGAAAATTCATTGACATTGTCTACAACTCCAATGAACAACCTCCTAGCTTACCATCTTTTGTTGTCGTCGAATTCCTCTATTACAAAGGACCCTTATGGGATGCTTCTAATCCTACTTATGTTCCAATATCTCCTATAACAAGGGGATCCTATAGGAAACTACCACTTCGTGTGGCATGGGGTTTAACAATTCATAAAGCCCAAGGTATGAACCTACAAAATGTTACAATAGATATTGGAAACATTGATAGACAAGGGCTTACATTCACTGCAATATCAAGAGTTACATCTTTTCCAGGCCTTCGCATTTCTCCACCTTTCTGTTTTTCCAAATACTCTTGAATGTAAGACAATCCATTTGTCCAACGTAGGAAACAAGAGGAAAGCTTACTTGCTTCAAATTCTTTAAAACCAAATTTTCATTGAAGCTTCTCATTGTTTCCTCTATAGATGTACTGTTTTTATTTGGTCACTTGTTGATGTAAGAGATCTGCTTTTGTTTCGAGAAACATCCAAGAAATTTTGAAATAATTGCATTCTAGACTAAATTGTCTCAGGAAAATGAGACACTCACTGTGCAGGTTTTTATGTAGGACAGTTATTATAAACAAGGAAATAATTACTCAAAGTATAGATTTTGTAGATCAACTCTTATTTCCTTAAATGAAATTTTAAAAAAAGCAGCGATAAAATTGCAATGCTTTATCCAAACTATTATATTAATAGAAAACTATGCTATGAAGTGATACTAATTGACAAGTTAGTATTAGGAATCGATAACCATTCATTGCTTGCACTAAAAGAGCATGCAAATTAAATAAATACATTTTTTCAATGTACATTTCATATGTCAAGCTTGTAATGCAAAATCAATATATAAATCAACAAACTTAATACATCAGCAACCTATGATCAGTATAACACAAATATAGAAGAATAACTCTAAATGGATGAAAAAAATTTAATAAATAACCATAGAACATAACATTAGTAATAGTGTTATTTTATTCAATTGCAAAACATTACAATCTTTACAGAACTACAAAGATTTCGTGATATGTCTTTCATTGTCCTTCTGCAGTACTGGTCACTGAAAAACTATTTTTTAGGGCTTGAATCATGAACTGACCATTTGACCAGGTCGATATACGGTATGAAACCAAATTTCCATGATTGAAAAAGATAGGTAAAATGACTTTAATTTCTTAACATACAAATATGCAGGATAACATCAGTCTCCAAAAATCGTACCAATTTAGAGGCCAAAATTATTATAAATTCTATATAAGAATGGACTTAGCAGAGGAAGAAGTTATGCACAAAGAATATGAACAGACATAATAAATCCCGAAACACCAAATGACTTTAACAAAACCAGATTTTCCGGTTTTCTATACTCGGAGGTCGGAAATCGGAAATAACAACTTCGACATTTATTTATTTGAAAAGACAAAACTTTCGACATCTGAAATGTCGAAACTTGAAGATCTGGGAATCAAAAATCGAAACATAGGGTGTTCCTTGTTGAAAAAATAGCATTTGTGTAATCCAAGATATCAAAAAATCAGAATTCAGGGAATCATAAACTCCATAAAAATATTTGAAAATATATAACCAAGATTTTGAAAGCAGAAAAATCTAAAAACAAACAAGGTTTATTGAAGAAATTTATCCAAAACACACAAAAACAACAAGAACTTACAACTTGTTTGTATTTTTACTTTTTTTTTTAGAAATTTATAAATAATAGTCTCCCTACCTTTTGAGTTTTCATAATGCTGTCCATTTTTTTTATTAATATGTGTTTGATATGCTTCGAAGGAGATTATATCTTACTGATTCTATTCACCCTTATTATATCTAGAACTATATATAGTATAAAGAGTGGTGTCCTACACTCAATTAAATAAATTTAAACACAGTTCTTTAAAAAAATCTTAAACCTATTTAAGGAAATTGTGAAAGTGTTAAATTGTTTAGGCTAAACATTTTTAAATGAAAAATTGCAGCTGTACTTAATCCATTCATTCACGTCAATTGGAACATTGGCATATTTCCTACTTATAAAGTATGTAATGTATTAGAGAAAGATGTTAAAAAAAAGAAGAACTGAAACCTTTAATCCATACACCAGCTGCATTCTTCATCATAATAGACGTGCTTCAAACTATGGATTGAGGATATACGAACCTCATGATTTGTTCTTTTAGTTTTTAAATTCATACGGATATAAATGATGTAAGGATTTAGATTTATTTGAATTTGAACAAATTGAAAGCAGTGAAACATGACAAACTCAAAATCCAATTCTCATCGTTTGTAAAGTCGATCAATAAATATAATCCAAAAAACATTATAACTCTTTCTATTGACATTGATAACCAAAAAATAGACATTTATAGAAAAAACCAAGCCCTCCCATTCTTAAGAAAACGAGCTCGTAGATCAGATTGGCAGTCTCGCTCGAAAGCAAAACAAGAATGAACCAGAATGATTGGGAGTTCTTCATAAGTCTCAGAAAAGACTCTTAAATGAAAAAATAAAAAGTAACCATTAACAGGAGTAGTTTCTAAAACAGACAAAGAGTAAAACAAAGATTGAGAAAATAACATAGTCAATCAAACAAATGTTCATGAGGTTCCAGCTTAATGCCCTGTCTCCTGGAGAACTCAAGTTGTTTGTCCAAAATCTTGTGTAGGATGAGCATGATTTTGTCCTGCTAAAGAAGAATTTCGCCATGTTGCTCGTCTTTTTCCACCAAAGTTTTTCCTAGGATAAACTTTGCAACCATTGAAGCTCCAAGGATTTTTGATACAGAGAGAGCCTTGCTCTGGAGGTTCCAAGATCAGGGAGTAAATCCTTAAATTAATTTTTTATCTCCTCGGGTCACCAACAAATTCCTTCCAACTCCACCTATTTCTCTGCATTCTAGATTTTGGCTTGCATTGACTCAGGAATCTCCCGTTTATAACATTTTCTCTTTTCCACAATCATTTTCTGGAAATGAAGGGGCAGACTCATAGGATTTGGCCTGCCATCTCCTGAAGTGGTAGAAGCAAAGTCAGATTTCTTACGATAAGGCATGATAACACGCGAGACGACTATTAGCAAGAGCCGAGAAAAAGAAGCTTAATCAAGAAGCCAATCGCTATTGTTGTAAATAAATAACATAAAAATAACATAACATAGCATAAACATAACATTTTCATTATATTATGATATCACATTGTATTATTTCATTTAAAAACCTCACTGCTAAACTGTCATTATATATAAATATATCAAGAACAACATTTATATATTCGACGATGTTGCTGGAAATAAAGGTTTAAGATAAATGAAAATGGCATAAATCTCATCCTGAAATCAAAAGATTTGTTTTTTGGGGCACGTGATAATGATAATCGCTATAATGATTACGCAACAAAAGATTAATATAGAGTTTATACGTAATATGGTACAGAACCAGGGATACTCAAAACAAGATCATATCCATACCATCATAAGAAGGGATCGATGAGGTGACAAATGCAAGTCCAAACACTATGAGATAACTTGAAGCTGATAACAGGTAAGGTTGACAGTCACTTCTGTGATTAATATGATGACATTATATTAGAAAGCGGCGGTGTTATGATGACGTTAAGATATTTCAATACGTTAAAGTGACCATTTGCATCCTCCAGGGGATGAGGGAATTATACACATATCACATTAATCCCAAAATATAGATATAGTACATCATGAGAATCCCCAACTCATAATAACATTTCATAAGACTTAGTCAATAAATATGACCTCCTACTCAAGCAAATATCATTTGGACATCATTTATGGTTTTTTATGTGCATAAAAACTCGACTTGTAAGTGCCGTTATTTACCCTCTCATGGTTGGCGAAGAAATAATTCCCAACATGGTGATATCAAAGCGCGGAATGGGAGGAGATGGGAAGATAAGTTCAAAGTCCTATTGCCAATGCAGGGGCTATAGTTTCTGGAGTGACGTGGGATTGGTGAATGAGAATGTTGCGAATTTCGATCCATAGAAACAACTAAGTGAACTGCATCCAATTGCATATATGAGAAAATATGCAAAAACTATTTGATCCTAAACAAATAATTTAATGTTGCTAAATTATTGGGGCTTATCCAACATTTTGACTTGTAACCGGTGCTTCAGATTTTGCAATATGAAAGAATGAACAATTTCACATTTTGTCATTTCATATCTTGTTTGCTACCTTTCTTGTATTATGACAATATTTATTATTGAGGTAGATTGTTCTTTTTTAGCTTGTCCAACATTGTCATTGTGTATAAAGCACTACTATCTAACACCAAAATCCACAAATTGTACCAATTTAGAGGCCAAAATATCTGCCAAATTTGGAGGCAGTCCAATCAACAAAAACACAAAGCGAGTTTAAAATAAGGATAGAATTAGCGGATAAAATATTTACAAAGAAATAATACAAACAGAAAAAAAAAATCCTAAAACACCAAACAAATTTAACAAAACCGAAGTTTTCCCATTTTCGATACTCGGGGATCGAAAATTGGAAATAGGAACTTCGACATTTATTTATTTGAAAATACAAAACTTCTGAGATCCAAATTGTTGCAAATCAGAAATTGGAACATATGGTGTTCCTTATTGGAAAACAAAGGATTTCTGATACAACATAAAACCAAGTTTGAATGATTGAAAAAGGAATAGGTAAAATGGGTTTCATTTCTTAACATAAAAATATGCAAGCCAAAATATTTGCCTAATTTAGAGGAAGATGAATAAAAATAATGGAGAGAAAATTTAAAATAATGATGGACTTAGCAGAGGAATAAGTTACGCGGAAAAAATACGAAAAGACATAATAAAGAGTGAAACACCAAACGACTTTAACAAAACCGAAATTGGAAATAGGAACTCTGACATTTCTTTATTAGAAAATACAAAACTTTCTAGATTCGAATTCTCGAGAATAGGAAATCAGATATCATAAATTGAGTAATCAGAAATCGAAACATAGAGTGTTCCTTATTGAAAAACATAGGATTTCCGCAATCCAAAGCGTTGGATTCTGAAAATTTTAATTGTTTTCTTGCCGAATCCCAATTTTCAAAAAAGGAAATCGAAATTTACATGTTCGCATTTAACATTTCCCACTTTCCAACTTCTGGTTTCAACTGCAATACATAATCTGTTTAAATATTAAATGATATATTTACAAAATATTAGAAATCGAGATCGAGAAAGCATACACTTCTAGTTTCCAAGATCCGAGAAAAGAAACATTCAATTTTATCTGAAGTGAAACTTTCGGTTTTCGATACACAAAAATCGGGAAAGTAGATAAATCATAAATCGAAAGCAATTTTGTCGATATCCGATAAGCGAGCAGTCGAAAATAGAATATCAAGGAAACACCAAACGAATTTAAGAAATCGTGAGGTAAATATTTGATGAAAAAACTTGTTAGTTTTTTATTTCCGCAATTCAAAAAGAAATATTGCCTACTTCCATGATGCAAAATAGGAAATCAAGAATATCATAAAACCCTTCGAACCTGGAAATCAATATTTCGGATATCCAAAACCAAAATCATCGGTTTTTTTATTTATTATGTTGATTAATTTCTATGATATTCAATATTTGGGATCCCGGATAATGAGAATATCGTTTTTTTATTTTAATAACATTAATTTGTCTGATTTCTAGCTTTTTCTTTTCCATATCGAAAACTAAATATCCCACATGCTTTTTTACTGAATGATTTTTTGCCGATTTGCGATTCGCTTTCTATCCACTCAACAACAATTCAATGCTTCAGTTAATAATACATAGGCATATCCTCTCCAATTTTTGGGTATCTAGAACTCTCTTCTTAAGGAGGGTTAAACAATCAAAATTATAGGAAATCGGAAAGAAAAATTTCCTTATTCAAAATTAAGCACTTCCGAAATCCGAACATTGGAAATCGTAAAGCGTAAAACAAACTTTGACGAACATCTAAAAAATGGATTTTCGCTTGCCAATTTCGGGAAGTGAAAATCGCAACCAAGAAAGATAGGTTGTAAAACAAGTTAAAATTTATTCTGAAAGTCAATAAATCCAAACAAAAAGGGTCCTTAAGAAAATTAATCATTAATGTATTTAGTCATCAATGTCTTACCGTAAAAACTCAGTTGTAAGTCAACTTAGTACTACGCATATAAGTATTTCCATTCTCCCAACATAAATAAGAAATGTTCAGTTGTGGAAAGACTCAATATTTTACCTTCTCGACATTCCTTTGCACCTCTCGATGCAAATGCTAGAGGTGCAAAGGAACGTCGAGAGGGTAAAAATATTGATTCCTTTTGCAACTGAACCTTTTTTACTTACCTTGGGAGACTGGAAATTACATTTTAATAATACTTATATGTGTACTACAAATTCAACTTAAAATTGAGCTTTTACCTCAAGACATTCATGACTAAATACATTAATAATAAATTTTCTTAATGACCCTTTTTGGTTTGGATTTATTGGCTTTGGGAATGAATTTTAACTTGATTTCCAACCTGTCTTTCTTGATTATGATTTTCGCTTTTCGAAATCAGGAAGCGGAAATCCATTTTTCGGAGTTTCGTTGAAGTTTGTTTTACGCTTTGCGATTTCCAATGTTCGGATCCCAGAATAGCTATAATTTTCAATAAAGAAATGTTCCTTTCTCGATTTTTGATTTTCAATATTCTAGTTCGAAGATTCACGATTTTCAAAGTTGTTTCACGGAAGTCAGTAATATTGTTTTTTCAGATTGCGAAAATCTGAAAACTCGCAAGTATGTTGGTGGAATATTTAAGTTCAGTTTTGTTAAAATCATTTGGGGTTTCCCTGATATCCAATATATGAATTTTCTCTTATTGGATATTGGCAATAATGATTTCGATTTATGATTTATCTACTTTTCTGATTTTCGAGTATAAGAAACCGGACGTTTCACTTTAGATAAAATTGAAGGTTTTTTTTTCCCGATTTCCTATTGGTGATACTTCGAATCTGGGAATCCTGAAACTGGAAGATTCACTTTAGATAAAATTGAAGGTTTCTTTCCTGATTCCTAATTCCAATATTTTCAGAAACCAGAAACTCCACATATTTTTCGACTGAATTTTTGTTTGTCAATTTTCGATTCCTGATTTCGCAAATCGGAAATCCGAAAGCACTAAAATTAAAGTTTGAAAAATCTTATTTATATACGAAATCTATGGTCTAGATTATTTTGGCTGTTTCAAATTACGATTATTTTTTACCATTGCTACTCATGCTTTTTCACTCTTCTTAGGGTTTTATTACTGTGCATTTTTTTTGTGTCCTGACACTTGGACTTGTGATTTATTGAGCGTTTACACCTATAAGTTTTCACCCCCTGATCGTTTTTTCTGGTAAATTTCAACTTACGTTGTTTTAAGACATGGTTGCTAAAATTCAATCAGAGAAGGCATCTTCCATGACCAAGAATACCAAATCTAAAATGACTCTTCAAGAGTAAAAAACAAGATCCCAATACTAGTGTTTTCACTGACACCAATGGGCATTTGTCTGACACCTCATATCTTGACCAGTGTAGAATTCATGCTATTTTTGACAATGATGACTTTTCATCTGTTTCTCGTGACCAACCTACCTAACTCCAGATACGCAAATCTCAGCGCCATTGCGTTGCTTCCAAGCCTCCATTTATGCCTTACACGGACCCTGATAAGTGGGCATTGGACCATGTCGACCTTAAGAAATGAGAGTTTGTTGATATCGATAATGCCCCTAATTCTTTGTTCCATTCAAATGTGTTTTCTAGGGCTTACACTTTGGCAACTCCCATGTAGCTTCTCTAGTTGAATTTTTTGGATGAAACCCTTTCCAAATTCAATTACAAAGAAGTGGTGAAATCTTGGATGGAAAACCCAACACTAGTCATCCCCGATTCACTTCTAGCATATCTAGTGTCTTGCTTCAAACAGCCTTTTTCGTTGTTGGCTGCCATATTTTGCAGGTTATATGGCTTACCAAACTGTTCCTTATTCAGAGCGCAATGGGTCCCTATGGCAAACCATATCTTGCTTACAAGTGATTCCTTCAACTGGGTGCAAATTCTGTCCTACCATTTGCAAGATGAAATTGAAAAATATCAGAAAACCTCGGCCAACCAAAAACCATCTTTCTACATGTCAGAGTTCGTGATGGATGCATTATGTGCGTCTTCTTCTTTCCCGGCCCTAAATTGGAATTGGAGAAATGAATCTCCACTAGTTCATATATATTGCGCTGATAGGTGGGCCGAAAATTTCATCCCTCAGGTTAACGAGCTCTGTGACCTATTTCTTGGGTCAATCTACTTCAAAAGTTTCAAAGATGATGCTCCTGCATTCTTTCAAAAAGCTAGGGACCTGATTTCAATGTATGAAGACTGGTATGGAGGATAATATTTCTATTACGTAAGGGTTTGGGGCAGCAATATAGTTCACTTGCTTCCCAGAATAGTTCCAAACCGAATGGTACTTCAAGAATTCGCCTATCAAACTGTCATTGATGGGGTTTTCTCCAAGTTGACCAAACATAAGAAGAAGGCGTGTGCCAAATTTCCTGTAAATCTTGGCTACCTTACGCTACAAAGTCGTGCTCATGTGTCCTTACTGGGGAAGGAGATTTCTGTTATGAACTTGGGGGAGGCATCCAAAAGAATGCATGACCTAGTGGCATATTTGGCTCATCTCTTTGCTCATGAGCATGTCAAATTTCAATACGTTCATGAAAACGATCAATAGAGGAAATTTCAACTCAAAATGGGTCTTTCAATCCTAATTCAAATTCCATGTAATCATGTGTTAGCCAATGAAATTTATTTAAATTTTAAATTCCATATAGGTCTTAAACAATTTTTAATATAAATTTGGGGATAGGTATCATAAAAAACTACTTTTTTTGTTCGTATTTTGGACATATCTTCCTGTGTTTTTACTCAAATTTTGACTAGAAGAGATCATTGGATGTAGAATTAAAGTCCACATCCAACGAGTGTCCACTTGGCATACTTTTGACAGACCCCGCTAACCCAAAAACAAGAAATACCTGAAAAAAAGTGATGATGACAGCAGGGTCTGTTTTTTCACGTGGTGATACCTGAAAAAACGTGGTGATGATGATCACGTTTTTTCAGGTATTTCTTATTTTTGGTGTAGCGGGGTCCTGTTAACCCAAAAATCCCCACACAGCTCTCCATGGCGTACACTACCCAAGGACACCATCTCACAACACTCATTTCACTCCATAAGACCTTCCATTTGACCCCCACACCTCCAAAAGAGCCCAAGGATAAAGAAAAGGGCTAAAAACCCCAAAAAGAGCCCAAAATAGACCCCAAGGAGCTAAATCCCTCAAAAAGGGGCTAAAACAATGAAAGGGGCTAAATTTAGGGCGGAAGGGGCTAAAGCCTTGACCAAGGGATTAAAACCCTAAAACCCCTTGGAAAAACTATATAAGGAGGGTGGGGGGTCACTCTCAAAACACTCCTCATTTGCATATTGTTATGCTGCCTATGGATGCTTTGAGAATTATTGCTCTCAAACCACCCACTCTCCCTCTCCTTCATTTCCATTTCTCCAAGCCATTGCTTCCCAACCAAGAGAGAGGTGCTCCCATGAGCTAGGGCATGGTGGCCCATTTCCACCTAAGTGAGGTATAGCTTCTTTTTCATGCATGTTTATTTACTTGTTTTGTTTTCTAACCAATATTTCTAGTTGCAGGTTTGCCATTAACATCATTTGCAGGTTGTCTTAGGTTTATTTTGCAGGTTTTGGAAGCAGAACCCTAACCCACTGTGTGCAGAGGGGTTCAAAAATGCTTCATTTCTTCTCTTTTATTTGCTACTCTTAGATCTAGTTTACAATAGCTGCCATTTACTTGTTCTAGTATAGCTTAGCTTAGTTTCAATTCACAGCTCTGTTTATGTCATTTTTACATTCCGCTTTTTACTGTTTTCTAAGGGTAGAAACCTACCCTTGTGCCCTATAGGCACAAGGGACTCATTTATGCCCCTGCAGTGAGGAGAAATTCTCACTACAACTTTGGTGACTCCGATGGGGCAATCCCATAGGATCCCTCGGAATTTTTTTTCAAGTTTTTCAAGTTTTTCAGTTTTTATCCTAGTTTTCAAAATGTTAGTGTAGATCTATTTAAATCCACTTTATTTCCTATTTGTGTCAGTGCCGAAGCCTCTGCTAGGATGATCCGAGTCATACTGACCCTAGTACCAGTTACTGTCGGCTAGATCTGACCCTGCTGCACCAAAACACCCCTTTCCAGAGTAGGTCGCTCTTATCGGGGGAAAAGGTGAGGGCAGGTGCACTTAATTGGAAGACAGGCATGCCCAGGGTGCACTTAATCCTCAGAAAGGCATGACTTCATCCCAGGAGCTGAAGTTGTGACTGTTTTGGCATTTTGTGTGACCCCTTCGCTCATTTCTGGAAAAATCTCGTGGCCCTCTCGTGGGATTTGGTCAGAAATGTGCGGCTTGTCACACAGAAGTTGTTTTTCATTTTAATTAGTAGTAATTTTCATTTTTATAGTACTGTTAGTGTGGGCCAGCCGCCTCTGTCCACCATCACAGGTCTCTTTTTATTCCAGTTTTCAATTTTTGCAAATAAATCAATGAACAATGTGTATATGCTAATCCAATCACTAAGGATTAATAACATCAACTAGTCTAACTAAAAATAACATAAAATCAACCATCTTGCTGCCCCCTTCCTCCTCTAGCTAGTCATCACCCTCCAGGGTATTCTGGGATACGATGAAGGGATAGCTCGTATAGATCTAGGCAGTCCATGGCATTTTTCCTAAACCACTAAAACCAGGTGACCTGGAAGGTATGGGGGGTAGAGAAGGAGGGATTCTCACGGTGCTAAGTGTCCTCCCTGCTTGACCAACCTAGCACTTGCGAGGTGACCTGAGGATCTACGGATGGGCTTAGTCCCATTGTGTTGAGAGCCTAGCACGATCTCTTGGTTGAAGAAAAGTACCACTAAGAGGTAGACATTTAGTTAGGCCAACAATTCAGGGTTAATCATTACATTTGCTTACAAATTTATGTTTATGTTTGCATACAAAACATCATGTGAGCTTTACCATGAATTCATAAACCATATTGTAAACCAAATACCAGAACAAATAAGCAAACCAACACACCATACCACATAATTAACCCAACTCAGTTCATGATGCTGAGTAAGCCTTAAAATTTACCAAATTTACACTAAGTTCAATCAACTCTACAGTCCTTGAGGACATGAGTCCCTGACTGCTTCAACTATGGGAAGTACTTGGGATTTTCCCAGAAACTCATTGTGAGGAGTACCATAGGAACCCCAAAGTAGCTGGCCGCTGAGAGGAATTGCCAAGCGAAATAGGCAACGATCCCTTCCGATTGAGTAGAAACACCCATGAGGAACAAGCCAAGCACTGTCTTCTGGTAGTCTTGGTGGCTGAGAGACCACCTTCAGCCAATAGGAAGCCATTGAAACCGGGGTCAAAATTTCATACCCACCAGTTTCATACACACAAGAAAACACAATTGATCCTCCACGATCTTCCTCACGCCTAAGAGGCAAACCACCACCATTTGGAACACTCAGTTAGCACTATTTTATCCTTTCTTAGCAATCTCCCACACCATCAGAGGGCCACACAGTGTCTGATTCTGATTCAGACCCATATCAGTCTGAACTAGACCTCCACACCACACCATCAAGCCTCATGGCTAGTGCAAACCTGGATCCATTTTCTGGTCTAACCTTAGCAAGTGGACCCATGTCCACATCACAACCAGTTACCCACAACATGGCAAGAGGTCCAAGCATAGTCATACAAACTATCATTAGCCAATTTACACCACCCATAGTGACCAGCCAAGTTGGCCCACTGGTAACACATGGGGGTAGTGGCCCCTCCACACACATTGTCCCCCTTGCCACACAGGGGCGTAGTACACCAACCACCCACATTTCCCCCACCACCATACAGGGGGGCTATGCCCCCACTACCCATACCATCCCACCCACAACACTTGGGGGCATTGTCCCATCCGCCATGGTGCCACCACAAGAACTCCCAGCCATGTAGATGCATTATGCACTTGCAAATCCCACTCCCATTGCAGCCCCATCCCACATCAACTTGGGGTCAAATCTGCCATTCATGGCTCATTTTAACTTGCCTGACTTGGAAAGATTAATGAATGACCCCATCCATCACCAAGCTTTTTGGCCACCCATGCCAACTAAGCTGCCATCGGACATCCCAAAGTTTGAAGGAAAATACGGGGAATGTCCTCAAAATCATATCATGACATTCCATCTATGGTGCTCATCCAGTAGCATCGTAGAATACTCCATCAGGATGAGGTTGTTCCAATGCACCCTTACAGGTGCTATGGCCAAATGATACATTGAGTTGCCACAAGCCAAGTACCCCGACTTCAACTCCCTAGCCTTCATGTTCCTACAGTATTTCCAACTCCCTATCAGATATGACGAGGGGATGGAGATCCTGCTATCCTATCACCAAAACACCGCCACTCACATCATTGATCATATCCATGAGTGGTGGCAGCACTGCAGCCTATGCAAGATCCAACTTGATTACATGATCTTCTTGGATTGGTTCCTTAATACTTTTCTCCCACCCATTGCAAAGGACGTCGCATCTGAACGTCCCCAATCTGAAGAAGAGGCCATATTGAAGACCCAACAATTTGACCTCATCTATGCCCAATCGGGATACTTGTATACTGTCATCCCAGATGCTCCCCATCCAAGTACCTCCTATTGTGACCTATTGGGGGCATCATAGGGTCAGTATCCCAACAACCACCACCTCGACCAACAGCACCTGCCGTGGCACCACAACCAAGCAACCCTGCTAATGTTGCTTACCAAAACCAAGGTCTAGACTATGCTAGAATGATGTCTTAGTCCTAAGAGACAAATTCCTATGCACAACCTATGCCACCGCAAAAGGCTCAAGCCATGGCTTGGCCAGCACAGTAGTATGTGGGGAAAATTCCCACATTTGTGGCACTACCACCCCCACAAATATACTATGCACCACCAGTGCAACAAGTTCAAGCCCCCGCCCCCGCTCCACCTGCTCCATTGGGACAAGTGTTTGCAAAACAAAACTGTCCCAACCAACCTGCCCCCAACAATCAACAAGGGCAAGCTAGAAATAACCAACCCCGCAACAAGGGCAATAACCAACCATAGGGAGGTAGTCAACAACCAAATCCCCCCCAACAATGCCGCAGCAAATCAGCCAACCCAAAACCCCCTGCGACCAAATGCACCAAGACATAATGACCCATTACGCACAAACCAACCATGCACACTCTGTGAGGTTTATGGGCACTGTACATTCGAGTGCCCCCTCATGGGTTTCACCAAGAAGGCCATTCGAAACGAGGCCCAACATGATACCAACACCACAAACCAAGCACAACCCAACCCGACACCACAAGGACCTCCTCCCATGGTGCTTCAAAACCCACTAATAGTCCAAGGATTGGTGGAAACCGCTACCCTTCCCCAGGACAATCTCAACGCTACGGGGGCACCACCCACGGCTGAAATAGGTGTCCACCACCTGCTGACCATGACCACTGAAGAGGTCAACTTACAAACTAGACAAAACCAATACAGTACCACTACTAAACTTGGTGACTCATCAGCAATGTCCACGTCTAAGACAACCAATATACCTCTCCAGTTACCCCCGTTCTCATGCCCCCCCATACGTAGAATCACCGATAATGCCACAGCTAGAGCTGCAGTTAGCTATAGCGTTGTGGATGATTTGGCCCAAATGCTAACCTCCATGTCCGCTCTTGAGATACTTAAAACATGCCCAACATAGCGAAAATCCTTACTAGCCGCTCTAGGGGTAGTAGACCCCTCCAATTCCAAGCTGATCACCTTTGACACAGAAAACGGAGAGCTGCGCATGCCCTCCACTATTGCCTTCCAAATCCTGGTGTCCATCCAGAACTTGGTTGTGCACCGATGCATAGTGGATGAGGGGGCATCCTTATGTGTCATGTCTACCTTGGTTTGGCAGAAGCTTGGATCACCAATTCTGCAACCATCTTCCATGACTCTGTGGGATTATGATGGACACCCCACTAAAGCCCAAGGAATCCTCTCCCATGTCCCCATCACGTTAGCAGGGAAGACAATCATGATTGACATCGAGGTCGTCAACGCTCAACTGGATTACAACCTCCTCCTTGGGAGGAGTTACATGTATGCCATGCGAGCAGTCGCGTCAACTGTCTTCCTCCTTATGATGTTTCCCCACGAAGGGAATATTGTGACGGTTAAAAGTGCCTGCCAACTTTATTCCTACCATCACCACCATTGAGTCACAAGGGGCAACCGCACACGCTAACATCATCCCTGTAACAAACATCATGGTTGAAAACACACCAGTCTCCCCACAGTTGAATGTGGGCCCTGGGTTGTTTACCGATCTCACCATGACGGCTCCTTTCCCATTGGTGTCACCACCACTGACACAAAAGCAAACTGTGGAATTGTGCATGGTCTCATCAAGCACCGCTGCACCCAAACAACAACTGCAATCGTAGCCCCAACCCCAACCACAACAATGTCCACATTTGCAACGCCAACAGTAGCCGCAGCAGCAGCATTACGTGCAGCCGCAACCACAACCTCACCCCCACATGCAACCAGCTGGGAGTTATGTGGGCTCATCTCCGGTCCATACAATTCCCTTCCTCTTTCGCCCACCTGGTGTCATGAGCAAGCCGGTCATGGCCACCCTAAGCCTACCCAACTTTACATTGGAGATCCTGGTTTGGTATCTAGATCCACCAGCTCAACCACCAATTCCCCAGGCTATGCTAAATCCAATGCAACCTATTGCGGTTGAGTCTCACCCCCACCCAGTCTGCATCGACCAATTGCTGCACCCACATTTGCACCACCCCATCCCAAAAGGGCCAGGGGAAAGAACAACAAAGCCACTGCAGAACCATGACAAATCCCACCTTATGCCATCTATGAACAACAAGGCCATCCAACTCAAGATTGCCCTGAAATCCCAGTGATCCATGCGCATCTGGACACCATGGACATGAATGAAAACATCCCCATGGTTGAACTCCCAACCATGCTAGTAGTTAAGAACAAGGAATTGAGGACAAACCATGCTTGCACCCTTTGTGGCTTGTATGGCCATTATTCTCACCATTTCTAAGACTTGCCCGAATTTGGAATGGCTCTCGCTGACCTCCGTCAACATTCCCTTGAGTCTGAGATCACCTTGATTGAAGAAGTTCAACCCCCACCTCCTTCTTTAGACACCATGTCCAATTACATGATGTCCAGTTCTACAGACCCTCTGGTCTCCACCATCACCGACGGTCCATCAGACCTGTCTCTTTTATTGTTTCCCCAGCCATAGCTCCAACCTTAGTTGCAACCTCAACCTCAGTTACTAGGGAAACAATGGGTTTCGTTCCCACTGAACATGATCCTTTTCCTTTTCCTTTTCCTTTTTCTTTTCATACCATCCAGGATCGTGAGTAAGTCTACCTTGGCAACCCTCCATCTACAGGATTTCACACTAGGAGATCCTCTGTGGTACCTTGAACCACCTACCATACCTCTGAGGCCTCAAGATGTGTTGACTCATGTCCAGCCAATTGAGATGATGTTGCACCTACCTCCAGGTCCATCAAAGACTCCTCCCATCTCCAGGCCTGCCCCTCTTCCTCCACAAGAGACTAGGGGCAAGGCCACCAAAACCACAACCAGTACCATTTACATGATTGCTAGCACTAGTTGCCCTTCCATCTCGTCGTCTGTGGAAGATCCACCTGATATACCTCGGCACCACTTACGTGATGATGAGGAGATCTGTAAGACCACCTCTAGTTTTACCCCGTTCCCTTTAAACCATAGTGTGGAATCTGTTCTTCCCATAAAAGACAAGATTTCGTCATCCCGCCTTGCCAATGACCTTCGTCTCGGCAAGAGGACATACACCCTTATTGACTCTGATGGAGAAATCTTGGAGAACCCTCACAATGGGCTCTACCTTAAGAGATTTTACACTTAACATCACCAATAAGTCACTTCATTTTCTTTTTTGTTTTTCAACATTTTTTACCAAAAATCAAATGCAGCACCATCAATTGCTCATCAAAAGTCACTTGGAACCTGTTAGAGACACCTCTCACACCTCCAGGATTAAATTTCCATTTGTTTAATGAGACCATCGTCTTATGTTTAATAAGCCAATTTCGGGACCATTTCCCACAAGTCACCTCGATTCACGAGCCATGACATGATGATGCAAGTGTCTATGGACCAGTACTTGTATCACACCGCCCGACCACTACCCATGCAAGCTGTTGGGCCGCCGCTCATTAAGGATTGTACTATACTTTTATTTTTGCATTTATTTTTGTCTTTTTCACTGCACCTTCCGCAGACATCTCGACTATTGTCCATAAAAACCCTTTTTTTTTCTTCCATGTATTTGGCATAGAAGCGTCCTCGGGCTGCCACCCATCAAGGACTACAATTTTAGCTTTTATTTTATTTTTAAAGACATAGATTGTCTTTTCTTTTCACCGCACCTTACCTAGACCTTTGGACCACTGTCCACAACATGATTTCTTTTCTTGCACATATTTGCTATATAAATTCCTTCGGACTTGTACTTACATCACATGTTGTCAATTCTGTCCACCGCAACACACGCAAATGCTCTCTTGACCTCTGTCCAAGAGCCACCTTGGTTTGCGTGCCTCTACCGCACCATCTTGCAGGCGTCTGCTGTGATCTATCCCATGCATGTGTTGGTATGTTTGAGAGCCTTCTACTCCGTTCATACTACGCAGATGACCTTTGGACCTCTGTCCACCGTCCCAACATGGGGCACCGCTCATGCCATCGCAATCGGTTGACCACATTGGAGTTTTGTTTAAGCTCTTTTCTGACTCCTTAAAACATTGAAAAGATCGCCGAGCGCAGCTGCTTCCTTTCCCACTCACTAAAGTATAGGAAAGGGTGTCTACATCGTCTCATTTACCTCCTTTTGTGGACCATGTAGACCATTTCATGAAAAGGACCTCCTTGGCACACTCAAGCCAAGACCGTTCCCCTCTGCATACTTTCATGCTTTCTCGGGCAGAGGGGATGCACTTTACTAAAAATATCACCACTGGTTGTCGTTAAGATCTTTTCCAACCATTTCATCAAGAAAAGATTGACGAGCAAACTTTGTTTTGGTCATTCACATAAAAGTATTTGAATGACCGTCTAGTCATTATAGGTTTAACCTTTTCCATCCTGATTGGACTAACAACGGTAAAGAAGTCTCTCATCCCCTCTAGGATGGGCGAGCTCTCCTATGTATACTTTTATGCTTTTTTCAGGTATAGGAGACTACCAATGAAAAAGATCCCCCACTGGAGTCTTCTTCGTGCTTTCAGACTCTCTAAAATTGAAAGCACCATCAAGAATTTACCTTCTCGGGCTCGCCAAAAATCCACGAGATCATACCACAATGGTGTCCTTAGACACCACCCCATAGAAAATAGTTTGGAAGCATCCCCACATTGGGTTTCCTTTTTTTAGAGTACTCTGCAATGTGTCTTCCTTGGATCCCATCAGTATCAAAAGTGTCCACGTCCTCCAAGTATTACCCATCTGCAGTGACATTCCCAGCATTATAGCTATGATCCCATTCCATTGAGTCTGTTTCATTTGATGCCTGGTCTGCCCTGCCGTCATACTTTGAACAAAGGAAGTTTGAGTCGCCCACTCCCCCCTACCCTTGTTCAGTTTTCGCTTCGCCCCCTCCCCCCCCAATTCAGTGAGTCAGTCCATAGATTGCTTCACATCTTTCGGTTATCCCTCGCTCTCCTGGTCAAGGAAACATCATTTCCTTGGCTAGGGTAAGGTCTCCCTCTGTCGATGCCAACACACATATTCCACAGGATATACCCAGAGGTCCTTTTACCTTGGTTTCATTAACATCATTGATGAGTTCCTTGGACCACTTGAGAGGAGTCCTTAGTGCCTCTTGGGATGGTTGTTTCTCACGTGCTCGACTTCAACTCCATCATCGCACCATTGAGATTCGTACAGGGTTTGTTTCGCACAATACTTGGTTGAAGACCCCAGATGTCACCCGACTCTAGCACATTGGTGAGTCCACTTGAGGGACCTAAACAGGTTATGTCCCTTGTGATTTCCAGGTTGTGTTGGAGACAGTGTTCAAAAGCCCCAGTAGTGCTTCGACATACCTTTATGATTGAACCAGCATACTTGTACCATAGAGACTTTGACTCTCAATCAGTGAATCCACACAGCTATGTACCAGATCCCATAGATCGTCAGTCATGAAGATATAGAATTCCATGAGAATGCCATGGGTCCAATGTACCAGATCAGTATTGTATTCAGCCTCACATAGAGGCAAACACCATTGTAACATCAGTTGTATATGATCAGCTCTTGTATTTTAGAGCATAGATCAAATGATTCTTTTGACATTGTCACAAGCATGGGAATTCCCACCTCATCCATATACATGTCACACATTTATTGTATCTCAGCCATTGATGGGAATCAAATTAATACAAAACCAAAAGCCATCATGCCCCAGCCCCAGAAGCACCACCTCTCGACAACAAATCCTATGATGTCCGTTGGCCATACGTTGAGCTCCTGCCCTCACACATCAGGGGGAAATCTATTAACCCAAAAATCCCCACATAGCTCTCCATGGCCTACACCATCCAAGGACACCATCTCACAACAGTCATTTCACTCCATAAGACCTTCCATTTGACCCCCACACCTCCAAAAGAACCCAAGGATGAAGAAAAGGGCTAAAAACCCCCAAAAAGAGCTCAAAATAGACCCCAAGGAGCTAAAGCCCTAAAAAAAGGGCTAAAACCCTGAAAGGGGCTAAAGTTAGGGCAAAAGGGGTTAAAGCCTTGACCAAGGGCTTAAAACCCTAAAACCCCTTGGAAAACTATATAAGGGGGGTGGGGGGTCACTCTCAAAACACTCCTCATTTGCATATTGTTATGCTTCCCGTGGATGCTTTGAGACCTCTTGCTCTCAAACCACCCACTCTCCCTCTCCTTCATCTCCATTTCTCCAAGCCATTTCTTGCCAACCAAGAGAGAGGTGCTCCCATGAGCTAGGGCATGGTGGCCCATTTCCACCTAAGTGAGGTATAACTTCTTTTTTATGCATGTTTATTTACTTGTTTTGTTTTCTAACCAATATTTCTAGTTGCAGGTTTGCCATTAACATCATTTGCAGGTTGTCTTCATGGTAGCTTTGGTTTATGTTGTAGGTTTTGGAGGCGGAACCCTAACCCATTGTGTGCAGAGGGGTTCAACAATGCTTCATTTCTTCTCTTTTATTTTCTGCTCTTAGATCTAGTTTACAATAGCTACCATTTACTTGTTCTAGTGTAGCTTAGCTTAGTTTCAATTCGCAGCTCTGTTTATGTCATTTTTACATTCTGTTTTTTACTGTTTTCTAAGGGTAGAAACCTACCCTTGTGCCCTATAGGCACAAGGGAGCCATTTCTGCCTCTGTAGTGAGGAGAAATTCTAACTACAGGTCCATCAAAAGTATGCCAAGTGGGTACTCGTTGGATGTAGACTTTAATTCTGCATCCAACGAGCTCTCCCGATCAAAATTTGAGTAAACACATAGGGAGGTATGTCGAAAATATGAACAAAAAGTAGTTTTTTTATTTTCTTCCTCCAAAATTAATAAATATTATTTTATTATTTTCCTTAGGAGGCCCATTTTAAGTTGAAATTTCCTCTAATTCCTAATGATTCCGTGTTCCAGGGAGCTACCAATTTTTAGGAGGAAATGGATAAAATCACTAATTCAGACATGAGTCCCATCTGTACCAATATCAAAAGGATATTAAGATAAGAACTCTCTGAGAAAGAGGAGATAAACTTAAAAACAAATAAGACATTCAAAAGGAGAAGACAAAAGAAGAAGCGAGATGACATGCAAAAAGCTCTACTGTTGTTGTTGTTGCTCAACCCAAGGACAAGGGAAAATGTGTCCTTGAAGGCCCATCCATCCCCTTCTCTTACGACAATGGAAGATACACTATAGAAAGGGGTAGAACTAAAAAAAAATGTTGAAAAAATCGAGTCTCGGCTGCAAATTCAGGCAGTGATTGTTATAGTTTATTTTACCACACATGGTTGATCCCATATTTATGGCCTTCCCTGTCCCTCTGCAAACTCTTTAGACCCTATGGACTTATATTATCCTTTGATGTTCCAATATCATCCCTAAAAAGCACATGTTTATTGCTATATGCGACTTTTAAACCCATACTTGTGTGTAGACGCGACTTTTGACCTCAAACCCATGTACATTAGGATGTGTGCATAAGTCCAAATATTTTTGGAGTTTTCCTCATATGATTCCAAAGATCCTAACTCTTGGCCTTCTGTATTCCTTGAGATCGCTCGAATTTGACCTTCTATTAGGCTTTTGGAATGCTATATATGGAACCCCTTGGATACATTGAAAAAAGAGGAATTGAAGAGCAAAGAAACTATAGTCCATTGTTGCCTCAATTTTCTTATACTTGAGTCTGCATCCCTTTGTCCGTTTGGAGCACTTTGTGTTCTTCCTAAGCTTTCCTTTGCTTTGTGAGATTTCTATCGAGAGATGGAGGATTGAGGTGGTAGAGGCCAATGTAGAGGACTTGGTTTCTTTGGTTTGTAGATGTGCTAACAGAGGTTTTCACTATTGTAATCTCTAATTTTATTAATAGAAATATCTTTTCATGTCCAATTATGTGCATTTGTACATGAATATTGAATCCATGGATATGTTTAATTGCTTATACATTGTGGAACATATATTCTAGCTTAGGTCTAACACATTATTATAGAGCATGCTTGTCTTGTTTGTTGTTGTTGAGAGCTAATTGCTAATGCAAGCGTGAATTGGAAAATCTCAACGGGGATCTACTCCAACTGTCCGGAACAAGGTATGATTCGATATCCCCTAGTGTTAAATGTTTGGTTTCTCTTGCATATTGGGAAAGGTTTATTTCTGGTTTCAAGCCGTTTTTTATGGTACCCCCAAGCCATAGGAATTTTCTCTCTGTAATAGCGATGACTGAAATATAGCCTAAAAGACAGAATATTGAAGTAAGTTCTGAACAGGCTCAACTTCTAGAAGCACTGACAAAATAAAATCCCATGCCTTTGATCCCAATTAGAAAGAAAGAGAAGACACATGTGCAAGAACCTTCTTCACAAAAGGTAATCTATTTATGTTGAGCTCATATTGATATTCATGATACGAACGTGGAAGAAGACCCTGAGGTTGTTATCACTACCCTTTTGTCATACATCCCCAATATCAAAAGCTTTCCCAGTATGTTAGGTTCATCATCTTCCCAGCATTATTTTTCCATGGTAAATTTGTCATTAATAATGGGAGCTACTATTAGCATTCCCACCATTTCAGTTAACTCACATATTCATACTTCTTCTCCTTACCTTTCACCACCTCACTCTATCACTACATTTGCGATTCCCCAGTTTTTTCAGGAGGACATCCCTTCTTCTTTTATGACTATTTCTCAAAAGGAATATTTGCATATATATGATTCTTTTACATCACTCACCTTTACCTATGCTTCTAATCCTATGAATATTCCCCCTCTCAGCATAAATATTGCTTTAAACCAAACTTAACTGATCCTCTGGTTACTATTCACCACCAGTCCATTTCATCATCAAAAGTGATGGAAGATTTTGGAGAAGATGTAGTGGTATCCATGGGAAAATATTATTGGACTAAAACAGATAAAGTTGTGGTTAAAAGGGGAGCTCAGAGAGTCAGAGAAGGATCAACAAAACATGTGCCTGCCCTTAGTCAGGTGATTTGGAAGGAAGACACAAGTGATATTCAGCAAGGGGCAATGGACACAGCAGCTTCCATGGGAGTTTTTGCTAGAGCTAATTTTTAGTCAATTTCACAATTAAGTTTGGTTCTTGGTGAAAAAGAGAAGGAATTGTAGAAGGTCAAATAGGACTTAGCATAAGCAGAACAGAGGCATGGACCAAAAATTGGCTAGCTGAAACAAGAGCATGAAGATAGAGTGCAACAATGGAAAAACAACTTTGAACAACTCAAACAACAGCTTGGGAATGCACAGGTTATGAATCAGCAAAGATAAGAACAATTTTCTCTTATCAGACAAAAGCTGAAAGATGTCAATTTAGCCTCAAAAGCCTCCTCTTTTCTGAATATGACACTTGAGGATTTCAAACAGGTACTATGTAAAGTACACCAATAATTTTGATAGGCTGTGATAGATTTGCATCTTCATTTTGATGAGATGCAAGGGTTGTATGACAAGTTTACGAAGAATGCTGAAACTCTTGAGGATCACTATCATTGGATGAGAAAATCATACACTGCTTTAGAGCAAGTAATAGGTTGCAAAAAGCATATTAAGGAAAGATCTTATGCCTTGCCAATATTAGACAAGTTACAGCTTAAAACAACTGAAGTTTCCATTGAGACATGGGAGGGTATCTGCAATTCAGTTGAATCTCTAATCAATTTAGGACAAATTGTTTGTGAACATAGGTGGTCATATTCAAAGGATTTTCTAACCTTTTTGAGTTTACTTGTTTTGGATCTTATCAGTGAGGAACCTTTGCCTAAAGTTCATTTGGAACAAGTTGAAAAGAAGTTTGATGATATGAAAGAGTTGATTCAACAAATCAGTCAGTTCACGGTGCCAGAAATTGATAAAATGGATCGAAGCTCCCCATGCCTGAATAGTTTAGATACAGTTGTTCATCAAAGAATGGAAGAAAACTAGAAAGGAGGAGATTTCCTCCCAAATTTGCAAGACCAAAATTCAGTCGAGGAATGCTCATTTTCAGGAAGTCGATGACATTGTAGAGCTATTTTCCAAGTGGTGTTCTTCCCTTGGCCAAACCTAGAAAGTATTTGATTGTGTAATATCACGGTTTGGGAATATTTTATTTTATTGTAAGTTTGCAATCTTATTTAAAGAGGAATAGACATTGTGTTATTTACATTTCCTTGTATGTCAGAATTCTACCCTTGCAGTTGTGCTGGGAAAATAAATTTCTATCATGAATTGTTCTTTGCAATTTATGTATCTTTAACACTTTGGACATTGTTCTTTGCAATTTTATTTGTTAAGTTGGTATAAAGTAAGTTGAAATAAGTAATCTTGATTTGAATGTTTGCACATTAATCGGTTGTTTTCTTTCATCCGTTATATCCTGCAGTAGTTTTATCTTGAAATCATTAGTCATCGTGTTTAAGTGTCCTTACATAGTTAGTTAGGAGTCAGTCACTTTTCAATCTTTTTCAGTTTATCCTCAAAGTAAGTCCCGATCTTCGGAGTCTGACATTGGAAAGAGGAAGTGAGAAATGCAGAAAAGGCTAAAGTTGAAAGTTAACTTCCAAATTCGGTGTTACGCACTGCGAAAAGAGGAAGTTGGGAATCAGTTAGTTAGGAATCAATTATTTTTCAATATTTTTCTATTTATCCTCAAAGTAACCTCAGAAATGGCAAGTCGGAATTGGAGAAATGGGTAAAGTTTAAAGTTAAATATATCATTTAATATTTAAACAGATTCTATAGTGGGTGAAAACATGAAGTTGGGAAACAATTTTGCTTGTTTTTTAACAAAACAAACTGCAAAATTCTATGGTTTTCAACTTCAATCCCTTCAAAATGATATCTCCCTTAAAAAAATTCACCTTGAAGTAAACAAACAAGTTTTAGAGAATTGAATTAGCTACGTACTCATATTTAAATTTTTTTTTTATCAACATATAGTAGGGAAAATTTGGAGGGCACCAACGACATATAGTTTAAAATTGTAAGTATGAATAATGAGTGACCTGTGTGCCCTCTATTTTCTTAGATATAGTTATTCATTTTAGGGAAACAAAATTTATGCTCATAATCTACACAGATTGAAATTGTGTATGGACTATATTTTGAGTTTTTTTGGACTTCAGAACTAATTTTTATTATTTATCGAAACAACATAAGTTTAGAAAATGGTGCATTATCGACACATGTTGGTGCGATTCACTTTTATTTTTAGTGTGACACTTATTGGAAAAAAGAAAAGTACACTTTTGAAGAGGACAAGTCAGTTATGATCTCTATGAATATTTCAAAATTTTTGGTGTTGTCTTTCTTACAATATTGAATTTTCATTTCGGGTGATTTTCAGAATAACAAAATTATTAAGGGTTAAGGTTTAGAAAAAAATTATTAATAAATAGAAAATCAAATTGAAATGAAACAATATTTATATCATTGGAAACTATATTCAGAGATGAACCCATTGCTACCAATTCCGACAAATAATCTTTAAAATTTCAATGGGTTTGGGCTTGCTAAAGTTGCAGGTTTCAAAAATATGCTAGATGTTTTCGTAGGATTTGTTGACCATGAATTCTCTAGAAAAAAAAATATCTCCAAACTCTTGACTGAGAGTTTAGTTCAAACTCTCATCTGAGAGTTTTAAAACTCTTATCCATTTTTTTATTATAAATACAGCGCGGTTATTGGTTCAAACTCTCGGCCTAGAGTTTTATTAAACTCTTGGCCGAGAGTTTGAACTCTCACAAACTCTCGACCTAGATTTTCTTAAACTCTCGGCTTAAAATTTGAGGTTGATTTTTTTTTGCATTTTCATCCGCGAGGCCTCTTTTTTTTCACTCATTTTGTCATACAATTGTTTCCCAACTTCGCGTTTTCATCCTATTGTAGAATTTTGTATTCTTTATTAAAATATTGTTTAAAAATTGAAATAATTGCATTTTCTCTCTGCTTAATAAATGCATTTTCTGATTGGGCGATAATTGCAATATTGTGAAACACCTTTGGTGTTATTATATATTTTTAGTTGAACTTTATTTGAAGATTTTTCATAAATATGCAGTTCTATTGTTCGAGGACCCTATTTAGTACACAGCAGAGGAAAATATATGACACATGCTTTTTAATATGAAAGTATGCATTTAAATACATTGCGGAGGATATATGTGGACTACGACAGAAATTTTGAAATCCATAATTTTACAATAATCTGTTAAATATTCGGGATTATTGAAAAATCATATTTCGGATTCCAGAAATCCTATGTTTTGCAACAAGGAACACCCTATGTTATGATTTCCGATTTCTGATCTTTTGGATCTCGAGATTTTTGTATTTTCAAATAAATTTTGGAAATTTTGTTTTGGAGTTGTTATTGTAAAATCGGTTAAATCCTATGTTTTTTTATTAATATGATTCTTTTTTGTTGTTTTGAGATATTTTTCTCTTAATTATTGGTTTTTTATTAATTGTTAAATTAATAGAAGTTCATGTTTATTTAAACTTATATTTACATTGCTAATTAAGTTTTTTTAAAATATGAATCTTTTACCTAAATACAATTAATTTCTCAAAAATTAATAATTAATAATTTTATATAAATTTTCTTTGAATTTATGGCTATATGTTCATGAAAAATGTAAATAGCACGAATTAATAGTGCACTAAATGATATTTCCAATTTCAAAAATCCTATTATAAAAAAAAATGAATCATATTTAGGAATTTGGAAATCCTATGTTTTCCAATAAGGAACACCCTATATTCCGATCTCCGATTCCTCGATTTCCAATTTCTGACATTTCGGCTTCCTATAATCTTATGTTTTCCAATAAGAAAACCTGGACTATGTTCAGATTTTCGACATTTCACATCTCAGAAGTTTTGTATTTTCAAATAAAATCCGGAAGTTTTGTTTTGGAGTTGTTATTGTAAAATCCATGTAGTAAAAAAATATGTATAATGTGTTTTTAATGTGTTTATATATATTGGAGATTATATGACTTTATTTTATTTAGAGAAATGAGTTAAAAGGTCATTTAAAATTTAATCATTATAAAGAATAATAATTTTTAATTGGTAAAGTAAATTTTCTAACAAACATTTTTTTTTAAATGTGTTGGATTTATATTTTTCTTGAGCATCATATATGAAGTGTATAGATTTGAATAATAACAATTATTTATATTAATAAATATGAAGTTTAACCCTGGATGCACATGATGAGAGTAAAGTTGGCAAGGATGGAGCAGAAAGGTCTATCATGGCAGAACCATGTTGTGCTTTCCATACCATCACATCTCCACCTTTCCTGCACTCATTGCACATTAATGAAGTGGGTATTGGTCTCAAGGATGGCCAATTTGATCATGATTTCAGTTTTAATGTTGGGATTACAGTTGATTTGGTAGTCACACCCATCTTGAACAGTGGCGCCTCCATAGTTACAGCAGGTGCTATTGGTGAGTTTAGGTACAGTACATACATGATTAAAATTGTTGGTTATTATATCCCATGATCAGATTAGCAAGTTTAGGTACAATATGTCCATGATTAAAATTTCTGGTTATTATATTCTGTGATCCAGGAGGGACCGAAGAAGGTGGCATGGAGTTGATCAGTTACATACACGTTCTGAAAACTTTTAGGCTTTATTCTGCTATTGCTCTTTGTCCCCTTCTATTTCCTCCGAGAAGACATTAATTAGTCCCTCTCAACGAATCTCTATCAACACGTATCAACTTTAATTGAGGACATTGTCGTTGGTCATCTAATAAAGGATTTGACCTAGCGGTCATTTCATTTGTTGGTTATAGTGAAATTTTGCTCGGTGAGTGACTGGGAGTGGTACAACAATATTTTCTTCCCATTAATGGTTGTCGTGTCTTCTATTGGCTTTATCTTGGTCATAAAGCTTTATCCCTCATTCCGTTTGGCTATTTATTGGCTAAGTGCTCATGTCTGGCTTTTGTTTATTATCCTTCTCTTTTTGTTCGGATTGTTCCACTATGATTTGATCTAGGACTTCTTTTTTTCTTCCCATATTTTGTTGCAAAAATGGTTATGAACCATTATAATATGTCCAAGTAACGTGGCACGTCTCAATGTGTTGTGAGTGGTTGCAGTCGTTTGCAGCAGGGGGCACACCTAACAAAGATAGATGGTTATGCCAATGACATTTCTCTGGAGGTTCACCCCATAATAGACAACTGGGGAACCAAGTTAGTAAATGAGAAACTTGCTTGTGATATTGATGGTGGTAGCCCCAACCTTATTGGATCATGAAAAACATGATGGGATCATTTATGGACGAAATGTTGGCCACATGGAACCACACTCGGAGTTCAATTTCACAAGCTAAGGAAAAAAATGGGGAATTAGATCTGGTCATCACCAGCATAAGTGTCATGACTATTTATAAAATATTAGCATTAGATATTGACTCCTTGGGTGATGGAAGTAGTGGAAATGTCTCTATGGCTCCATCTGGTTCAATGGATATCGTCTCGCCTCCTACCATGCCTCCTGCATCTATGGTGCCTCTTTCGATTCTGACCAGCATTACCAAGGTTTGAAAACGAGTTCGTGAATCTGATGCATATGTTGGAAAAACGACTCTCCTCTTGGTCAAGCCCAGTGTACCATCTTCATATGAGGAACTCTTTGGGACATTTCTTATCATTGAGGAAACACACCAAACGCAAGACCCGACTATCACTACTAGCAATGCTAACCCATGAGCTTGTTTTTTTTTTTTCTGTTTGTCTCTATATCACTTCCTTTTGTTTAATTCTAATGGTTTTTAGTTTTCAATGTCTCTTCATAAACATTCCTGCATAGTAATTTTGTACGTAGCCCCTCATATATCACATGGGTTATTATGGCTCTTTTGAATATGTCTGTAACTTTGTTTAAACTTTTCCTAGGGATTAGGTTCCATTTGCTGTATGGTTTTTATACTCTTTACAATACTAATGTAGAATTTTCTGCTATTGACGAATTGGGGTGGTTGTTATACCACCTCTCTCCCTTGAACATAATTCTCCATATTCTGTACTTGTTTGTATAGTTGATTAAGACCAATGCAGATTTACAACAAAAAAATGAAGTTTAAATATCTAATATATTTAAATATATTATTTATGTTAATAAACTCAAAATTTAAAGATCCAATATATGTAAATATGTTGATTTGGGTATATGAAATTTATTTAAATATTCAATAACATTTACTTATGTTAATAAATATGAAGTTTAAAGATGATCTGACATTAAGATGACTGCACGCATTTATTGTTCGTTTATTTTAAAAGATTGTTTAATAAGAATTTTTCGGAGAAACAAAATCGGGAAATAAGATATAATATTCAACTGGAGACATATATTTACCATAAACATTGGTGGAAAAGATAAAACAATAGATCTTACAGAAATCCCAGCATAAAAGAAAAATAAAAGCTATTTCTAATATAACCCCACGAGGTAAATACTTCTCCAATTTCTGCATTTTGCACTGACGAGAGCAGAAGTTGAAAATACAAAAAGTTTTATCATGAAATTATAGCTTCAAATTTATTCAATAAACCTTGTTTTTTTTTTCAGTTTTTGGAACCTTGGCTATATAATTTTAAACCTTTTATGAAGTTTCTGATTCCCCGATTTTCGTTTTCGATAATCGAAAATCCCCTTTTTGGAGGTATTGTGAAGTCTTCTTTTCGATTTCCAATTTCCGACATTTCAGATTTTGGAAATCCTATGTTTTCCAATAAGGAATACCCTATGTTCCGATTTTGATTATGCGATCTTCCATTTCCACTAACTGGTACTGGAGAAGGACAATGAAAGACATATCAAGAAAGCTTTGTAGTTTTTGAAATATTGTAATGTTTTGCATTTAAATAAAGTAACATTGTTACTCATGTTATGTTCTATGGTATTTTATTAAATTTGTTTTATCAATTTTGAGTTATTCCTCTAAATTTGTGGTATACTGATTATAGGTTGTTGATGTATTAAATGTGCTTATTTATATACTGATTTTGCATTACAAGTGTGACATATGAAATGTACATTGAAAAAATGTATTGATTTAATTTACATACTCTTTTATTGCAATTGATGAATGGTTATTGATTCCTAATACTAATTTGTCAATTCGTATGACTTCATAGGATAGTTTGTTATTCATATAATAGTCTGGATAAAGAATTGCAATTTTATTGTCGATTTTTATTTAAAGTTCATTAAAGGAAACAAGAGTTGATATAAAATTTTTATACGTTGAGTAATTATTTCCTTATATATAATAACTGTCTTACCTAAAAAATTTCATAGTGAGTGTCTTAGTTTCTCAAGACAGTTTAGTCTAGAATGCAATTATTTCAAAATTTCCTGGATGTTTCTTGAAACAAAAGAAAAATATCTTACGTCAACAAGTGATAAAATAAAAAACAATGCATATATAGAGCAAACAATGAGAAGCTTCAACCATAATTTGGTTTAAAATACATTGAAGCAAGTAAGCTTTCCTCTTGTTTCCTACTTTGGACAAATGGATTGTCTTGCATTCGAGTGTATCTGGAAAAAGAGAAAGGTGGAAAAATGTGAAGGCATGAAATAGATGTAAATCTTGATATTGCAGTGAATGTAATGCCTTGCACATCAATGTTTCCAATATCTATTGTAACATTTTGCAGGGTCATACCTTGGGATTTATGAATTGTTAAACTCGATGCCATACAAAGTGGTAGTTGCCTACAAGATCCCCTTGTTATAGGAGATATCGAAACATAAGTAGGATTAGAATAATCCCCAACATGAGGTGCCCGACATCGTATCATAGCTATTGGTTTTTACATATCCTTCTTTTTAGTAGATTGTGTTGAGTCATATCTAGGGTTGATCGAATTTGGGAAGAAAACTTGTTGAGTAATACTTCTACCTGAATTTTGATCACATCTGTTAGATCATAAGGATGAGTTCCAACAAAGAACATGTTGTTTTCAATGAGCATAATCATTTAGTATAGGTGAAAGGTATGGAGACCTTGTTGAATAGATGGTAAGCTAGGAGGTTGTTTATTGGAGTTGTAGGAAATGTCAATGACTTTTCCAAGTGAGCAATTAAAAAGTCTTGCTTGAACCCATAAATTAGCAGTTAACATGACTTGTTTACCAATAGCAAGAAGGATATTTACTGGAAACTGCTCATTATCAATGGATCCATGGGCATGTTTGTTTATTTGTTCTTCAAAGGAATGTGTAATTGCCATATTAATTTGTTTCTTCATGTGTTTATTGTGCAGTGCCATAGAGCTATTGGTTGGATACAAGTGGATAGATTGTTGAAAAGAGCAGTTTTCAGAAGGGCTATTTCCTTGTTGTCAAAAAATCATTTCCATGATGATAAAAGTATCAAATGTACGCTAGAGAGTTGTTCCAACAGATGATTCTACATACATGGGGATGTTCTTTACAGGAGGCAACTGTCCAAATTCACCAACAAGGATTATGGAACAACCACCAAATGGAATTGTAATATTCGAGGGGAAAGCTTGACACAAGCGTGCATCAATTTGAGTTAACATTTTTTGGTGCAGTAAAGTTTTCTTCGGTAATTTTTCTTCTTCCTGCAAATCGTACCAATTTAGAGGCCAAAATATTTGCCAAATTTAGAGGTAGACCGATAAAAAAGAACACAAAGCAAGTTTAAAATAAGGATGGACTTGGCAAAGGAAGAAGTTACGCAAAAAGAATACAAATAGACAGAATAAATCCTGAGCATTTTGAGAACGTGTATTTAATCAATCAACTCCATTCTGCCTTCTTTGGTCCCTATAACTATTTGCATGTACTATAGATTCATGTATGTTAAAAGTAGCAACACCAGTTGGAGCAAGGAGAACAAGTGGGGAGGAATTTTGTTCAATAACAGTTTACAGTGCAGATTTCAAGCAAGATATGAGGTAAGATTTCATGGTTCCTGTTATACCTTGAATCACCATTTTGAATGGTTGAGCCGATGTAGTGTTTCTAAAATGGGAAATGACAAGATGAAAGGCTCTGCATTGTGTGGGAGACAAGGAATCAGGTGAATTGGACAATGAGAGGGTGTCTTCATGTTGTTGGGTTGACAAGCGATTGAGGTCAATGATGTTGTTGTCTCATGCAAGTGGGTGGTTATATTGTTATGTGTCTAATTATGATTTTTGTAAAAATCATGATGTCCAAGCATTTGAAGATCATCAATTTGGATGTTGTTGCATGGTCGCATTTGAGAGAGAATTTCCCATTCATCCATGATATGGGACAACAAAAAGGCAATAGCATCGGAGTTTGAATCATCAGATAGAGGTGTAGAGGGGTCTTCTTATGCATGTTCAACATGCCACACAACACATGTGCGTTTAATGGGATGCCAATGAGAAATAATTCCATAATTTATTGTTCCAATATGTTGAGGGATGGAACGAAAAGGTTTATATAAAAGAATTTTTCTCCAACAAAATGGTTCAAAAGATGAAGGATCAAAGGGAGGAATGGAAATGAATTGTGGATAGACTCTAACAATCTTATGACACAAGTTTTGTTTTCATGGATTTTTTTCCTATTAGGAGAGAAAGACCAAGAAGGAGGTGGGGGGGGGTTAGGGGTGTTATTAGTGTCATTAGAAACATGGAAGAAGAAAATTTGACTGAGATTTAGGGAAAAGAAGTGACCACTAGAAAGTATAAGGGAAATGTTTCAGAGCATGTGACATGTCTCTTGTGCACTAATATCTCGTTCTGCACTGTTTGTGCATGCAATTGTTTGATTCGCTGAAGAAACAAGAGGAAAAGTAGCTAATGTGATTGCATTGACCTATACATCCTTGTAGTATGGGTCATTTGCCAGTTTGTATTGAAGGGAAGTAAGAACACATGTTCGACTAACAAACAATTTATATGGATTGTTTGTAGAGTTGCATTTGCGAACAACAACGATGTCAATTTATGATATTAAATGGGGTAGGTATTTGTAAATATTGGAAATGTCTTGGGGAAATAAAATAGTATGTCCATAATATTTATATTTGCCACCATGAGCACGTGTAACTTGTAAGATTGGGTTAGCACGACTAATGAGAATTTTTTCAACTTGTGTTACTATTGCAAGGGAAGGTGGTTGTATGCTTGGGTCCATATTGTTTTCCAATAAAAAGCAATGTCCTTTTCATTCTAAAATACAAAGAGAATAAGTGTATGCATCATGGAACGTTTTCGTTACAATACCAGGGTAACATTATTTCCAAATCGAGCACACATGAATATCAATGAGTTGGTCCATTTTTTATGAAATTGTTGATGTGCATCATTGAGGTGGGTGTTTGATGGATTTAGAATACGTGATGGAAGTGAAGCCATGTTGAAAGGTTCACCAAGAAAAAATGAAGAAGACATATCCACATGTAGATGAGAAGCTCTATAAAGAAGACGTTGTTTCTTGTTGTTTTTATCTTTGTTCTATGCATATACAACTCTTCGTCATGCATTAGCTTGTTCATTGCCATGATTTGGGATTATTCCTACAAGAAAACCGTAAAGTTGTTAAAGGTTTAGAAGCTTTGATTGTTGGCAGTGACACATTTTGAATATGTATTAACTGGAAAGTATATTGATATAAAGCAGAAGATAAAAATAAAATGTTAATTGATTGCATATTGGGAATTAAGAATATACCTTCAAATAAAATTTATGGAATAATTTTTTTTCTAGTCCTACCTTGATAATTGTAAGAAAGTAGCAATATAGAAGAACAAAGTGTGGTGTGAAAAAAGGATATATGAAAAAAATATTAGTGTTCTGTACATAAGAATGAAAACTTGTGCTAAGAAACAAGAGACAAAGTTGTTTATTTAATAAATAGATACAATAGAAAATTAGTATTGTATTCAAAAGTTACCATATACGTTGCATTAACAATTTAGGTAAAAAACTTTACATGATAGGTTGTAGAGTGGAAGTATGAGACTGCAAAATATATGTTCTATAAGGTAGTTAAAAAAATAGCCCGCTATGATAAACTATGAAATAAGGAGTTAGAATAGACAATTGAAAGCATTCATTAAAGATAAGAAAGAATATGCTTGTGTATTAGTTCACAAAAACCTATATATATATGTATACACCTAAAATTTTCGATTATGTGTTTTAAACCTTGACAATTACAAATTTTAGGCATCCAATTCTGTAGAAGGTCTCTGTTCTAATTGAAAGAGTAAGAAGTAATTGTTTGTTGCAGATCATCTGGACTATTTCAACAATTGATGTTGATTCAGTTGAGAGAAGACAGAGGTCTTTCGGAGAGATGTCCATGAATTGGTTTGCATCATCATCAAAAGATATGACACCATGAAGGTATCCAGTGACATTTTCCAAGTCAACCTTTAGTATGTATCGGCAGTCACATTCAAGAAACTCCCCATCACGTTTAGCACAATGCCAAATGTCTCCAACTTTGTGGGAAATATTTTTCATCCATTGTATACCATCAAAAAAAAGAGGGAATGCAAGAAAATGAAAGTCATCCATGTTAACATTTATGATGGTTGCAGAAAGAGAGTACCAAACATGTTTTTTAGATGGTTGAAGAATTTGTAGCTCATTGACGGTAATGATTTTACGAGGAGAAGAATGAAAGGCATTGAATTTTTTGATTAGAGATGGTGATGCTGAACGAAATCCATTGTCATGAGACCATTTCTAGAGAACTGAAGTTTGTTCAATATTTGGGTTTATAAAAGTCGTAGTTTTGGAGATAGTGCCAACATTTTTTCCATTAAAATATGTAACACTGTTGTCTTTCATTGCTACAGATGGAGGAGTAGGTAAACTGCGAAGGCTGGTAAGATTGGCTCCTTGAATTTGGCAATGGTCTCCCCAAAGTGTTATGTCAATACTATAGCCTGACATGTGTCAGAGTCCAATGGTACACCTTACAGTCTCAACACTATTCTGTTTTCGTATCGTGTATGAAGGTGAAACTAAAATGACAAGTCCAACAAGGTCAACCATGGAATTTACCGATATAGTTTGAATCTCCTTAATAGTTTTAAAATTAAAGAAATATAAAGGTATTAAGGGGTATTCATCTAAGCATGGTTGTATGGTTGAGGAGGAACCCAGGAAAATATCATTATGGTTTTTCAAATGGTTGAAAATTGGATTGGATGGTTTGACTGTGCCATTTGATACTATGTACATTATTCCTATTTTATTTGGTCATACAAAGAGAGTACCAATTCATGGAATGTAGATATATGTATTTCATCGTGGAAAACTTTGCTAGAATAGGAGAGTGATGTGAATGAGATAGTAGATGCAGCCAAGCCATGGTTTTCATTTATTGATATAGGGTTGTCTGGAACAGAGGAACTAATCTGCGAGGGAGAAGGTACAAGTAAGTGATAAGGCACATGATCTCCAATAATGGTTCCATCAACTGTGACAACTTCCAGAGAAATAAATGCAATAGTCATGTGAGAAGAAGTATGTTAGAATTCAATGGGAGAGAAAAACATTCGATGCATGAACAATGTGAAATTGATTAGGCGAGAAAAAGAATGAGGAAAATAAATGTATGTTACATTATGTACATTTTTTCATGTACATTAAGTAACTTTGATGATATTTACTTATTTTAGTTGTCCATTTTCTACAAGATCACTATATATAACTGGAAGCAATAGCTCATGCTTGTGATGGCCATCTAAGATAAAAATTCGGAACTGAATAGATGATGAGTTGAGGAAGTTCACTTGGTTTAATGATGAGACCTGTACCAGTGGGAAAAGGTTGACAGCACCATTTAGCAATAGAGAAATAGGATATTTAGTTAGCATAGTCTTTATAACGTGATGGAATGAAACAGGGCATGAACAAAAATAAATAAATTACAATGTAACATATTCATGCGACCTACCTAAAATTCATATATAAAAAAAATGCTTCGGCTAAATATATTTCATAACTATGGTTGTTTTTATTCATTATCTATTATAAATATTTAATGTGGACTGTCAAAAATAAAATTTGAAATTAAAGTGCACAACTGAAACTTCAGAAATAGCAAGTTTGGGAAAGTTTGGATTTTGTGTTTCAGGCTTCGTCATTTGACATAGTGAAAAGCGGAAATTGGAATGAAAAATATTTGAAGTAAAAATGTATCGAAGTTGCCCATTCTGCATGCTGTTCTTCGAAAAGTGGATGAAAATAAATTTACGAAGAAAAACATTAAAGCTCGGATTTCTGCATGAGGAATCTAAAAATCGGAAAGCACGAAATGTTAAATGCGGACATGTAAATTCCAATTTCCGCTTTTGATTTATTCAAAGTCGAAGTCACCAAGAAATAAATTAAAAGTCTATAATCCGACATTTCGAATTCTTGAAAAATTTAGAATGCGACATTTTGGATTCTGGAAATCCTATGTTTTCTAATAAGGAACACCCTATGTTCCTATTTTTTATTCCTCTATTTCCTATTCCCGATATTTCAAATTCCATAAATACTATGTTTTCCAATAAGGAACATCCTATGTTCTGATTTCGAATTCCCTGATTTCCTATTCATGAGATTTCGGATCTCAGAAGTTTTGCCTTTTCAAATAATCAGATGTTTGTCTTTTGGAAAAATATGGAATTCGACATTTCAAATTCCAGAAATTCTATGTTTTCCAATAATGAACACCCTATGTTCCGTTATCTTATTTCCTAATTTCTGATTTTCGATATTTAGGAATACAGAAATATTATGTTTTCCAAAAAGGAACACCATATGTTTCGATTTCTAATTCCCTGATTTCCTATTCTCGAGATTCTGGATCTCGGAATTTTTGTCTTTTCAAATAAAGAAATTTTGGAGTTCCTATTTCTAATTTTCGCCCTCTAGGTATATGAAACCAAAAAACTTCAGCTTTGTTAAAGTCGTTTGGTGTTTCACGCTTTATTGTGTATTTTCGTATTTTTTCCATGTAACTTCTTCCTCCACTAAGTTCATCCTTATTTTAAATTCGATCTGCGTTATTTTTTATCCCTCTGCCTCTAAATTTGGCTGATATTTTGACTTGCATATTTGTATGTTAAGAGATGAAACCCCTTTCACCTATGTCCTTTTTGTTAGAATTTTAACATTAAGCTAGCATTATATTAACATCTTTAACTAAGAGAATAACAAGCACAACAATCAAACGCAAGAGACAACGAACACATTGTTTTTGTTTGGGGAAACCATAAATGGAGAAAACCCCACTACTTCCTCAGAGATAGAATCAGCACCAAAAGTAAAACCCCAAAACAGTAAGATGATGTCCTGAAAACAGTAGCCTCTTTCTTCCTATCCCCAGTAGCTTCTTCTTCCTCAACTATGCACTACAACTTAGTGTGAGTGAGTGTGTGATAAATAGAGAGGCTCACTCTCTATTTATACTAATTCCTGACTTGATAATAACTCACTAGGGCTGACTTCACTAGGAGAGTCTAATAACCCTAGGGCCCCAAAACTCTGGGGGACTTTAACCCTTGATCAATAGGAGGGTTACCCACAATAACTTGACATGAATTGTTTACATTATAGAAACTCCCGATCGGAACATCGGGGCATGACATGACTCAATTACATTACAAACACTTCTCGTAATAAACATCGGGGTACAATACATAAGATAGACAAGTTAACACATTTCGAAGTTACAATTACATCAACATTTTTCAATCATCCAAACTTGTTTTCATGTCGTATATCGACCTGGTCAAGTGGGTAGTTGAAGATTCAAGCCCTAACCAATGGTTTTTCAATAAGGAACATGAGTACCATGAGTATTACACCATTATGAAGGCACATAAGTAATACAAGTCAAATTACATTTAGCCAAAAAACTAATACCTATCATTTTTTTGATAGAGTATGACATAATGAATACAAGTAACAATATTTTTGTAACAGAGAAAGTGTCACATTCAATTAAAACAGAGCAACAGCGTTTCACCATCTCATGAGAAGACTCTATGAATATTCAAAACAATTAAGAAGACCCAACGTAATACGTGCAAATTTAACAAGATGCAAAAACATATGTTGCAAACCCTCTAGTGTAAATGAAACGTAGAAAAATCAATATAAGCAAAGCAAAGGAAAATAGTAACAAATAACGGTTACTTGAAGGCTTGTTTATATGTGCAAAGCAAAGTCGGTGCAGCAACAAATGTAGTAAATCGAGTATTGTAAGAATATCTTGGAGATCATCATAAGGTGAGAAAAAATGAAGATATGCGCCCATTTTTGAATCAAATGACAAACTTTCTTGCATTAAAGGAGCAACAATGCATTGATGAAGCATTAATGTGGATGAAGGGACATGGGAAAAGTGCATTCCATCGACTGAAGCATCTGTGAAATGAAACCACGATGAAATTGACCCCACAAACTAAGAGCCTAATGGTACAAAATCCCTCGAGAAAATCTTAGGCTAAACCCAGATAAACTGTTGGACTGGAAATTTCACAAAATATTGGCAAGGGCCATGCCGAATTGAGAGAAATGAACTACAGTACCACTACTAGATTTTGATCCAAAATCCGACGGTTTTTTCCGACAGCGCGTGGATTTTTTCTTTTAACCGTGCCAAAAATCAGAAAGATTAATTTTTGTTTTGGAATGTTGGGCATAAGCGTCGCTTAAGCGACGGATAGGCTTGTAAGTGTCGCTTAAGCGATGGATGTCCTCCTAAGTGTCGCTTAAGTGACGTCGCTAAAATTGCTCAATCATTTAAAAAATACACTTAATTTGTTAATTATTTAAAATGGAAAGTACCGTCGCTTATCCGACGGGTCGGTTCATTTTCCTACAGACACTGATATAAATAGATGTACGCCTATGTTCATTATCTCACACACTGAGTCTCGCACTGATCTCTTAGACAAGAAGTGTGAAATTCTTAAGGGTTTTTTTTTGCCCTTGTGCTTTTGTGGGGATCTTCCCACTTGGTCTTGGATTTTGGCGTTGCTCTTTTGTGGGGATCTTCCCACTTGGTCTTGAATTTTGGTGTTGCTCTTTTGTGGGGATCTTCCCACTTGGTCTTGGATTTTGGCCTTGCTCTTTTGTGGGGATCTTCCCACTTGGTCTTGGATTTTGGTCTTAGGGTTTGAGTAATAAAATGTCACGTAACAATAATGTTACAGGTCATCAAGATCCGGCAGAACAAAATCAACAATTGCTTGCTAGGTTGTGGGATGGAGTGGAAAGAAGGGGTGATGGAAAATTTTATTGTCCTTGCAGTCGATGTAGGGGCTTTAATACGAGAAGGTTACTGATCAAAACAGCTAAAATACATTGTAGAGAACATGGACATGTTGAGGGGGGGCATGAATATCATCCATTGGTAAGTCAATATAATTCATGATTATATATCATTCGGTCTTTATATTGAGAGTTTTTGTAATTGTATATTGTATCATTTTTATTTTTGTTACTTAATCGACATGACTAACATTCTTTGTTTGATGTTTTAATTGTAATTATAAAGCAAGGGCCTCCTAGGGCTATTCTGAACATGGAGAATGTGGTAATTACGCGGGAACAACTAGCGTAGGAGGAGCGTCAATATGCAGGTACTG
>LPNX010715538.1:26109-67670 GCA_001517045.1 Pseudotsuga menziesii | reverse complement strand
TCAAAATAACAAAGTAACTAGCTGGGCATATAGGTAATGTATTTCATCATCAACCAAGGTATAATGAAACTGGGCAAACCTCAATCCATAAGTGTCCTTTTTGTGTGCCGACCTGAGGGATGTCAGCACTCGGACGGAGAGGTGCCAATCAGCTGTATAACAATATGGATATATACTGGACAACCAAATATTTTTAGGTGACTTAAGTCAGGCTTCTTTCCCATGAACATATCTTCTGGAGTCTTGAATCCAAGAGAACTGTGAGATATTCTATTTTGAACATATACAGCAATTCTTGTTGCTTCTGCCCATAGATGCATTGGAAGATCTTGATCATAAATCATTGTATTCACTAACTCCATGATGGTTCTATTCTTTCTTTCTGCAACCCCATTCTTTTGAGGATTGTAGGTAGTAGTTAGTTCCCTCTTTATTTTAGCATCTTTTCAAAAATATTCAAACTCTTTTGAGGTATACTCTCCTCCATTGTTTGATCGGAGTACCTTTATTTTATTGTCTAAAATATTCTCTATCAAGGCTTTGAACTCCTTGAATTTCTCAAACACTTCACTCTTTGCTTTCAAGAAGTATATCCAAGTTTTTCTTGAAAAGTCATCAATACATGTGATATAATATTCAAAGCCACGTAAGGATGTAGAAGACATTGGACCACATACGTTTGAATGAATCAATTCCAACGTACCTTTTGTTTTTGTTTCACTCTTTGGAAATGGATTCTTGATGTTCTTTCCCTTCGCACATCCTTTGCAAATTCCTTCATGCTTAATCTTCATATCTGGTAATACTGACACTACTTTGTTCACATGAGGTAGAGCCTTGTAATTAATGTGGGCAAGCCTTCTATGCCATAGTTCACTAGGGTCAGTGGACTCATGCACAAAGGCTGTTTCTGAGTGCCCCTTGAGTTTATACAAGCCTCCTTCTTCTTCACCAATGATGATTGCATCTTCAATATTCTTTCCTTTGGGCCACATGAGTACTTGACCATCTATGAAAGAAAATCTGAATCCTTTCTTATCTAAAGCTTAGATAGAAAGTAAATTCTTCTTTAGACCAGGTACATATAATACATCTTTCATCTTTAGGGGATTACCTGAATCAAGTTTGTAAATTGCTTCACCAACTCCTTTGATCGGATATTGATAGTCATCTCCTAGGGATAATTTCTAAGGAGAGCTCTTTTATTCAAGTTTGGAAAGAGTTTTATTTTTTTCTGTCATGTTCTTTAAAGCACCACTATAAATAAGCCAAGTGTCTTCTCCAGGTGTTACAGACCCAGAGAGTGCAGAGAATCGTACATACTCTTCTGCATCTTCTTCTCTTGCTTGCTTTCTTGGAGGTCCTTCTTCTTCTTCTTCTTCTTCTTCTTCTTCATCTTCCACTAGATGAGCATGGTATCTTTTGTTGTTGTTGATCCTCTTCTTATATTCTTGCTTCTTTATAGGACAATTTCGGGCAATGTGTCCTATCTTATTACAATGAAAACATTAAAAGCCAGAGTAGTCTTTATCTGGAGGATTTTCCCTTCTTCTTTGGATTCTTCTGGGAGGTTGAGACTCCTTGAAATTTCTTCTTTTGAAGTTAGATTGACTTCTTCTTCTCTTGGTGTGAGTGGCTAGGGCTTGATCATCTTCCTTTAGTAAGGCTTCTCTGTTTGCTACTTTGGTCTCTTCTTGAATGCAGTCTTCCCATATCACATCAAACATCATGCTTTCTTTTCTGGCACACATCATCTGGATGAAGGACTCCCAGGGTCTAGTGAGACCATTGAGAGCAGTCATAACCAATTCATCTTCATAAATATTATCTCCAATAGATTCTAGTTTCTCTTTGATCTAAGAAACCCTTGTGAAGTAGTCTTGGATGGATTCTCCATGACTCATCTTGGTGCTCTTCAGTTGAGCTCTTAGATTCATCTTCCTGTTGATATTTATTCCCTTAAACATTTTGGAAAGGGCATCATACATTTATTTTGGAGTCTTCTTGGATGACACTTGAGGGATCAATTGATCCTTGATGGAGTTAGCAATAATCTTTTGTGCCCTAATCATATCCTTTCTGTGCTTCTCCTTGGCTTTAGCTTCTTTAGGTTCTGAAACTTCTTCTTTGACATACTTATCAAGATCATTCTCTTAGAGAATGAGACCAATCCTGTATTTCCATGCTCGGAAATTCTCCATTCCTTCTAGATTGTCCTCAAGCTTAGTGCTTGGGGCCATCTTATTAGAAAATCACAAAAAAATTGAATTTTTTCGGAATGAGAAACTAACCTTACCAGAAGATGCACTTGAATGAGGTGAGTTGATTGGTGTGCTTGGATTATGGAGATTTCAACTCTACACCTTCCAAATCAGACTTGCAAGATTCAACTTCTACAGTTTTCTGGTTCAGCAGTTTTCTGGTGCAGCGGTCAAACTAGGGTTTGACTTTCCCGGAGACTCATACATCCAAAAACTTTGATTCTGGCTCAAAAGATGCACTTTGGGAGGGCGCAAATTTCTATGCAAGCAGTTTTCCGAAACTCAAATTTTTTCTGAAACCCTGATTTCTTTCGGGGAGAGAGAGAGAGCTATTTCACCTTATGAAAGCTATCCTATTCAGGCTAGCTCTGATACCATGTTAAATTTTCATATGCTTAGCTAAAACATCAGTATTTCATTTCATTTTCATAACAAAAGCATATAAATAGGATCACTGAAAGAAACAGTATCACAAGAACAACACAGATTTATCCTGGGAAAAACCCAACAAAATATTCCTCAATATAGATGCCCAAAAAGCTAAAAGATAAAACCAACAAGGAGATCAAACCCTGATCCTCCTCCTTCTCTAGCTACTTCTCTCTTCTCCACTAATGCGCTACACAAGTGAGAGTGTGTGCTTCAAATGAGGAGTTCCACACCTCTATTTATATTCATCCGTTCACTTTAATTATTAATTCCGACATGTAGGCTCGAGTTAATCATGTAGGCTCGAGTTACACATGTAGTCTCAAGTAACCACACTGAGGTGCTAATGACCCACCTTTACAATTAGAGGGGACTACCTCATGACTCTTATTATTTCTTCCGATTAGAAGCATCAGGGTACAAAATAATACAATTGGTTCTTCTGGTAAGACCATCAGGGACCACAAAAATATACATATAGAATATTCTTCGAAGTTACAATATTTCAACAATATGAAGTGTCGGCACTCGGATGGAGAAGTGCCATTTGGGTTGATAACAATCCTACATTATTAAGAATATTTTAAAGATAATATTGTTGGAGAGGCAATTTGATTACATTACATATATTCATATACCTGGACATTATAATAAATTTGTCAATTCATATGCAAATTAAAATTTACATTGCCATTTGTCACACAATTAAAGAAGCATGTACATAAAACATTCACATTCATATTTAGACACATGTGTATATATCAAATCGATCACTATAAGTATTTATTTTTTAATAAGAGTTCCAAAAATATGGTGTCATCGTACAAAAATGGGCTTTAAGTTGCCAAAATATACATGGTCGATACAAAATGGGTATCCTGGAATCTATGGATGTGGGTCTGGATGATGATCATGGTAACATACTACAATGTTTTTCAAATGCATGAATATTCTAACCCACGAATGGTGTACCCCAACCACATGCCTCTACAACACCTAGGGAAAGTCCTTGTCTTGTACCATGAAGATATTGTGTGTCAAGTGGGTTATGTTTCCATGAATGTTATACAATGTCCTCTCAGCATCATCACTAATCATCTTATCTCCTCACCCCCTATGTCGATTATTGACAAATTTAGGTTATAGGTGTCATTGATGGAAACGTTCCTTATGAAGTACAAAGGATAAGAAAAAAATACCATGGTAGAGTTAACGCAGATTTAAGGAAGCATAAGTCAAAGTAAATACCAAATGGCACGATGATGAGGTGGCATAGACAAAGGTAGTGATGACATGGCACAATGATGAGGAGGCATAGTTGTCTGCATGAGATCCGATGAATGAGGATCAATTTTTGTATAATTCGCAAAGACAGAATGTAGATCTGCATTAGTTCTAGAATGGATAGTTAGGGAGCGACCGACACTAGATCTGATGGTCAAGATCAAGTTTACAAAAATTAGGAAGGAAGGATAAATATTCTGAAAAATGTCAAGATCAGGTGATGGGCATTGATCCCGCACTATATTTGACAGTTAAGGATTAAATTTGACAGTTAGGCGGAAAATCCAAAGTTCAGAAAAAGATCAAGATCAGACGGCCGAGATTAGTTATGTTAAAAGAGATCGAAGGTGCAGAATAAAAATGCAGAAAGGGAATTACGGAAGTAACGTTTAACCATTTTATGAACTCACAACCCGCAATCTAGAATATTGAAGGTAGGGAAAGACTATGCAAAATATCAATGGTGACAAAGAAAAATTGTGGAAAGGAGCTTGCAGAAAGTTGAAATGTTACACTTTTGCATCCCGCATCCCGCATCCCACAATCTGGAAAGATCAGATAGCTGAAGTTAGTTCTGCTAAAACAAATCGATGGTGTGAAAGAAAAATTGCAGAAAGAAGCTTGTGGAAAGAAGCTTGCAGAAAGGAGCTTGTGGAAAGGAGCTTGGGAAAAGAAGCTTGCAGAAAGGATTTTGTAGAAATGAAAAAGAGGATAGTCGACATCCTTCATCCCGCATCCTACAATACAGAGATCGACAGTAAGGAAAATTCTTGATAAAGATCAATGGTGGGAAATCGCTGAAACAGAATCTCGGTATGGAAAGGAAATTTTTTTGAGGTGAAAATCAATGGTTAGATCGATGGTTCCAATTAACTTAGAAATAGGATCAAAGACTCTAATTGGATCAGGAAATTGATCCTACAGAAAGAAGTTTGGCAGTGTAGAAGCACCTGCAAACATTCAACAGAGGTGCGGAAATAGTTTCCAAGCTGCAGAAACGATTTTTGAGGTGCAGGATCAATGGAAGAATGTGAAAGGACGTTCTGGAAGGTGTGATATTCAGATATGAAAGGGTACAACAGTGAAAGGTGTGTTTGTTCAGTTTGAAGAGATGAAATTGTTGAAAGAATCTTAAACACTGAGAAGTATTTAAGCAATGGCCTGAGTAATAAGGAAGATGTCTCTATAGTTCAAGTTGCATGATCATAATCAGAGACCAATGTGTGTGACAGAATTCAGTGGGAGATAAATCATGAGAAACATAACAGGGTGGCAGGGCAGTGCTAGAGAAAGAAACAGACTTGCAGAGGGTTGTTTCCTCCTTTCAGTTGTAGCTGATAAACCAGGGGGTTGTAGCCTCCTTCCAAATGACATTGGTAAATAGGGTGTAGAAGCATCCTTTTAGTCATAACTGATAAACCAGGGGTTCATAGCCTCATTCCAATTGGAATTGGTAAATAGGGTGTTGAAGCATCCTTTCAGTCGTAGCTGATAAACCAAGGGGTCATAGCCTCTTTACAATTGTTATTGGTAAATAGGGTGTAATAGCATCCTTGTCTATAGCGACAGGAAAAACTATTTGTAAATAACAGTTTTGTATTAATAGGATGTATTGGTGGTTTACCCTATTGGGATTCCATGTTAAAATTGTTTTTTGTGTATTGTTGTTGTTATGTGTTTCTAATGATAGATTTAAAAGTGGTTAAAATAGTAAAAATATAAGAATATTTATTCACCACCCCTCTCACTATTGACCAATAAACCAACAATTGGTATCAGAGCAGGTTCCTTCAGCACAGCTTAACCACTGGAAGGTAGATCCTTTATATAACCACTATAGATCAACAAGAAGGCTTGGCCACTAAAAATCCTCCACTATTTATAGGAGAAAACTATGCATACAGGAGTGTAGGAATGAGGTTTCATCTAATGTCCATGGGATTGAAGTTTTGGGAAGCAACTGAAAAATAACATAACATAGGAAACCTATACCCTACAGACATAGTTGAACTAGGTGAATATGAAGGAAATGCCAAATCCCTAAATGCAATCTTGAGTGGATTAACAAACATTGTGTTTACTAAGCTTATGCAATGCACTTCTACCAAACAAGCCTGGGATAAGTTGAATATTATCTATGAAGGAGCATCTAAGGTCAAAGAATCCAAAATGTAGACATATAAAGGTCAATTTGAAAGCCTCAAAATTAGAGAAGAAGAGAATATCGGGGAATACCTTCTTCATGTAGATGAGGTGTTTAATCTTATTAGAGGTCTTGAAGGAAAATTGAAAGAGAAAGAAGTGGTAAGAAAGATACTAATAACATTACCAATGGGATATGACTCAAAATTTTCCACCCTAGAGGAGCGATTTGACCTTAAAACAGTGACAGTAGATGAGCTGCATGGAATTCTCACTGCTTATGAGATGAGAACTGGACATGATAAAAACTCGAAGAAATAAGCAGCGTTTAAAGTCACTTACAAAAATCAATCATAAAATCTAGATGATGAGAAATTTCTCTTTGTAAGTAGATGTAATAAAATCACTGGGAAATACAAAGGTAAACTACCTTTGAAATTTTTTAACTGTGGCAGGAGTGGACATTTTTCCCATAAGTGTCCCTACCCAAAACAAGAGGTGAGTGACCATGAAGAATCATGTTGTCATAAGGGTAGAAAGAAGTATAAAGAGAAAAATAAGACCTTCTATTCCAAGGAAGAAAGTGAATATGAGGAAATGATTGAAGATAATAAAATCTTGTTTTTAGGAACAACAAACTCAGATGAGGAATCCGAAGTGGACATAGAAGCTGAATACATGGATGTTGTGGATGAAATTGAAAGATGTAGGAAAAGAAACCAAGTTTTGAAAGATAAACTATCTAAATACCAAGAAGACACAAATCATATTATTACTGATTTGAGAAACCAACTTCAAGAGGCCAAGAAGAGTGAGGAAGATCTAGTAGTTATCCTCCGGAAAAGAATTCAATATTCTGAAAAACTTGAGAAAGAAATTTCTCTACTTAGAGAATGGGTTGATGAAAAATTCATAAAATCTAAGTTTAAAAACATCTCAAATATTCTAGATGAAATTATGAATAGTCAAAGAGTTATGCTGAAAAGAAGCCAGAGCGTTTCCCGCTCACTAATCAGAGAGGAAGTACAAAGAGTTATGCTGAAGTACTAAAGAGTCCCGTTAAAAAGGAAAAGTGCAAAGAATATGCTTTATCTTTTCATGACAAAGGCAGAACTCATGAGGAGCTCAAGAGACAAGTAATAAATAGAAATGAGAAAATCTATTTGGGTCATTGTTATTCCTAAAATAACTTTGGTCATAAAGCCCTGAAATGCAAGGCTTATGAAAAATTTCATGAGTACAAGAAGGATGCAATTAAAAAGTCGAAGGGAAGGAATCATAACTAGTTTGGACTTCTCCAAAGGTTTGATATAGAGTGTTACAAATGTAATATCTTTGGACACTTGGATAGGAATTGTAAACTGAAATGTGATGCTCCAATAGAAGTTCAAAAACAGTGGAAGAAAATGGTAGTTAGGAAAAAGAGATACCAAAGGCCTCCTGTGGATAAAGAAAAATTTCATGGTTATTGTCATTACTGTCATAAGTTTGGTCAGGAGGTGGTTGACTGCGGAGTTAGGGGATAAAATCAAAGTATGAAAAGGGAAGAGAACACCAACTCATATCATGGTGAAGGACAAGTAAATAGTACACTTCCTGAAAAGGTGTGGATGAAAGAATTAGAAGTATCAGAAGAAACACAACTTCAGTCATTAATGAAGTCTTAGTAGTTGATGTTGAGAATAATGAGGTCATAGATAAAAATGACACTCATCATGAGGTAAATATACTTAGTAATGTATAAGAATACATCGATAAGGATGAAAGTGATGAAGAAGGATGTAGTGATAACTGTGGGATATTTTTCTAAAAAGGTATCTCATGATTTAAATAAAACCCTGAAAATGACATTAGAAGGGATCTTATACTCAGGGGGAGTTAAATTCATAAAATTCCAATTGGGATCTAAGAAAAAATTCAATTGGTATCTAATGTTGAAGTATATTGAAAACCATCTTCTTGAAAGATGATGGGTGATCAAGGTTGGTGTATGGATGACATAAGAAAAAGTATGAAGTAAAGTGAGAACAAAAAATGTAAGAGTCATGAAGACCATGATGTATGCAATAAAATAGAAGATAAAGATGATTATGTTCACTTAGTATTTGAAGTCATGACACATAAAAATTGTTGACAGTAGAAGAAAAATCAAGTCTAAAAGAAATAAAAAATTTAGTCTATTGATAAGGTAGCAGGATGAGTTCATCATTGACAAAGGAAAAAGTTGAAGTTATTGTTAGATTTTTAACATTTAAGCAAGAATTATATTAGGATCTTTAACTGAGAGAATAACAAGCACAACGATCAAACACAAGAGACAATTAACACATTGTTTTTCCTCGAGGAAACCATAAATGGAGAAAACCCCGCAACTTCCTCAGATATAGAAGCAACACCAAAAGTAAAACCCCAAAATAGTAAGATGATCTCTCGACAACAGTAACCTCTTTATTTCTAGCCCCATCAACTTCTACTCCCTCAGCTATGCGCTACAACTAAGTGTGATTGAGTGTGTGATAAATAGAGAGGCTCACTCTCTATTTCTACTAATTCCTGGCTTGACAATAAATCACTAGGGCCAACTTCACTAGGAGAGTCTAATAACCCTAGGGCCCCGAAACTGTGGGTACTTTAACCCTTGATCAATAGGAGGGTTACCCACAATGACTCAATATGACTTGTTTACATTATAGAAACTCCCGATTGGAACATCGAGGCATGACATGACTCAATTACATTACAAACACTTCCTGAAATAAACATCGGGGTACAATACATAAGATATACAAGTGAATACATTCCGAAGTTATAATTACATCAACACTCCCTCTTAAATAGGAAGGTATTCTCTCGACACAATTTAGCAACACAATTCTTCTTCTCTATATCATCTAGATCATCATCAAGTCCTCGTCATCTTCAAGTCATCTTAATTTGGATCTGGATCATCACTCGATCTGGATCATCATCACTAGATCTCGATCATCACTCGATTTGTATCATCATCACTGGATATGGATCATCACTCGATCTGGATCATCTCTGGTTCTAGAACATCTCTGCTAGATCATCATCACAGGTGTTATCTCTTTATTCTTCTTGTCATAGGAATTTCTACAGAGAAAACCCTTTTTCATGCTGGTTTTAGGCCTAGCCTCCATGTAGGTATTTTCCAGTACTTATATCTAACCCTAAGTAAGAATGGCCCACCCAGTACTTACATCTGATCATGTAGGAACCAATCCTACAATCACATCAGAAAGTCACACCCAACACTCACATCTGACCATGTGGGAACACATCCCACAACCCTGTCAGAGAGGCCCGGCACTCACATCTGACAATGAGAGGAACCAATCCATTCATCTATGTCAGAAAGGCCCATCACTTACATTCAACCATGCGAGGAACCAATCCTACCTACATGATGAAAGGGCTCTGCACTTACATTTGATCATGTAGGAACCAATCCTACAATTGCCTCATAATGGCTCTACACTTACATCTGATCATGTAGGAACCAATCCTACAACCACCTCAGAATGGCTATGCACTTACATCTGATCATGTAGGAACCAATCCTACAGTCACATCAGAATGGCTCTACACTTATATCTAATCATGTAGGAACCAATCCTACAATCACATCATAATGGCCCTCAGTCCCGGACTGAGTGTTCCTAGTAATTGACCAAGTTCCTCCATTCCAAGAATGGCATTCATCACTTATATTTGATCATGTAGGAACCAATCCTATAGTCACATCAGAATGGATCAGCACTCATATCTGACATGCGAGGAACTAATCCTATCATCATCACAGAATGGCTTAGCCCTTACATCTAACCATCGAAGGAACCAATCCTCTCACCACGTCAGAATGGCTCACGGACTCATCACTTCCCTTTGGAGGGAACCTCGATATGGAGAACACCAAGCTTCTCCCTAAAGTACTCAAACTTCACTCTTGCTAATGGCTTTGTCAACACATCAGCTATTTTTTCATCCATCACAACATACTGGAGCTTCACTACTCTTTTTTGCACCATATCTGTGATATAGTGATACTTGATCTCAATATGCTTCAACTTGTCATGGAACACTGGGTTCTCCGACAACTTCACACAACTCTAGTTGTCGCAATATATACAAGTAGCATCCAAATAGAGATCAAATAAATTAGACAGTAGCTTCCTTAGCTATACTACCTCACAACTAGCTGAACAAGCTGTGACATACTCTACTTCAGCTGTACTCAATGCCACACAGGATTGCTTCCTGCTAAACCAAGAGATCACACCTTATCCCATACTGAAGCAACACCCTGAAGTGCTCTTCCTATCGATGGCACTGCCTGCCCAATCTGAATCAACATAACCCTCCAAGTTAATCTTCTGATTCACCTCATACTTGAGACCATAATCAACTGTACCCCTTAGGTACCTCAGAATATGCTTTACAGCAATCAAGTGAACATGTCTCGGATCTGTCAGGAACTGGCTCAAGGTGTTCATAGCAAAGCAAATATCTGGTCTCATGTTTGTTAGGTACATCAAGGACCCAATCATCTGATGATACATTGTAGCATCAACCACTTCTGATGAAGCATCACTCAATAGCTTCAGGTTTGATGCCATAAGTGTGGTCATGGCCTTGTAGTCCATCATCCTGAACCTCTTCAGGATCTCTGCTACATACTTCCCTTGTCCAAGGGAGATTCCATCCACATTCTACCACACCTCCATGCCTAGAAAATAATGCATCATACCCAAGTCCTTCATTTCGAACTTGGCAGTAAGCTTCCTCTTCGTATCAGCAATCAACCCATCCATACCTGTTACAAACAGATCATCTACATACAATAGGAGTATCACTGGGTTGCCATCTTCAACATTGTAGTAAAGGTTGGAATCTGCTTTACTTTTGGTAAATCCCAAACTAGATATAAAGCCATCAATTCTGCCGTACCATGTCCTAGATGCCCGTTTCAAACCGCATAGGGATTTCTTCAATCTACACACATGAGACTCCAAGTCATGTGTCTCAAAACCGAGTGGTTGCTCTACATATACTTCCTCTTCCACTACACCATTCAAGAAAGCAGTCTTGACATCCATTTGGTGTATCTTCCATTTCATTACTACAGCTAGAGAAAGTATTGATCTGATGGAAATGTATCTGGTTACAGGTGCAAAGGTTTCTTCATAATCTATTCCTTCTTTCTATGAGAAGCCACGAGCCACGAATCTTGCTTTATATTTCTCTATGCTACCATCTGCAGCATTCTTGATCTTATAGATCCATTTGGAAGTTACAACAAACTTCCCTTTTGGTCTTGGGACAACATCCCAAACATTATTCTTCATGATCGATTGATATTCTTCGATAATAGCATCCTTCCATTCTTTTCTTTCTGCTGATTCTTCATAGTTGGAAGGTTCTTTATCGATGAAGTCACATAATAAAGCTACATACCTAGAGCAAGACCTAGTCCTCTTTCTTTCTCTGTGATTCTCTTCTGGATCCCCATATCTTCTGCACCTTGGATAGCTTCTCGTACCCAAGCAGGTTTCCTCTTGTGAGGATTCTTCTCCTGAGGTGGATCTACATGTTCTTCTAGTTCTTGATATTCTTCTTGAATTTCTTTGTTCATGGTTGTGTCATGAATTCTGGGTGCTTTTGTTTCTTTAAGATCTTCAGCAGGTCTCTTTCTAGATTTTTTGTAAGCTGAGTCTTCGTCAAATCATTAGAGGAAATTTGGGGTCTAAAATGGGCCTTATAAGAAAACACGCCAACAATAAATTTTGTGAGTTGTAATTCAAGAACAAATATAATTTCAATAAAATGATTCAACCATAATGGTTGAATTGACATATTTGTCATAAAAGAAAACTACTCTTTTTATTCGTATTTTCAATTATGCATCCAACGAGTACCCACACTACATACTTTTGATGGACCTCGCTACCCCAAAAACAAGAAATACATGATGATGATGTCATCATCACATTTTTTCAAGTATTTCTTGTTTTTGGGGTAGCGGGGTCTGTAAAAAATATGCAGTGTGGGTACTCGTTGGATGCAGAATTAAATTCCGCATCGAATGAGCTCTCCCACTTAGAATTTGAGTAAAACAACAGGGAGATATGTCAAAAATACGAACACAAAAAGTAGTTTTTTTTTCATTCTTCCTCCAAAATTAATAACTATTATTTTATTATTTTAACTATTATTTTATTATTTTCCTTAGGAGGCCCATTTTAGACCTCAAATTTCCTCTAATGGTTACGTCCCTGCTGATGTCTATCTTCTTGAATCCTGGGAAGTATATTCTGTAAGCCTTTGAGCTTTCAGAGTATCCCACAAATATACCCTTCTTTCCTGAAGGATCTAATTTTGTCCTCTTTTCTTTTGGAATGTGTATGTACACTGGACAGCCAAATATTCTGAGATGGATGACTTCTGGTTTCTTGCTGAAAAAGACTTCTTCAGGTGTCTTGTTCTCGAGTACTCTGTGTGGAGTACGGTTATGTACATACACTGCTGTTCTGGAAGCTTCTGCCCATAGATGCATGGGAAGATATTGATCATGAAGCATGGCTCTTGCAAATTCCATGATAGTTCTATTCTTCCTTTCTGCAACTCCATTCTGTTGTGGATTATATGGAGTGGATAACTCCCTCTTAATCCATGAATCTTTGCATAACTCTTTGAATTCATTTGATGTGAATTCCCCGCCATTATCTGATCAAAAGGTCTTGATCTTCTTTTCAGTGTGGTTCTCGATCAAGGATTTGAATTCCTTGAATTTGCTGAATAATTCATCTCAGGGATGAATTTCAGGGCGAATTTTAGCCCAATGGCAAATTTTAAGGGTTACCCAAAAAAAAGTGGGCAAATTTTTATATTAAAATGTTTTTATTTTATTTAATAAATTCGCCCATTGTTTATTTTGTATATAGCTGCCCCAAGGTAAATCGCATTCATCTCGATTTAGGGAAAAACTAGAAAATGAATATTAGCCCACGAAAATATTGATTTTTGCCCACATTCACCTGAATTTTTTCAACTAGGAGGAGATATTTGCCCAAATTCGCCCGATTTTTTCCGATTGGGAGGAGAAATGAAGATGGTTCACTGGATTTATGGATAATAGGTTGAAAAATTGGTATTTCGCCCAGGATTTATGGATAATACAATTAAAAATTTGGTATTTCGCTGGGATTTATGAATATTTTGGTAAACTGGTCTTACTTCGACCTCGATTGGGGTAAATTGGACATAGTTCGTCCTGGATTTGGATTTGTGGACAATTATTTGAGTAAAATGTGGAGATTTAATCAATTTGGGAAGTTGTTTTACTGGATTTGGTCCATATTTGAGAAAAAATGGATAAATTTAGTCAAGTGAGGAATTTTTTTACCTATATAATGGTGCAAGAGTCAGGACTTAGGCTCAACATCAAGATTGATTTCTATTGCAAATCAGTCTTTATAGTGGCTGAGTGGATTTATGGAAAGCAATTTCACAAATTTTCTTCTATTTGTAGACTTTTTACAGGTTAGTTTCTTGAATATTCTTCTATCTACAATATTTTTACAGGTTCGTTGCTGTGAGCACTCAACCTTGTTGCTAGACCACAGCTTGATGCGATATTCCTCATTGGATATTATTCTTTGGCACTCTGTTGGTTTTATTCTGGGTGTAAGTTATAGTATTCAACAGCCATGGAGCTCATTAACAATTATTTGCTAGGGCACATGGTACTGATTATAAGAGTAACATAGATTTCTTCACTTTTCCTTCTGTTTTTCTTTTCAAGAATATTCACTTTTCAATCCCACGATTTATTCAAAGGACCAAAGACACCTCCCATTACAACTGAAAAACCTTACAATTTTTTTCCACCTCGGGGTTTTGCACCCAACACCTATGTATATCATACATTGCATCTCCTGGACTTAGATAAATGAAGGTACAGATCGATCGAGGTCGTCCCTTGTTCTATTTTGAGAAGGAACAAGGAGAAGCAGAAGAAAGTAAGATCGGTCTTTGACTCAAGGCAATCTAGTCTTGTTTCCTCTGGTGCTCTATCTGCTTGCATTACGTGAAAATGATGGACAAGCTAACAGAGGAATAGATCTCCGAGTTCAAGGAGGATTTCATTTTGTTTGACAAGTATGGAGACGGTCAGTACTCACAAATCCCCTTCAATTATTTGTCTTTCTCTACATGTTTTCGATCTTTGCTTCTTCTATAAGAATAGGAAGAGATGCGATGTATTAAGCTTATATGGATTGTGAAATTTTGAGTTTATTTACATAGATCTATGGGCCAAATTTCTTTATGTGATGACTTGTGTACTTATATCGATTGAAAGCAATGGCATTTTTTACTACCCATTTTATTAGATTCTAGGATTATCCATTTATGTTGGGTAGTTATGGTAGAGGGATGTAAGTAATGGTTGCATGGTTGGTACTATGTAGTCAAATCATTTCCCTGTAACATTATCAGTGTTCTATGCTGAATAGGGGACAAGGTATTAGATATGGTTCATTCAGTTGGTTCTCTTATTGCTTGATTTGAGTTTTCATAAATCACCACTCATCAAATTCTGAACATTTTTACTTGTATAGTTAACTGAAGTTTTAACCCTCTTTCTAATTAGAGTGGGTAGGAGAATTTTATGAGAGATCTATTGCAATTATACCTCTTGGTTAATAATTTCATCAAAGTCACCCAAAAATTTCACTTAGTCTCATTCATAGAATGAAGACTGCATTAGCATTGAAAACATCTTAGTTTAACACTTTGGAAGTAGTGTAGCCACTTTGACCTGACTCTCATCTTGATTCTTGAAACACTTTGATCAATAATTTTGTCAAAATCACCCAAGAATTACACTTAGTCTCATTCACATAGAAGACTGCATTAGCACTGAAAACATCTTAGTTTAACACTTTGGAAGTGGTGTAGCCACCTTGATCTGAATTTCATCTTGAAACACTTTGATCAACTGTACTGGGAGCAAGACTTTTGGGTTTTAAGCTTGAGCCATCATTGCTGTGAGCACTCAACCTTGTTGCTAGACCATAGCTTGATGAGATTTTTCTACAAATTTTAATCAAGTGTGGGTCGATTTCTATAGTCAACACTACAAAATTTGAATATAAAACTAATCATTACCAATAGCTCTTTTCTCAATTCCTAGCTCTTTTCTCAGAATGGCTTTTTTTGAGAGGCCTTCTATGATTTTGGGAGGGGATGATTCTTCATGTTCAGTCCTTGAGAGTTGTGTGCCATCTTCTGTTGGATTTGAGCAGAAAAGGAGCAATCTCTCAAGGTAAAGGTCTAGAGAATGATTGGTTATCCTTTGTTATGGTGTTCTTCTGAAAGAGCTAGGATACACCATGTTCATTTCTTCCAAAGTTGTATAGACAGGAAAAACCCTGACTTTTGAATCATTAAAATTGTAGAATTGTTTCTAGTATCTATTGTTTGTCTGATACTTTTCAATGTTTACTGTTTTCTCACTTGGTCAGCAACTTAGTCCGTCACATAATTTTTTATTGTTCAAACTTCATTGATTCCAATCAGTTTACATACAGACATCAGATTTAACACTAGGTACACTGTACCTTGAGACAGAATGGGTCTTCATAACATCCACCATAGTTTTCCATTCATAATATAGGGTCCACCTTCTATGTAAAGCTCCTGAGTTCCAACACAGAAACATGCCACAAGAAATATCAGGTGGCAAAGCGTGTTTAGAGGTTCACCATTGTTCTGACCTGAACACATATATAATGCAATCATAGTTGGCAAGCTTCATGTCAATCTCTAATTAAGATATTGAAGTCCCATAGAGTTACTGTCGATGTCTAATTTTTGTCTGATACTTGGGCAATGTACACTATTTTCTCATATGGTTGGCAACTTAGAGTCTATGACATCATTTTTAATTGTCCTTACTCAATTGATTTAGATCAGTTTACATAGACATCAATTCCAACCATGGGTACACTGCACCTTGAAACATAATAGGGTTTTTATAAACACCTACCATTGTTTTCCATTCATAAGAATATGTCCACCTTCTATCTAAAGCTCCTTGGTCTTCATACAGAACCATGCCTCAAGAAATATCGCGTGGCAGAGCTTGGTTTAGAGATTCATAATTTTTCTAACCTGTATCATGTATGCACACTTATAAATTTAAAATGCAAGCACGGTTGGCATGCTTGATGTCTATCTCCACTTAAGATAAGCTTCCATGCTAAGTTACCAAGGTATGGATACTGGGGAATGGGTGTAAGTTTGGGTATGACACTTTCAAAACAGGAGACGGGGGTATGTCAAGGGTACATATATCAAATTTTATATATGTAATAATATATGGAAAAAATGAGTACTGAAATTCATGTAAATCAACAACGATTCAAATTCATTTTTAAATTCAAATGATTCCAATGTCCATCATTGCTCAATTGAAATTCATAGTTGAACATTGAACATTGACATTCCTTCCCTTTTTAGATAGGGTGTGGAAATGACAAGAAGAAAAATATGAACTTGAAACTTGATGAAACTGAAATATGGGGACTCAGGGAGAGAAGAATGCTTCATGGTAAACTGTTGGCCTGGACACTAATTCCTAGAGTGCCTAGACTTCCTTTGAGCACTCAACCTTGTTTCTAGACCACAACTTGATGAGATTTTCCTCATTGGATATTATTCTTTGGCACTCTGTGGTTAATCCCATTTCCTAGTGGTTAATCCCATTTCCTTCTATATTCCATCCACTAATATTCTTAAGTTGAATGATAATTTGTTTCTTCTTGGTTTGGAGAAAATTATTCTTTTGGTGTCTTGTATGAAATATTTTCAATTTAGAGTTACATTTGAAGGAAAACAATGCATTATTAGTTATTATAGTCTACCACATTTGAGGAATTTCATTAGAGGAATAGGATATGGTGGAATTTACAAGTTACCTATTGACCTTGTGGCATTTATACATCCTACTGGAATGTTGGGTGAGACTTCTAGTTTTGAGGAGGCATATATATAACATGTATGGTGGGATTCCATGGAGATAGGTTCAACCTACTATAGAATCAATGATTGATTCTAAGATTGCAATTAATGGAAGTATTGAGAATACTATAAAAAGGTTGTTGGATTCTCTCCAAAAGAGGGAGTTGACCTTGTTGAGGTTTTTGATTAGTTGATAGATTTTTTAAGGTGTATGGGAAAGAAACCCATGTTTACACTTTGTTGAAGGCCTTATATGGGTTGTTTTTTTCACTATAACATTGGTATTTCAAGATGGATGTGATTTGTGCATACTTTTAGCTTTGTGATTTTGATAGATTTGATCCAATTATCTTGGTCTTGTATGGATGTGTAATCATGTATGTAAGATGTACTAAAAAAACCTTGATGTGGTGTTTGTAGATTTTGGCCCATGAAGATTATATGAAGGATATTGAAGTGTTGTAGGTTGCTAATGGTCCAATTTTATGTTCATTTAGATTCAAAACTGGTCAAGCCCCTAACAAAGGGGAGGATCAAGATGTAACTTGTGATAGTATATTATTTTGTTGGACACAATGAAAGTTCTTAATCTTAAGGATCTACATTCCAACACAATGAAAAATTATGGTGAGTAGAGATATGGATTTTGATGAGAATGTATCCTCTTATATATCAAAGATATTATCTTCAATTATTGGCAACATATTCTTCCAAATGCAATAGTTGGACAATAATTTTCTCAAGTCGAGAGGAAATAATGGACAAAAGCATGATGGACACTCCCACCCTTCACAAAAAGGAATTGGACCTCAATGATCAGATGGTTATGCAAGCTCAATCAAAATAGTAACACTAGAAACAGAAGTCCCTAATAAGATGGCTTCCTCCTAATTGTCAACTTCAGTGCATTTTCCAACAAGAGAGGTGTACATATTAGGTGGGTTGCTACTTGCAATTGTGGATGGACATGCATGCTTTGGTTGTCTTTCCAATTGGTTAGTGCATGCACCATCATTTGACTCTATTATAAGTGGACAAGAACATTGATGCAGGCAGATTTCGATGAATCATTTTTTAGAGACTCGGACTACAGAGACCTCGTGGTTCTCAACACCTTGCAAGAGGATGTCACCCCCTTTAGTCACCATTGTTAACCCCTATATTTCCTACACAACTAGAGGGGTAATATCCATCTATAGTGTCATGAATCCCTGCTATTCTGTACAATTCTGCACAGAAGTTCTGACACAAATTTCAAGGCAAATTTTGGCACTATTTTAAGAAGTTGTTGTGCACAGTTTTGAAGATAAGTTGGTAATTTATTTGCTGAAAAGACTCTGTTGTAAAATTTCCTGAATAATAAAATTTCTCTCTCTCTATCTCGTTTTCCCGCAAGGGTAATTCTCTCCCTATCTTGTTTTCCCGCAAGGGTTTTCCCAGGGTCTTTTGACCAAAAATTACTTGTGTCAAATTTGTGTTTTACTTTCATTGATTTCATTTCAGTACTTGAAGCTAGATTCAGAGTGTTTCTGTTTATGAGAAAAAACAATTTTTTATTCATATGCACATGTGGGTTGGGCATCAAACAAAATTCTCATTGAGACTTGAAATCAGGTTGGGTTTTCAAATTTCTTCATTGCCAGGGAGCAAATGTTAATATTTGTAGCATGAGGCCACTCCATTGGTGAGTATTACTTCTGTTGATTGCATGGGCAGACCCGGGTTTACTATAATTAATCAACAACACCCCAAACTCACTGGCCCTTTCGGCGACAGACCGCAAAGCGATCTGAAGTCTCACCCGAAGTGAATCTAATGGGTAGGCCAAGACTCAAGTGTCTTGGACCAGGTTCTGCACATCCTACCTCTTGTTCCTTACTCCTGCGCGCCACTAGGTCGACTAGCTCTGCGCATCGCACGTCCCCTTCTACTCGCAGCACTTTCACCCGTGCGATGCTCAACCCCACGCCAGCCGCTCGATTTCCTCTCGCGTCATGCAACTTCCACTACTCACAACATTCCCACCCTTACCGCGTCCTTGCGCACCGCGGAATTCCCATCCTCTAGTCAACGCTAAGCCCTCATCTCGCAGCCTCGCGCACCGTAGCTCCTCTACCGATGCGATACCACCTCTCTGCGATATCTTACCCCTACGACTTTGCGCTCTTAACGTTGACTATGCCGATGTGTGAAACTCTACTTCTCAGAAGGATATTGTGAGTAACTGGTCATTAGAGACAGACGTGAAGGAGTCTTATACAGCCTACTGAAGTGCTTCAAACTATCTTTATCCTCTTGTCTTATCACGAGCGGAACAATACATACATTCATCTACTTTTACTACCATTATATGCATCATAACCAGGAACAATAAGCAAATACAATCACATTCATACAACACATAACACGAGGATTTAACGTGGTTCACCCCCGGGATGGGAGCTACGTCCACCAAACTGTGCTTCTATTATATATCTTGAGGGAAGTTAGCACAGTTTGTTGCACTACATATACAGCGCGAGGTCTCTTCTAGACCTCTGGTCTTCCTCTTATGCTGCGTTTCCTTCCATATATCCTTCCCTCTCTGTTCTCTCTATGAATGGTTACATACAGACTCAAATGACTCACAGACAACCAGTTGTCTGGATCGTTACAACGCAGTCTGTCTGACTGATTCCTTAACCTACAAACTATCAACTGGACGACTATCTACTGATTGATTATCTAACTACCCAACCAACCCTTTACAATACAAAAATGCAAGCTTTTATAGGCATCCCGAAGGTCGTGCCATTACAACACTGTGGGCCTGTCCCAACAGTAAACCCATACCCTTAATAGTGACAGTCGGTCCTCTCTGTCCTTGAGGTAGCCGCTTCCCGTCACACCGCAGCTCTCTGCAGTCTTCCATGCTTCCCGGCACTGACCATGGGTACTATGCACTGCTTCTCTTTCTGTCCTTCGCCTTCAATGCTTGAGCCTCGTTGCTCCTTCTTCTTTATGAGGGTCGCTGAGCCCTCCTGTCTTCTGCCGCTGCCTTCAATGCAGTGGTTGAGCTTTCTTCTCTCGGCTGCTCTGGTATCGTTGCCTTCTTGACTCTTCTATCCAAAAATTCATAGTTTCCGTCTCTGCTCTCCAGCTGGAAATGTGCTACGGCATCGTAGCTCCGCCCTGTCCTTTTTCCGCTAAACTTCTCTCTTTCCTCCAAAACTAGCAGCTTCTTCTGTAGCTGCGGGATCCTGCTCCAACAACTTCTACTATGCATTTTTTATATTCCCCTAACCACTCCCTTATTGAGTGGTCCACACAGTTTGCATGTATAAGTAATTTCCAATTTGCATGGTACTATGCCTTTGTTATGCATTGATGTTGTTCGCATGGAGGATTTTTCAAAGATGTTAGAAAAGCTATAGAGGGAATTGATAAACATTCATGATCCCAAATACATTTTTATATTCTCCTCCATATGTTGTGTATTGGTGTCAAGTTTGTCAATTCCCACACACAGAGGTATCATGTGCCTTTTTTGCAATGTACTAGTGTTTGGCTTGTGAAGCCCCATGTAGAGAGGATTCATGTAGCACATTTCTAAGGGTTGCTCAGTCATTTGAAAACTATGAATAAGATCAAGAACAATATGATAACTTTTGAAAGGATGTAGAAGCATTGAATTTAGAGCACAAAATGTTGACCCTTAGTAATATGGATTTCATATTGGAAGAGGAAGATCAATAAATCCACTATGAGGACTTCAATCAGCAAGAAATTTATTGTCCCTGTCTATGATGTTCTCAATTCAAACAGAGCCACATAAAGAACTTCCTAAGCTCCATAGATCAATGATGATATCCATTCCCTTTATTGCGATAGTCATAATGAGGAAGATGATGATTATGAGAGGACTTATGCACCTCACGTTATTGATGTAGGCACCATGCAGACCCTATTGACAATGAGATTAAATTGCAACTTGATTTTTCCGACAGTGATTACAGATTTGAAGAGTCGGTGCAGAGGATGGAGTTCATGGAGACTTGATTATTACTATTGATTTTTCAATTATTGTTGTTTCCTTTTCCAAACAACCCTTGATCACAGTCGTTAATTTCTTCATAGTGTGGGATGCATGTGCTGATTTCTTTCTTACTGCCATTGGGTGCTCCAAGCAGCATGAAGAACAGACTTTAAATATTGTTGGTTTTTCCGAACAGCATGAGGAACATGTTTTTTCTTGCTGATTTTTCCAAACAACAACAACCCTTGATTGTCGCTGCTGATTTTTTTGGACAACAAGAACATGCTGATTTGTTAATGACTTCTCATTGTGATTTTAATTCAGTATCTATTTTTGAGTTAAATCATTCTCTGGAGTCCATATATTAACCCACCTAAGCAGTATATGGAAGAATTATTTCGGAGGTGCCAACAAAATCTTAGGTTTTCTTCCTTCTATTCATGGAATAATGAGTTTGCATTAGCCAATTCCATGGTTGGATTCACTAGAGATTTGACGATATTGAATAGTTTTGCATATTCAACTGACTAGCTTCATAGGTTATCAAACTATGTTGATCAATGATGAGTAGCATTAAGACCACAATAAAAGAAAATAAAAGCAATATAGGGACATACTTTATACCATTTAGGATTGGGCTAGGTTGATAGATCCAATCCCATTTGGTTAGATGATGTTTTGTGTTCTAGAATAGAGTCTAGGTCTTGAATTAACTTTTGCTTTAAGTTTCCAATTTTCGTTTATCAAGATTATTTGCTTCCACGAGTTGTTTCTATTTTGAGTTGGTGGTCTTGAATTTGACTCAAAAGAAGTGTCTTTGGACACCATAGGTCATTAGGATTGGTCTTTCACTATAAACTATAATCTTTCTTCATGTCTATGGTCTGTTTTAACTTTTTTTACAGAATCATATTCCTGTAAAGTACATGGTGAAAGTCTAGTTGGGGAAGATGTCATTCGTTATGTGGAACATGTTTTGTGGAACTCAATTGTATTTGAACATATGACCTATGGAATCCCCATTGGCAACATGCCTTCGGTAAATGGTTAAACCAATTGAGCTAACCCTTGGGACTTAGACATATCAAATGATCATATGTACCCATTCAAATGCATGGAATCTTAGAGAATGTTCTACTTTAATGAATGGAGATTCACTCTAGTCTGATGAAAATGCTCAATAGTATCACAACATTTGGAATTGAGTGATTAAAACTGTCAATCCACATTGTTGGATTTATAGTTCCTTAGAAAGTGCATTGCAAAGTCCCATTAATATCAGCAGTGACCAGAGAATACCTAAGTGCGCAAAGAGAAGGCATATGCGATAGGTGTGCAGGTCGATAACACAACAAAGAAACCCTCCTTCAGCAGAGTTCCACACAGCAATACAACAGTTCTATACAACCCACCTTCAGGAATTCCATGCAGTTATATTTACCAGTTCAATTCTATTTCTGATTTTGCTTTATTTAGAATTTGAATGCACTAAGTTTCTCATTTAAATTTGCATGCATCAATTAGTTCAGGCACATGCAGCCTAGCTCAGTTTAGTGAAGTGCATGCAGCCTCGTAGTTAAGGTATAGATCTTAAGAAGGATGCATGTTTGCATGCCTCAAATCATCTCCAGTTGAGGCACGGTTGTGCATGTGTCCATATTCATTGTACATACTCTTCTTCTCAATCTATAAAAGAGAAGGCAGAGCTATAGGTATTATTATTCAGTGTTCAGTTCGGTGTTTTCTTGTAGCAGGTTTTCATTTTCATAAGTAATAAAAAGTAGTAACAGGTTTTGATGGTCAATTTATTGTGTTTCCATTAAATATTTTCTACAATGTGTTTATAGCTTCTGGCATTAATTACAGAGTGCAGTTCTGAGTAGCTTTAAGTTTTCCGCTGTTTACTTTCCTATAGGAGCTCCTTTAGAAAGAAGAACCTCTTTAACATGGTTTGAGAAAATCCAACACACATAGCTGTAAAACAATAAATGTGGTGCTGGTGAGAACATTACCAATGTAGATGATTCAAGGATAAAACCCTCTTTCACCACTAGCCCATGACCACCTTCAGTGATTTTTGTTTCTTTTTCAACCAATACATTACACTACTTAGAAAAATTACCATAAAGCGTGAGAGGTTAATGGAAAAGAAGTTGAGAGATCTTCCTTGACTCTTCTACATCCTCTTCACATAAAGATTCATCATAGAGAGGAGTAGATTCAAAAACCAGAAGCTAAAAGTAATTAAATTCACATAGTTGGATGATGTCTACGTATCATTTTCTCCCAAACCCAACTATGCATCTATTTTCTCTTTCTATGCCAATTGAAAATTGATATAATAAACCTATCACAAACATCCATCATTTTTTTCAACACTTCCATTATAGCATTGCTTGAATACATGTTCTTTATTTCAACATTTTTTCCAAAGCCAAGATTTCATACAAAAACTAAAAGATTAGTTACACTCACTAAATCTCCCTTTATGATACAACTATGAGAGTATCAAAGTGTATGCAAGTAGATTTGAGTTATTTTTTCAAACAACAGAAAATAGCACTTGATTTGCTTGCCCCAAATTGGAAATTAGATGATTTTCCCATTTCCACAGGGTTCTTGAAGTTGAAAATGAATGGAAAATTTTAAATATTGCAACTCGTTGAATATCTCTCCAAATCATATCAAGATATATCATCTTGTGGTTTCAGAATTTATCTTTCAAGTAGATTTGCTCTTCCTTCACTCTAAGTAGTCTATCAAAAGTTATGAGCTCTGCAATATATATATTTTACCTGTCATGAAAAATCAGCTTTTTTTCTATCCAATTTGAAATGCTCATTAACTTCTTCCATTATAAATCCAAATAAAACATATGATATATCAATTTGAAGCTATGAATATGGACTTCCAATGGGCAATGTAAACCTAGAATCCTCTTATGAGAAACTGCTAAAAATTTGAAATAATAGTCACGGTCATAGTAGAAACATGGTTAAATTGGTAGGCCTTTTAAACTACAATATCTTGATCATCTGACCTCCTATTTCGATAGTTTATTTTTGAAACCATCTATTTCTTTGAGTACATTCTAGAACTAGTATTACTTTCTAAAGAATCTAATGAAATGAATGCACATATATACAACCTCATCTGTGAATGCAGAAAACCTTAAAGCTCTAGCAAAGTGCTCCACAGTTTGGGTGGTGATGGGGATCTATTAACACTTCATGTTTGTCTATGTGTAACAGTGCATTCAATATTGATAGTGCACTGGGTGCATTGAATATTGACTAGTACAGACACATCTAAATCCAGGTCTCATATTCACCTTGTGATTGTGAAGCTTAAGATTAAATATCTCGAGTCAACACAAACAACTAATATATCGATATTAGGATTTGAAATATGCAACCTGGAGCTACATCTCACGCTTCAGTGCAGATCAGACCCAGGTTTAGATGGTTTGTGCTTGTAGTAATCAGTAATCTTAACATCACAAGTATAGGAAGTGAGGGGCTAGGTACTATAAGACGGTGAGGTAATGCGGTGAAGTGATGATGCAGAGAAAGCAAACAAACAAAAAATTATTAAAGGTTCTCTTTAACATTTCTCTCTGGCTCAACTCAAATAATACAATTCAGACAATTAAATAGATTTTTCTAGAAACTTGACACCAATACACACTGAGTGTTGTAGTTGATAGATTCAAATTCAAGGCACAAGATTAAAGGAAAAATTACAGAGTATGTCAACAAAATTTGTTGAACTCTAGTTCACCATTTTGTAGGTTGTTCACATTTCTAATCATAACATAATGTGAAGACAATTAGCAAGGCCAACAATAATAATGCATAATAAGTTTTCCAAATATAATCCATTACAAATACCATCTGGTCAAATTTCTATTATAGCTAGAAAGAAAAGTACATCAATGTATGTTCAATTTTCTGTGCATAACCTTTCTACTCATTTTCCTTGAGCATAATCCACACATTCCAGAGATCATAAATTGAAATTATTCCTCATACAGAACAGTTTTTAGAATAAGAAAAAGGGAAATAAACTTATTTTTGTTTTCTTAATAAAAAATTGTTCCAATGCAGTTGACTATGGGGAGTTTGATTTCCTCCCAAATTTAGGTTGTTCTGCTATAGAATGCCACCTCCGTACTGGGCTATGAGACATTTGATTTCCTCCCAAATTTAGGTTGTTCTACTATAGAATGCCACCTCCATACTAGGCTATGAGGCTTCCCATGAGGAAAAAGTGTCAAATTTTCAAGCTACTAAAGCCCCCAAAACATCAACTAAGAGGTTATCATTGGATGTTATTCTATCTTTCAACTATCACAATTCTTGGCACTCTTTATCTTGCTCTAAGGTATGGGTTATGTTTCTATTGTATTTAGGATGAGATTTTGTGTTCTTGAGCTCTATTTTTCTGTATTTAGGATGAGCTTTTGTGTTCTTGAGCTCTATTTAGGATAATTTTCCCATATGTTGGAGGGACTTGGAACCCTTCTACATATTTAGGGGCATTTAGAAATTCCATGGCACCCTCTCTTTGCACACATGTTGAGGCTACTTTATACTGGAAAGAGGAAGACTAGTGTTGTTTAGGGAAGCCTTTCAAATGATTAGATGTGAACCCTTCATCACATTGAAGGGTCTTAAGATGGCATGGTGGCACATATTCCCACTAACTGATATAGAGAACACCCTATGCAAATAGGAGGATAACAGGAGGAAACCCTAGGCAAAATTTCCTATCCTGTCGCCCTAGGGATGCCTATTGTTTGGTACTACGTTTGAACTTTGCAACTAGGATCCAAGGTACATAAGAATCAATTTCCCTTAGCTGACCTCCTAGTTAATTGCATCAACAAATCATAGGATCTTGTTTACATGTTCTTTGTATGAATTCCCCAACTTTATTTCATCATCCACCAATTTAGGTACTCCTTGCATCATGAATTGATGTTGACAATCAATAAATCCCGTGGTTAGTTTTTTATGGCAAGTAACTGGAATCATTTTGTTGTTACAGCAAGCAACACTTACGACATAAATTAAAGTGTTTAAGTGATTCCATATAGTATAAAATGGCATTTGGTTAAGAATTTGAACATGACAAGAATTTTGCAACACACTTGTATAATTATTAGGAGATTGAGGATGTGATTGGATGGAGAACTACAGAAGGAGCTTTGTGGCCATGTCTAGTCATTAGAGGAAATTTGGGGTCTAAAATGGGCCTTATAAGAAAACGTGCCAACAACAAATTTTATGAGTTAGAATTCAAGAACCAATAGAATTTCAATAAAATGAGTCAACCATAATGGTTGAATAGACATATTTGTCATAAAAGAAAACTACTTTTTTTGTTCGTATTTTCGACATATCTCCATGTATTTTTACTCAAATTTCAAGCAGGAGAGCTCGTTGGATGTGGAATTTAATTTCGCATCCAACGAGTACCCACACTGCATACTTTTGACGGACCCCGCTACCCCAAAAACAAGAAATACCTGAAAAAACAAGAAATTTCTTGTTTTTGGGGTAGCGGGGTCCGTCAAAAGTATGCAGTGTGTGTAATCCTTGGATGCGGAATTAAATTCCGCATCCAACGAGCTCTCCTGCTTAGAATTTGAGTAAATACATAGGGAGATATGTCAAAAATACGAACACAAAAAGTAGTTTTTTTCATTCTTCCTCCAAAATTAATAAGTATTATTTTATTATTTTAACTATTATTTTATTATTTTCCTTAGGAGGCCCATTTTAGACCCCAAATTTCCTCTAATGATGTGTATCACTCATGTGAGGATGCTCTGTGATTCAGCAATTTGTATAGTTTTTCATTTCATGATTTATAAGGAAGAGTAACTAGTAGTCAGACAGCCTATCTTCAAGGACCATCACACATTAATTGGCAGGAAATTGATATGTGAGGAAACAAATATGGTAAGGACTGGAAAGTGTGTTTTATTCTTTTCTAAATCATTATTCCTTTCATTAGAAGTTTGTTTTCTTCTTTTCTAAATCATTATTCCTGTGATTTTTTAAAAAATTGTTAGTTATTCCCTTTTACACAAATTAATAGAAATTTGTAGATTACTTATTAAAACATGTACTCGTTTTTAATTTCATTTATCATCGTAGGGGGCCTCTTGTACCATAAAAATCAGAACTAGCTAGACTTAAAGTTTAGATGATTTTTAATGTTGTTTATGCTCAGAGACTAGAGTTGGTTTTTTATCATACTTCTACTTTCAATCTCAACCTAGAATTTGCTATAACCTTCTGGTCATTGCTTTTTAGTGGCTGCAATATGACTTTCGGCCACTATTTGTGCTCAAAACTGACCATATTTGAGTACTAGGGCATTTTTTATGAAATTATTAAACTCATAACCCAAGATGAAGAGCGTTTAGCTCATGAATGATTCCCAAAATTGCTACAGGTCTCTTTTCAATGTTTTCATGCCTAGAAAGCGCCTAGAATTAGGGATTTAAGACTGATTGTTGTTGTTATTCATACCTAGTGTCAAAACCCCAAATTTTCACATAAAGTTAAAATTTTGAAATTACATAAAATGCTGAGAAAGCGGTTTACTAACAGCTAATAGTTATCTAGAAAAGAAACAGTTACCAGATTAGTTTATACATAATCTTGATTAAGTAACTCTGCATTCTACTTTTTGATACAAGATTAGGTTTAACTTGTGCAATAATTTTTCTTTCAGTTTGCTGATGAGTTTTAAATTTGCGACTAGTAGGTGGAACTGTCTTTGGATTCCGGGGCTTACTTAGCGTTTAAGCTAACATAGAAAGCTTACTTGTTCTTACAGGTTTTACGGGTATGAAATATTGAATAACATCTTTAATTCCATAAGCATCCAGCAATATTTCTATTTGCAAAATAAATAGCTTACAAAATAAGCTGTTATATATCAAGCTACTTCTATGAGGTAAAACAAGTAATTTTGTTTCTTTCAATTATTCTTGTAAACGAAATACCTATAAATGAATTCTTTCTTAAATGTAAGTAGCAACAGTAAATATTTTCCTTGATTCACAACTTGTGTTCTTTTTGTAAGTTACTTCTATTTTAGAGTGCATAACCTCTAACGCTATAATAATCGTTCTATTAGTATTATACATTATTGACTTATAATAATATTATAACCAACTACTTGATATTCATCTTCTGTAATGAAGATTACTGCATGTAAGGTTCTAAACATTACAGTGAAACATGTGGTCCTAAGGACTTAGAAATCTAGTGGAATTCTTCCACATCAATTTCTTATTTTTTTTATAATACTTCTCTTGAATTTAGTTACTATCTATCAACATTTTTACTAAGGTCAATGCTTTCAAGTAAGATTGATTTAATACTTCATTCAAGCACTAGATAGTTCTAAAATTATGTTTTTAAACAAAAGCATGGTGAAAATATTAGTACATGTCATGTTTGAGTAAAATAACCAAAAGCTAATAAATTTCGTTGATCTGAGCTATGCAAATAATTTATAAAAGTATTTCCATATAACACATAGCCAACATCTTAGTTTTTTCCACCCACTAAAATTATGGTTCTCTAAGATAATCACCAACATACATAAACTATCTTATTTATAAGATATCCACGTTACCAGTAATTATGGTTATAAACAAGTAGACTTTATAAAGTTCATGATTCTATTAAAACTATAATGTGTAATTTTATAAGTCATAAACATAAAACTTGGTAACAACATGATTATCCCTGCATAGACTATTAGGAATACTTTATAATAAATACCATAGTTTTGCTAGGTGATTAAAAGACTCTTTACTTGGTATCTCCCCAAAGTATCATATGATTTCTCCATAAACAAAGTTATGATAAGCACAAGACTTACCAATATTCATAAATGTAATATCGATGCTATGATGAAATGGATATAAGGTTAACTATGATCTAAAGCTTTCATGCATGAATTACTTTAAGCAAAACTATAGTTTATAAGATTGCATCGATTGCTAGGTCAACGTAAAGCTTGTCATGAATAAACATGTTATTTATAAAGTTCATGTTATAACTTGATACTGTAAAAGAATGAGGCATTAGTCCACTCCATCGATTGGTTTATGTGAAAGGTTTTGTATTAGAAAAAGACATAGGATTTGAAATCATCATCATTCTAAACTATATGATGACTATACGCTATACATGTCAACGATCCGAGGGTTCATATTTTTATGCCCAAGAAACCGTAGGTTGACTTATGTATAAGATCGTGGAACATTATCATTATTTGAATAAATAAAATACTACGTGAATGTTCATACATTATCATGTGAATCACTGTAAATCATTGTATGCAGGAGACTATAGCGCTGACCCACTGCATGGTGAAAAATCTAAGTGACCACGTGTTTTCTTCTCGGCCAAGTGTTGGAAGTATAAGAGTTTATGTAACCCTATTCTTTTTCATTCTCCTCTATGGTTTTCGGGCCTTCGGCCACTCTGCAACTGTTTCCATGGCCGCCATGCTTACCCTACTGTGTATTAAACGAGCTCCAAGTCTTGGTTAAAATTGCTTTCAGTTTCCCATTCTTCATTCTCAGGCTCTCATTGTACTGTGAGTTTTACCTCTGCATAAGTTTGTAGAGAGCCATGTCTTAAAGCTTATGGCCTGGCCTAAGAGTGGCTTTTGGTTTGTTCCTCCACGGTCTGCCCGTAGGGATAGTTTTAAGGAGTTACTTACTACTGTAATAGCTTTGTCCTCGTTGTAGCGCTTCGAGAGTGTTGTTCTCATGCTTCGCATTGTGGTGACAGTTTCAGCTTCGATGTCTACTTCTTGCTTGTCCATTGCTCGACCTTCTTCCTGCTGCTGCTAGTAGTGGCTTGTGCATGCATTTATTTCGTCTCTGTCATAGGGTAAAAGAAGGTTTGGTTCTTTGTCTCGCTGGTGGCAGTGCTACTATTTCTCGGTGTCTACATAACCTTCACTTCCAGGTATGAAATTGTTTTAACCAGTTTTAAGACTTAACCTTATTTCAATTTACAGTATGAAGCATATTTTAAAATCCATGGGTTCTCCTCCTTGTAGGTAATGGTTCGCACCTCTCTGGGTAGCTTGTACATACGAGTAAGGCCAGCTCCCTGACTATGGTAAGCCCTGGTTAACCAATGGAAATCCATGCTTGTTCAGTTCTTAAGGAACAGTTTTTGGTTGGAAGTTTCGGCCTGCTAGTTACCCTTCATGGGTTACTATTCTTCGGTCTACTTGTTTAGTTATGCTAAACCCTTGCTATTAGCAGGGTACTTCGGCTTATGCCGTGACTTGTAAATGTTGTTTTATTTTTTTTTGTATACTATTATGTTAAAAGGTTTTGCGGCCTGTTAAGCCATACTATGTATAGTCTTAAAACATAGAGATTATCTCTCTTGAGCTTGAACTCTGTTAATTTCTATGCTCTTATGTAATTTTGTATACTAGGGTTTATACCCTTATTCGACTATGTAATAGAAATCTCTACTGTTTAATTTTTATCTTGCATTAATGTGTTATTAAAATCTATTATGTTATTCCTTCCTATAATAATAATTTGTTTACAAGCTTGGATATTTGAGTAAGGGATTTTTCCTGTAGGTGACCTGTGTATAAAATAATTTCTTTATTTTATTCTTTAGGTTTTTAGTTCAATAATAATTTTAACTTAATTGTTGTTACAGGTATATAGTGTTATATTTTAAAATTTATTTTTCTCTGTCCTTAAAGGACTGTGATAACATGCCAAAGTTTTAATGTTAAGAATACTAACTAATCCAGAACCTTGGATTATAGCTTAAGTTAGATTATTGCTTAGCTGCTTATTAACTAGAATGTTAATACTATGACGGTTTCGACCCTGTACTTCCTTTTATAATTAAATTTTGTTTAAATTATTTAAAAGAATTAGTCCATTTATAGATAATATTTATTAAATGTTAATTACCATTTCATTCAGTCTATTTTATTTAAATAAACACATAGATAGGTTTTGTTATTGTTCCTGGTTACAATGTTCTATATTGCTGCATTTAATTATTTATATAAAATAACTATGCTAGTATTACCCTAATTGAAATATAAACATTTGAAGATATGGTTAGATAATATGAAAAATAAAATAAACTATGTAAACAACGTTTATTCCTTCTTCACAGAAATAAATGTGTGCTTTGTCTAAGTTGATTCTTTTACCTCTGTTACAGGTTAATAGAATACTTTTACAGAATAAAGTTTTGTATAATAATAATAACCTATTACTGTAACAACTTGCTAAAGAAAATAAACTTTCTATCTATAAAATATTATGATTATTTCTTTGCTAGCATTCTTATTATAACAATCTGGTTTAAACAATAAACTTAACTAGACAAGTTAATATTCTTTCCTGAAAACAACTATATACAGAAATAAATTATTCCATTATGTTGAAATACATAATAACTTTATTCAATCCATATTTCTATCATTTCCTTCATCTATTTTAAAATACACTGGCTGTGCTAGAGTACGGTCTGGTCCATTCCATACGTGGAAAAACACAGGTTAGGATTAATTTTCATCAATTAAAGATTAAATATTTCAAATAACTAAAGGATTACAAGCTCTATCATCTCACTACCAAAAATGTAATCATTCATTAATCATTCAGTCTCAAATATAAACTTTTAACATAGTAAATAAAAGACTGTAGAACCTGTTTTTAAGTTGGACAACAACAGCGTTGGGAGGCTGTTCCTCCCTACCAACTCTTAGAGAGCACTCAAACATCATCTTCCCAGGACCCCCGAGCCTATTATTGGTCTCCTTAGCTAAGAACTAGTGGATCAAGCAACAAAATACTAGTCCAATGACTTAGTAATAACTCTGCACTCAACAATAAGATCCTTTAGTTTAAAAGTTGCACTAGATCACTATCTGCAGCTTACCCCTCAAACAACTTCCACAAATTCCCTTCCCATTGAAATCCTTTGAAGTACATTCACTTGAATGATTCTCTTCTTGGAAATGAGCAGCCTCAACTCTCTTCAATGGGCATTTTTTATTAAGATTGCCTAGGTCTTTTTGAGTTAGTTGTCATTAATTGAGCCACCTACTCTAATCCCACTTTCTTGGGGGATCATGACCCCAAATGTAGGGAGGTTGCCACCTGCAAAATTGGAAGTGTTTGAGGATGCTGCCACTTGTCTATATGATCTCCACCCATTCTCCTCCACCAACTTGACCAGTAAACACTCTTTTAATAGCTCTCCTAAGCTGTTGTCTCCACTTTTATTTATTTATAATTAAAATATTCAGAATTACATTCAACATCCTTGACTCTGCCGATTCATCAATTACAACTTAGCATAAAATTTAACATATTGTCTTGAAATAAAATCAAATATGATAATATTATTTTTGCAAAATTGGGGTATGTGACATACACACCCCCTTAGAATATAACATCGTCCTCGATGTTATTTATTCTTCATCCTCATAATTCCCCTGGAACAGAATTGGATATGCATCTCGCATTTTATTTTCCAATTCTCAGGTGGCTTCCTCTGAACTAAGGCGCTTCCATTGCACCTTCACCTGTCCAATGGTGCGGTTTCGAAGTGTGATCTCCCTCCACCCGAGGATACAGTTCGGTTCCACCAAAAAATATCCTTCTAGTTCCACTTGTACATCATTCCAGTTAACAACATGAGTAGCATCATGAACATATTTCTTTAGTACGAAAATGTTAAAAACATTATATACTCTTAAATTGGGTGGTAATGCTAATTGATAAGCTACTTGTCCAATCCTAGACAGACTTTCAAATGGTCCACAGTAACAAGGTGCCAATTTTGCACAACTCCCCAATCTCAGAGAGCTCTTTTTGGGCCTTACCTTGATGAACACATGTTCACCTACCTGAACCTCCTTTGGAGTTCTTTTTAAGTCTGCTTGAATTTTCTGCCAATCATGTGCCACTTTCAGATTTCCCTACACTTGTTTTACAATTTCTTCCATCTCTTTTAACAGTTTTGGACCTAATACCAATCTATCCACTAGATTACCCCAAGAGATAGGAGTATTACATTTCCGTCCATATAAAATTTTAAAAGGACTAAATCTGGCTGATGTCTGATAATTATTATTATAAGCATGTTCTACCAGATGTAAATAATCATCCAATTTACTTGGCTGGTCTTTCACATACATTCTTAATACATATTATAATACTTGGTTTACCCTTTCAGTTTGTCCATCTGTTTGAGGATGGAAAGAAATACTAAAATTTAATGTAGTGTTTAACCCTTTAAACAAAGACTTTCAAAGGTTTCCTGTAAACTTAGGATCTCTATCTGAGATTATGACTTTTGGTACTCCATTCAATCAGAAAATTTGTTTTAGAAAATTATCAGCTATGTTTACAGCTTTATAAGTAGTTCTAACAGGTATAAAGTGAGCTGCTTTGCTTAAGTTATCAACTACTACCATAATAGAATCATTCTGATTTTGATTTCTAGGTAGCCCAGTCATAAAATCTAGACTAATTATCTCCCATTTCCAGCTAGGAATGGGTAATGGCTGAAGCAAACCAGCTGGGTGTTGATGTTCAGTTTTTACCTGTTAACATTCAAAACACTTAGCAATATATTCTGCTACTTCAGTTTTCATATTTGGCCAAAAATACTCTTTTCTTAACATAGTTATAGTCTTTTGATAACCTGGATGAACTAAGTATGGAGTTTTATGAATTTCATCCAGAATTAACAGCTTAACTTTAGGTATGTTAGGTACATACATTCTATCTTTATACAGTAAAAATTCATTTTCATTTAAACTGTAACCTTTAATTAAGTTTTCTGTTGGATTTTCTTTAGTTTTAGCTTGCAAACTATGGTAAATTTCATCTTGTTATATTCCTTCTTTAAGTTGTTCATCCAAATCTGTAGCATAAGTGTTGATAGCTATTGTAAAATTTAGCCTTGCATTCCTACTTAATGCATCAGCAACTTTATTTTCTTTACCTTTTATGTGCTGAATTTCAAAATCATATTCACTTAAGAAGGCTAACCACCTAGCTTGTCTGGCATTTAGATTAGGCTGATCTAACAGATACTTCAATCCTTTATTATCAGTCATTAAAATAAATTTTCTACCAATTAGGTGATGTCGCCACATGTTTAAGGCGTGTATTACAACTGCTAATTCTAGATCATATGTTGCATAATTCTTTTCATGAACTTTTAACTTTCTAGACTCATAGGAAATAACATGCCCTTCTTGAGTCACAACACCGCCTAAGCCATCATTACAGGCGTTAGTGCACACTACAAATTCTTTATTAGGATCCGCTATTCTTAAAATAGGTGTGCTAGTTAATAAAGTTTTTAACTTTTTAAATCTTTCTTCACATTTCTGATTCCAGTCGAACTTCTTTCCCTTCTTTTGCAAGGAATTTATCGGATTTGCTATCCTCGAAAAACCTTCAATGAACCTTTGGTAGTAACCGGTAATGCCCATGAAAGATCGAACATCCATCACATCCTTAGGAACCGGCCAATATTCGATTTCCCTTATCTTTTCAGGATCTACGAAAATTCCTTCCTTGGTCACCACATGACCTAAATACTTAATCTTATCCTTGAAGAAATCACATTTACTAAATTTAGTGAAGAGTTGATGATCTTGCAACTCTTGCAAAACAATTTTTAGATGTTCTTTATGTTCTTCTTCAGTTTTTTAATAGATTAGAATGTTGTCAATAAATATGACCACAAACTTATCTAAATACTTATGCATAACATTGTTCATTAAACACATGAAAACAGCTGGGGCATTGGTAAGCCCGAATGGCATTACGACAAATTCGTAATGACCATATCTAGTTCTGAAATCCGTCTTAAAGATGTCTTCATCTTTAATCCTTACTTGATGATATCCAGATCTTAAATCTATTTTCGAAAACACCATGGCTCCACGTAGTTGATCAAACAGATCATCTATGTAGGGAAATGGGTATCTATTTTTGATGGTCATCTTATTTAACTGACGGTAATCTATGCAAAGTCACATGGTTCCATCCTTCTTCTTAACGAAGATGATAGGTTCCCCCCAGGGAGACACACTTGGTCGAATATACTTTTTATCAATTAATTCTTTTAATTGAGATTTTAATTCATTAAGTGCGAGTATGTTCATTCGATAAGGGGGCTTTAAGCTTGGCACTGCACCCATTACCAGCTCAATGGTGAAATCCAATTCCCTTTTCGGAGGTAATCCCAGAATTTCTTCTGGGAATACATAAACATATTCTCTTAAGACTGGTATGTCTTCCACTTTTAACTTATCTATTTTAATTATGCTTTCCTCATCATTTATTATTACTGCATTTGCTTTACATCCATTTCTAACAACTTTCTTAAGCTGTAGGTTAGAAATCTTCCTTATGGTGGTTTTTCTAGGGATTCTTTTAACACTTACTGGTTTTTCATCACTGTTTAAACATATGAAAGTTTTATCATAACAGTTTAGAATTACTCTATATTGTTCTAACCAGTCCATACCAATCAGCAAATCATAAGAACCAAGAGGCAAAACATTAAGTTTGACAACAGTTTCAAAATGATCCATAACTATTGCACATTCTTTTACAAAACAAGTTAACTTTCTTTTAGCACTAGTGGCTAACTGGACTAACCAAGAATTCTCAAATTTTTCAACAGATAATTTACATTTTTCTACTATTTGAGGTGTAATATAACTTAGAATAGCTCCTGGATCAATCAAAATAGTTATAGGGGTCTGATTTATCATACCTTCTACTTCCACCATGGAAGTCTAATATTCAGCTTGTCGATTCTCTAAGGCTGTGTTGATTCTGGGCATGGTCCTCGCTAGTTCGACAATGGTCATCTCCTCCTATATGGTATGAATGTTGCTAACAATATTCTTCTGATTTGGACAGACTGAAGCATAGTGTGGGCCATTACACTCCCAGCACTTGATAGGCTCTTTGTGCTCAAAGTTTTTGGTAAAATTTCCATGATTATTTGCAAATTCCTTACCTTTAGAAATATTCTGGTTGTTGGGTGTATTGTTATTATTTCCTGGGAAGTTCTTGTTATTAGGATAATTTCTGGCCTTGTTGTTCTTATAATTTCTATTAGGCACAAAATCCTTCTTCTTTTGTTCAAACTGATTATTATTTTTCTTAGCCTTCCAGTTGTCCAAGCTTTCTTTCTTTCGATTCTACTCAAAACAGAAGTTAGCTTTTCTCATAGCTTCTTCCAAGGTCTTTGGGTTTTCATATTCAATCCTATCCTTAATATGATAAGGTAAACAACTAAGGAATTGTTGTACCTTTGGTTTCTCATCTACAAGGTATGGTACATACCTAAGTAGACTTAAGAACTTATTGTTCATATTTTTCATTGTCATTGATCCTAACTTCAGCTCATAAAATTCATTTGCTCTTTCCTCACAATATTGCTCAAACAGAAATTTCTTTTTGAAATACCTCTTAAAGGTACTCCATTTTACATTTTTCTCTTTTATTCCCTTAACTCTTTTCAAGTCCTGCCACTAAATGTCAGCCTTTCCTAAGAGGTTATAAATAGCCATTCTAGCCTTTAACTGGTTAGAATAGTTATATATTTGGAAGTACTTCTTCATCCCAGATAACCAGAATTCAACTTCCTCCCCCTTCTCAGTCTCTCCATCAAAGGTTGGTGGTTTTATCTTTTTGAATTCCCCGGAAATATCCTCATAAGGTTTGTATTTCCTCTTTTTAGTGTACTGATTATCATCACTGTTGTCACTAGTAGAATGGTAATTTCGTTGTTCACCAAACACTTCAGAAGATGAACTACTTTTAGTTTTAGTATGTTTCATCTTTTTAGATTTACGTTGATGACTTGTATCTTCTGATTCTATTCTTCTACCCCTACCCCCAGTTTGAAACTTTTCAGTTAGGATCTGGTTCACCTCTTCTTGAGCCCTCAGAATCCTTTCATTTTCTCACTTTATAGTCTCCATTTCAATTTTAGGTCCTTTACAGTTTGTAACAATTCTGAGGAATTGGTAGTTAAATCCTCTAGTATAGGATCTCTTGGTAGATTTCATGTTTCAGTAACTGGACATTCCTCCTCTGCATACTCTTCCATCCTTTCCATACCTATCTGTTAAAATTCAGAAAACAATTCTCTATTGAATAACATTTAAAAGAAAAATACGTCAGCATAATAATTCAATTTACTGTTTCCTAAAAGCTAGTCGGGCTTCATCAAGGCCTAGTATTTGAACCTTGTGCTTAGATACTACATGTCAAAACCCCAAATTTTCAAATAAATTTAAAATTTTGAAAATATATAAAATGTTGAGAAAGCAGTTTACTAACAACTAACAGTTATCTAGAAAAGAAACAGTTACCAGATTAGTTTATACATAATCTTGATTAAGTAACTCTGCATTCTACTTTTTGATACAAGGTTAGGTTTAACTTGTGTAATAATTCTTCTTTCAGTTTGCTGATGAGTTTTAAATTTGTGACTAGTAGGTGGAACTTTCTTTGGATTTCGGGGCTTACTTAGCGTTTAAGCTAACGCAGAAAGCTTACTTGTTCTTACAGGTTTTACAGGTATGAAAGATCGAATAACGTCTTTAATTCCATAAGCATCCAGCAATATTTCTATTTGCAAAATAAATAGCTTCGTAAATAATTTGTTATATATCAAGCTACTTCTATGAGGTAAAACAAGTAATTTTGTTTCTTTCAATTATTCTTGTAAACGAAATACCTGTAAATGAATTCTTTCTTAAATGTAAGTAGCAACAGTAAATATTTTCCTTGATTCACAACTTGTGTTCTTTTTGTAAGTTACTTCTATTTTAGAGTGCATAACCTGTAACACTATAATAATCATTCTATCAGTATTATACATTATCAACTTATAATAATATTATAACCAACTGCTTGATATTCATCTTTTGTAATGAATATTACTACCTGTAAGGTTCTAAACATTACAGTGAAACATGTGGTCCTAAGGACTTAGAAATCTAGTGGAATTCTTCCACTTCAGTTTCTTATTTTTTTTATAATACTTCTCTTGAATTTAGTTACTATCTATCAACAGTTTTACTGAGGTCAATGCTTTCAAGTAAGACTGATTTAATACTTCATTCAAGCACTAGATAGTTCTAAAATTATGTTTTTAAACAAAAGCATGGTGAAAATATTAGTACAGGTCATGTTTGAGTAAAAAAACCAAAAGCTAATAAATTTCGTTGATCTGAGCTATGCAAAGAATTTATAAAAGTATTTCCATATAACACATAGCCAAAATCCTAGTTTTTTCCACCCACTGAAAGTATGGTTCTCTAAGATACTCACCAACATACATAAACTATCTTATTTATAAGATATCCACGTTACCAATAATTCTGGTTATAAACAAGTAGACTTTATAAAGTTCATGATTCTATTAAAACTATAATGTGTAATTTTATAAGTCATAAACATAAAATTTGGTAGCAACATGATTAGCCCTGCATAGACTATTAGGAATACTTTATAATAAAGACCATAGTTTTGCTAGGTGATTAAAAGGCTCTTTACTTGGTATCTCCCCAAAGTATCATATGATTTCTCCATAAACAAAGTTACGATAAGCACAAGACTTACCAATATTCATAAATGTAATAGCGATGCTATGATGAAATGGATATAAGGTTAACTATGATCTAAATCTTTCATGCATGAATCACTTTGAGCAAAACTATAGTTTATAAGATTGCATCGATTGCTAGGTCAACGTAAAGCTTGTCATGAATAAACATGTTATTTATAAAGCTCACGATATAACTTGATACTGTAAAAGAATGAGGCATTAGTCCACTCCATCGATTGGTTTATGTGAAAGGTTTTGTATTAAAAAAAACATAGGATTTGAAATCATCATCGTTCTAAACTATATGATGAATATACGCTATACATGTCAACGATCCGAGGGTTCATAGTTTTATGCCCAAGCAACCATAGGTTGACTTATGTATAAGATCATGGAACATTATCGTTATTTGAATAAATAAAATACTACATGAATTTTCATACATTATAATGTGAATCATTGTAAATCATTGTATGTAGGAGACTATAGCGTCGACCCACTACATGGTGAAAAATCTAAGTGACCATGTGTTTTCTTCTCGGCCAAGTGTTGGAAGTATAAGAGTTTATGTAACCCTATTCTTTGTCATTCTCCTCTGTGGTTCTTGGACCTTCGGCCACTCTGCAACTATTTCCATGGCCGCCATGCTTACCCTACTATGTATTAAATGAGATCCAAGTCCTGGTTAAAATTTCTTTTAGTTTCCCATTCTTCATTCTCAAGCTCTCATTGCACTGTGAGTTTTACCTCTGCATAAGTTTGTAGAGAGCCATGTCTTAAAGCTTACGGCCTGGCCGGAGAGTGGATTTTGGTCCGTTCCTCCACGACCTTCTTGTAGGGATAGTTTTAAGGAGTTACTTATTGTTGTAACATCTTTGTCCTCATCATAGTGTTATAGAGATTTTCACCCCACTAGGTGAATCACACCTTGTATGGCCTTCCCCTTTCCCACTGCAGACTCTTTAGACCCCATGGACCATATTTTATCCTTTGATGTTACCTTGACCATCCCTAAAAACTATATAAAAGATGATATACACGGATTTTTCCCCGATAACCGCGTACATACGCGGGTTTGACCCCTATAGTCACGTACATCGGGATGTGTGCATAGTCCAAATCCTTTTGGAGTTTTCCTTGACATGGATCCGACTCATTTGACTCCTGACCTTCCATATGCCTTGAGATCGCTCAGATTTGACCCTTCATTATCCCTTGTGAAGCTATATAAGGAACCCCTTGGTACATTGAAGGTAGGGGGATACATAAGAGAGAATTGAGAGTATCGAAACTATAGTCCATTGTTGCCAAGACTATACTTGAGTCTGCATCCCTTTGTCCCTTTGGAGCACTGTTGTGTTCTTCCCAAGATTGCCTTTGTTAGTGAGCTTGCTATCGGAGTAATGGAGGATTGAGGTGGTGGAGGCCCAAGTGGGGGATTCAGTTTCTCCGGTTCGCAGACGTGTCATCAGAGGTTGTCACTTGTAATCTCTGATTCATATTAATAGAAATATCTTTTCCTGTCCAGTAATGTGTATTTGAATGAATGTTGCATCCATTGGAATATGTCAAATGCTTATACATTATTGATTATATATGCTAGAATAGATCTAACACCATGAAATATAGTATGATTGTATTGTTTACTTGTTGTTGAGGACGTGCTATAACAATTCAAGCTGAAGATTGGAAATCTCAACGGGGATCTACTTCAACCGTTCGGAATAAGGTACGAGGTTCGATTCTTTAGTGTTAGATGTTTTTATTTCTATTGCATATTGGGAAAGATTGATTTCTGGAGTCTAGCTATCTGTTGTGGTACCCCAAGCCATAGGAATTTCTCTCCATAACAGAATTGGCGACTCCACTGGGGATGTCCCTTGTTTTTATTTGGGGTTTACGAGAACAATGGGCTTGATATTATTGACTTGCTCTTGGTTTCTCTCTGTTTCTGTGTCGCATGTTATAGTATGTGTGTCCATTGACACTCCCCTTTATTGGTTTGGCCTTTACCTGCTTTTTACCACTGCCTTCTCTGTATACGCGGGTTTTTGGACAAAAGTCACGTACATACGCGGATTTTTGGCCAAAAGTCGCGTACATACGCAGCTGTTCTTTATACAGTCGCGTACATCCTCCCTTTTGGTGAGTCTGATGTTGGGGGAAGTTGCTGGGTGGGTTGTGAGTGTGGTTGGGTCTTCCTTGGGTCTGAAGTTGTCTGTTGGATGCTTCTTTTGTGACCAGAGACCATCCGTGACTATCTCAGGTATCACGTCTATACTGGCATATAGGTTAGGTTCACCACCGTTTGCATTTTGCATGACCTTATGACCATGTCACTATATCCTTAGGTACGAACCCACTCTATTATTTCACGGAACCTTCTTGCGACTATAGAAGTGGCATGATATGAGTGGTAGAGCTTCACCTTACATGGGTACCCTAGTTAACGCCTTATTTGCATTTGGTGCCCATCCCGATGTTTCCCCCTTTAGGGTGTGGCAGTCCGTTGTATAGTATTTCCATGACATTTAGCAAGAGCCTCATACTCCTCTTGATCTTATGCTGGCCTGTTTCCCCCCGGACTCCCCTTGTATCAAGTTGTGGATGCATTATCATGAGCTTTGCCTATCTTATTGAGCTTTATGCCGGCTCCCCTGACATTGTGTTTCATACATATAGCCCAAGCTTATC
>LPNX010715538.1:0-25970 GCA_001517045.1 Pseudotsuga menziesii | reverse complement strand
ACTGGTTCGTGCACCTTATGATCGAGTTCTTCCATATTATACAGCCTTGTTGAGTACCTCGTGTTGGATGATGGGGGATGCCCTAATGCCCTCCTTCTAGCAGATTTCATCCCATCGACTTCAGATCATTTATTCTGGTATTGGAGTCTAGAGTCATTTTGAGTGCCTTGAGACTTGTAGTCATGAGTGGCAGGTTCTCTCGCTATCAACAGTTTTGGGAATACATCAATGTCCCCTGATCGATGGATTCTCTCAAGTGTTCGACCTCAACACATTTATTCACACTTGTTAGTTTGCACTCTAGTACCTTGATTCCCATTTTCATTATTGGTGGGTGATCTCGCGTCTGTTAACGGTATACATCAATGACCGGTAATCAGACGATGAACTACTATGTTCGACCTCAACACCTCTATTCGCATAGTAGGACATGTAATCGTAGTGGTTTGTGTATAAGACCTTCCAGATTGGTGGCATCCACTATATGCTACCTCCTTGATCGTGCTAGTGTTCATGAGATTTCAGCTCTCGTGACTTGTTCCAGTATATGTCAGATATTTCCAGCCACTATGGAGATCTTGATTTGTTATATATATTCAGCCTTTGTGGAGATCATGGTACCTTGTATATCTTCATCATGGAGATTTTGATCTATGTATATTGTACGTGGCGATGACCACATATGTTCTATCATGTTTCATGCCTATTCATGGCCATTGTACTCTTATGTATCCGGGACTGCTAGATGTATTTGCAGTTATATGCAGAGTTGTATTATGGTATTATGCTAATTGGGTGGCTGGTCTTCCATTTGGGTACCTTCATCACTTCACTTCTGGGATGGACTTATAATGTATTTCGGCCATCGTATAACCCCTCTGATCTCATACATTAGGTGGCATCTGTTATAGAGATTTTCACCCCACTAGGTGAATCACACATTGTATGGCCTTCCCCTGTCCCGCTGCAAACTCTTTAGACCCCATGGACCATATTTTATCCTTTGATGTTACCTTGACCATCCCTAAAAACTATATAAAAGATGATATACGCATCTTTTTCCCCGATAACCGCGTACATACACGGGTTTGACCCCTATAGTCGTGTACATCGGGATGTGTGCATAGTCCAAATCCTTTTGGAGTTTTCCTTGACATGGATCCAACTCATTTGACTCATGGCGTTCCATATGCCTTGAGATCGCTCAAATTCGACCCTTCATTATCCCTTGTGAAGCTATATAAGGAACCCCTTGGTACATTGAAGGTATGGGGATACATAAGAGAGAATTGAGAGTATCGAAACTATAGTCCATTGTTGCCAGAACTATACTTGAGTCTGCATCCCTTTGTCCCTTTGGAGCACTGTTGTGTTCTTCCCAAGCTTGCCTTTGTTAGTGAGCTTGCTATCGGAGTGATGGAGGATTGAGGTGGTGTAGGCCCAAGTGGGGGATTCAGTTTCTCCGGTTCGCAGACGTGCCGTCAGAGGTTGTCACTTGTAATCTCTGATTCATATTAATAGAAATATCTTTTCCTGTCTAGTAATGTCTATTTGAATGAATGTTGCATCCATTGGAATATGTCACATGCTTATACATTATTGATTATATATGCTAGAATAGATCTGACACCATGAAATATAGTATTCTTGTATTGTTTACTTGTTGTTGAGGATGTGCTATAACAATTCAAGCTGAAGATTGGAAAGCTCAACGAGGATCTACTTCAACCGTCCGGAATAGGTACGAGGTTCGATCCTTTAGTGTTAGATGTTTTTATTTCTATTGCATATTGGGAAAGATTGATTTATGGAGTCTAGCTGTCTGTTGTGGTACCCCAAGCCATAGGAATTTCTCTCCGTAACACATAGGATTTCGAGAGTGTTGTTCTCATGCTTCGCATTATGGTGACAGTTCTAGCTTCCCCGTCTACTTCTTGCTTGGTCGTTGCTCGACCTTCTTCTTGCTGCTGCTAGCAGTGGCTTGTGCATGCGTTTATTTTGTATTTGTCACAGGGAAAAAGAAGGTTTGGTTCTTTGTCTCACCAGTGGCGGTGCTACTGTTTCTCGGTGGCATAACCTTCACTTCCAGGTATGAAATTGTTGTAACCAGTTTTAATACTTAACCTTATTTCAATTTATAGTATGAAGCATATTTTAAAAGTCGTGGCTTCTCCTCCTTGCAGGTAACGGTTCGCACCACTCTGGGAAACTTGTACATTTGAGTAAGGCCAACTCCCTGGCTACGGTAAGCCCTGGTTAACCAATGGAAATCCATGCTTGTTCAGTTCTTAAGGAATAGTTTTCGGTTCAAAGGTTCGGCCTGCTAGTTACCCTTCATGGGTTACTGTTCTTCGATCTACTTGTTTAGTTTTGCTAAACCCTTGCTATTAGCAGGGTACTTCGGCTTATGCCATGACTTGTAAATGTTGTTTTATTTGTTTTTGTATACTATTATGTTAAAAGTTTATGTAGCCTATTAAGCCATACTATGTATAGTCTTAAAACATAGAGATATCTCTCTTGAGCTTGAACTATGTTAATTCCTATGCTCTTAAGTAATTTTGTATACTAGGGTTTATACCCTTATTCAACTGTGTAATAGAAATCTCTACTGTTTAATTTTTATCTTGCATTAATGTATTATTAAAACCTATTCTATTATTCCTTACTATAATAATAATATGTTTACAAGCTCGGATATTCGAGTAAGGGATTTTTCCTGTAGGTGACCTGTGTATAAAATAATTTCTTTATTTTATTCTTTAGGTTTTTAGTTCAATAATAATTTTAACTTAATTGTTGTTACAGGTATATAGTGTTATATTTTAAAAGTTATTTTTCTCTGTCCTTAAAGGACTGTGATAACATGCAAAAGTTTTAATGTTAAGAATACTAACTAATCCAGAACCTTAGATTATAGCTTAAGTTAGATTATTGCTTAGCTGCTTATTAACTACAATGTTAATACTATGAGGGTTTCAACCCTGTACTTCCTTTATAATTAACTTTTGTTTAAATTATTTAAATGAATTAGTTAATTTACACATAGATAGGTTTTGTTATTGTTCCTGGTTACAATGTTATATATTGTTGTAGTTAATTATTTATATAAAATAACTATGTTAGTATTACCCTAATTGAAATATAAACATTTGTAGATATGGTTAGATAATATGAACAATAAAATAAACTATGTAAACACCGTTTATTCCTTCTTCACAGAAATAAATGTGTGCTTTGTCTAAGTTGATTCTTTTACCTCTGTTACAGGTTAATAGTATACTTTTACAGAATAAAGTTTTGTAAAAGAATAATAACCTATTACTGTAACAACTTGCTAAAGAAAATAAACCTGCTATTTGTAAAGTATTATGATTATTTATTTGCTAGCATTCTTATTATAACAGTCTGGTTTAAACAATAAACTTAACTAGACAGGTTAATATTCTTTCCTGAAAACAACTATATACATAAATAAATTATTCCATTATTCTGAAATACATAATAACTTTATTCAATCCATATTTATGTCATATCCTTCATCTATTTTAAAATACACTTCCTGTGCTAGAGTATGGTCTGGTCCATTCCAGACGTGGAAAAACACAGGTTAGGATTATTTTTCATCAATTAAAGATTCAATATTTCAAATAACTGAAGGATTACAAGCTCTACCAGTTCACTACCAAACATGTAATCATTCATTAATCATTCAGTCTCAGATATAAACTTTTAACACAGTAAATAAAAGACTGTAGAACCTATTTTTAAGTTGGACAACAACAGCGTTGGAAGGCCGTTCCTCCCTACCAAATCCTGGAGAGCACTCAAACAACATCTTCTCAGGACCCCCGAGCCTGTTCCTGGTCTCCTTGGCTAAGAACTGGTGGAGCAAGCAACAAAATACTATTCCAATGACTCACTAATAACTATGCACTCAGCAGTAAGATCCTTCAACTGAAAAGCTACACTAGATCACTATCTGCAGTTTAACCCTCAAACACCTTCCACAAATTCCCTTCCCATTGAAATCCTTTGAAGTACATTCATATGAATGATTCTCTTCTTGGAAATGAGCAGCCTCAGCTCTCTTCAATGGGCATTTTTATTAAGATTGCCTAGGTCTTTTTGGGTTAGTTTTCATTTATTAAGCCACCTGCTCTGATCCCACTTTCTTAGGGGATCATGACCCCAAATGTAGGGAGGTTGCCACCTGCAACATTGGAAGTGTTTGAGGATGCTACCACTTGTCTATATGCTCTCCACCCAGTCTCCTCCACCAACTTGACCAGTAAACACTCTTTTAACATCTGTCCCAAGCTGTTGTCTCCACTTTTATTTATTTATAATTAAAATATTCAGAATTACATTCAACATCCTTGACTCTGCTGAGTCATCAATTACAACTTAGCATAAAATTTAATATATTGTCTTGAAATAAAATCAAATATGATAATATTATTTTTGGAAAATTGGGGTATGTGACTCCCAGATCTTAAAGTAAATATGACAGGCTCGATCTCTACATTGTATGACAGGCTCAGAAAATTAAATAAGAAACAGAGTGATTTTCTATATGAAGTCTTTGAGTTGAATAACAGTGAAAATAGAATCTATTATCTTGTTTTAATCTGATGGAAGAGTAATTCATCTGTGTAAATCTTTATCATACATGGAATTGAATTTGAGTTTAGCAATCGAAATCCAGATAATCAATGGGAATCTATAAACATGAGAATTGTGTGCGCAGATGCTGAAGGGATTATACGCATAGAATCTATGTTACGTGTAGTGATTGATATTATGCTCGACATTGTTACTCTAATTTCTATACATTGTTAGCTTTGTATAACAAAGAAAATATGAAGGATAAGTGTTCTATCTAATGTGTTTTGATGAATATAGAGCATATCAGTTTCCTTTTCAAAAGGATAGGTTGTGCTAAATACATATATGCATTTAGTGGATCTTTCAAAAGCTAAGCATTTTGGCTAAATATACAAAGGATCATTTGCAAGTTGTACAACTTGGGCTTAGAATTCATTGATATATTATTCATTTTTTTTCGTTGATGTGATGTCGATGCTTGTTATTTCAAGTTGGTGAGTAAGAAATTATAAAAATTGTGTTAAAAATGGGGCATTATATACCTATTCCGTACACACCATTGGAGACATTTGTCATCATATAAGGAAATTATCCTTTATGTTACATAGAACAACGTCTACATATGTGTATGTCATGAATGTTGGGATTTTACGGCATGATGTATGTCATGCTTGTTTGAATTCTGTGGATTGTTTGCCAAAAGAATAATGTGGAGCATAATCTCTGATTCTATTAGTTTATTGGTTTGTCAAGATTCAATTCCCCACATGCCCACTGGACCATTAAAGGACGAGATAACAAGTGGAGTCCCCACTTTCCCTGAATATAGTCAGCGCAGTTGCATTTCATTGACACCTTCTAGTTGTATTAGTGTTATACCTCCTTTAGGGAAAGATTCAATGAAAGAGTCAATTAAAAGTCATTGAAAGAGTCAATGTAAACACTCATTGTAATTCAGGTCAATATATATTGATAACGTGCCATTGTATTAATTTTATATCATTTTTCTCATGCAGGATTCACTTCTGGTTTCTATATCGATTTGGAATTTCAATTTTGGAATATTAAGTAAGATTTCAAACATGGATTGTGGAAAGAAAAATAAAAAATCAAAACAAAAGGATGTAATATCATTTTTGCAAAATCCTCAGTCCAATAATCCACATCATATTCATGCTTCAAGCTCTCTTGAGCAAGGTATTGGTGAGAGAGATGTCAACACTTTTGAGAATGCATCTGCAACCCAGCCAATGGATGGTAGAATACATTCCTCTAATGATCAAAGTGAGACAAATTCATTTCCATCTGAAATCGGTAGTTCAAATGTTGAATATTTTTCATTGCAAGGTGACACATTGCATTCACAGAAAAGGAAAAAGGGCCAATGGGACGCAGGGAGAAAATTCAAAGTTGATTGGGTCTCAAGATACCCATGTATTGAACCAATACCTCCAGCAAATGAGAATGAGACCTCACGAGAAGTTAAATGCATTTCATGTAGTTGGAAACTTGGCAAGGTAGTGAAATTACATATGAAGTTAGACACAATCGAGAAGCATGTTGGGAAGGTGTATGATAAGAAAACTGCAAATGATGAGAATAAATCTACTGCCAGATGGAAATCTGTTAGCGAATGTTGAAATCTCCAATTTGAAGTGGAATATAATGAATTCTTACTAAATAAGAAAAAACTCAAGGAAAGTGGAGGAGCCATCAAATATCAATTTGGAAAGATGATGGAAACACATTTCTTATCAAAGACAATACAATTAAGCATTGTATTTCACCTCCTATCCAATGTTCATCCTATGACAGATTATCCAAAAATGATGAAATATCTATCTTTTATTCAAGTGCCAAATTTTCCATCTTCTCATTGGTCTTTATCGAGTGGTTGGGAATGGGGAAAATATCTAGCTCAAATAGAAAAGGACGATATGAAAGAGAAGATTGCAAATGCTACATTTTTGTCACTTTCTTTGGATGAAGTTACGGCTATTGATAATACTTCATGGATTTGTATGAGAATTTATATGGTCAATGACCATATCAGGCATTCCTATCTACTTGCAATTCTTAAAATGACCAAAAGTTCTACAGCGGAAAATATTTATGAACTTGTTATTGATAGTTTGAAGGAAATTGGTGGCATGGATCATTCCATGATTGCAAAAAAGTTAGTATGTGTTGGAGTAGATGGAGCATCAGTAATGCAAGGACAAAGGAATGGCCTTTGTGCTAGAATACAACTCTCAGCTTCATGTATATGCTCAGTATTCATTGTATGGCTCACATGATGAATCTTGCATTTAAAATAGTGAGCAACTTTTCATTGGTTTCAAAGGTAGAATATCTTGTACGTGAGGTTCATGCATACTTTTACCGGAGTCCCAAACGATTTTTAGAGTTAAAATTTTTTTTTGATGGTGTTACAAATGGAAAAAAACTATTAAAGGATGTTGATACAAGATGGATATCATTGAAGGGACCAGTTGAAATACTATTCAATGAATATGCATCCTTGGTAGGGGTGATGTATGAACATCGCTCAAGTGTAGAAAAAGCTCAAACTCTTCTATTTCTACTAACTGATATAGAGACATTATTAACATTGGCTGAAATTCTTCCTATGCTTCATGAAATGAATAACCTCATGAAGATGGCTCAGAGTCACACGACATATATTGCTGAATACACAAGAGCAAGAAAATTAACATGTCTTGCATTGGATAATTTGTATATTCTGGAATATTCTTTTACAAATTTAGCATTTACAAATTGGAGGAAGATTATCAATATAGAAAATTATGATTTTTTTTTTTAAGTTTGATGAAAAAGGGATACTATGTATGGCAGTTCATGGGCATATGGTTCCCTTTTATTATAATGAAAAGATAGGAATATCCACCAAACAGTGCTCCATCTCAAGAGAATGATTTCACGATGTTGTAATTTCAGTGAGAGACAACTTGAAAGAAATTCCACAATCACTATCATCATAGATAAGAGAAGGGTTTCCTCGAGATGAATTGTTGGAGGCCATGTCTATTGTATACCCTCAATATTGGGACCATAGTCAAAATGAAAAAAAAATAGAAGCCTACTTTATAAAGAAAATCTAGATTTTGTAGAGCCATTTTTGTCGAGAGGCCGAGATACAAGGAGAACATATTCAAGGTATTTTAGATAAATAAAAAATGGTAGATCAATCTCAATGCTTTGGTAAAACAATGGGGGACCAATTTTCTCCGTCGGATAGTAAAGAATATGGTGCAATTACAAGATTATGGACTAAGCTCAGTGGTAGTGAAGTGCTACGGGAAAGAATGTCAAAATATTTCAAATTAGCAGATTTATGTCAAAACCATGATTTTGGGATCAATGGAGGATGAGAGAATGTTTAGTGCACTGACATTCTTGAAGTCAAAGTTGAGGAACAAGCTTGATAAAAATGTGGATACATGCTTAAGATTATGTGTAACAAAGTATGAGGTTGACAATTTTCCATATGAAAGAGCATTAGCTCTTTGGCAATCAAATCGTGAAAGAAGGGGAGAAAACAATACAACAATATATCTAATGAACTTGATGTAGAAAATGAGGACCAGATCCAGAATGTAGAAAATGAAGACCAGGGCCAAAATGTGAGTTGGAAATTGGATTTCACCTAATATTGTATATGATCTAATACACATTAAGGACTCTTAAGTCTTATTTTTGTCTAGATGTTCCATGTACCCTTGCTGGTGATCACTATATGTGAATTTGAGGTCGTGTTTTACGTAAAAATAGATACTACATTGTACCTTTTTTTGTAACATTGATGATTTGAGATAAATTACCTTCATGCAACTTATTTTAATATTGATGTTTTGATATTAACCTCTTACGTTGTCTCTTTCTTGTATATGACAGGAAGTGACGGTGGAATTTGAGAAAGCTAGGCCTAGGAGCAATCTCTTCACATAGATAGTGTACTAACATTAAAGGATAAATAACTAATTTGACAACACTTTCGCTAAGCAAGAATGAGCTCATTCAAGTACATGAAACCATGTTGGTGTTTAACAGGAATATCTTGACAAATTTTTATGGTTTGTTTATTGCTTTTGTTTGAAGAATTTTGTCTCTTTTTGAATTTTGTGTGTATTTTGGTTAAATATTGTGTTAGTCCCTTGAATGCTTATAGTTCTCATTTGATGCTTGATTTATACATTTGTTGTAGCTTGAATCAAGATTGGTTTTAATCAGTTTCCATTGATTCAGGGTTTGAGAAAAGATATTTTTATTACATTTTAGTTGCATGAATTAATTGTCTTCGCTTTTTTGAATCTTGATTCTTTTATGTTGATTGCATATTTTCTTTGTAAACACTTTTCATTATTCAAAAAAATAAATGAGCTCTACATAGCTAAGCGAAGAGAAAAATGGTTTATGCACTAGGTTCCTATGAATTGATTGTAGGATACCTATTGGCACGAGACCAACATTCATCTAATGCAATAATCAATTGGCATAATTACAATGCATAATTGTATTAGCCTCCAATGACAACTATTCTTCCAGAAGACTGACATTATCGACCAAAGATCTTGTCAGGTTGTTTGTACTTCAGTGATGGTATTGATTCTCTATTGTTTAATTCCGATATATTGTTGAGGTTGTTGCTTTGCTTTTTTTTGAGCTAGGTCGTAGTCTTGATCGGGATTCTAAACTTTACTAAACCTCACTAAACCTTCCTAGGCTGATATGTGACTGTATTGATGATTCTATGTTGGGTCGCGACATTTGTGACCTTGCTTGACCTTGTGGGCTGTTGTAGATAGGGCCATGACTTTTTGGGCTTCTATATATGTATTGTGAACCTTGTGGGCTTCTAGATCTGAACCATGAACAATTGTTAAATTTTTAAACTCATCCATGACTATTTAAAGGATGTTTGGATTAAGTTGTGATCATTGTGAGACCTATAAGTTTGAATCATAAATTTCCTAAGGTCTGTTCATCCTATTAGAAAGGGATGCAATTTTTTTAGACCTGTTTGGAGTAGGCTATGACTGTTGGTTGTTTTGACATGTTGATATAGGTTTGTAATAATGAATTAGTAGCTTCATAATAGTGATAGATCAGATATGAAGCAGTCCCAAACTGATGTGTGTTCAAGTGGTGGTAGGGGGTTTGATTTTTTATGGGATTGAGACTCCCTGACCATTTGCTAGATGGATAGGCTGAATTTGTCTCTCATCTGTTGTTCTCATAGTCCCTATCCTCTTTGTTTCTCATTTTTGGTCTATCAGTTCAATTATTATGGAATCCTAAAGAATGACAAACAGAATCCGAACCCCAATTCATCGGTAGTCTAGTATCTTGTGCTTTTTCTCAGACAATGTATTTCAATGATTGTCAAGGTCATACCTGCTTCAATTTATAAGGTATTCATATATTATGATCGATCTAGGTAGAAACGGGAGATAACCTACTTTAATGTTGAGTTGGGATTTTATAATTATATCTACATTGTGGCTCTACCATTGCATTGGGAAACTTATTAACAAATTCATTATTTTTACTGATTGAAGAGGAGGGGTATTAATGTTTGAGTTGGGAATTTTTTAATTGTACCTACATTGCGGCTCTACCATTGTGTTGGGAAATTTATTGATGAATTTATTATTTTTATTGATTGAAGAGGAGGGGTATTAATGTTGAACGGAATCCCGGCAAAGGGATATGCCACTAAAGTGAGATAGTTTGCAACATCACATAGATAATAGCTGCAAGTCAATATTGAGAATATATTTCATTATTGTAAAAAAAAGATAGATCCCTTGGAGAGAAATTTAATCATCACTTGGAACAATAAATATGCTTACATTCTTCTCAATAGATCTTAGTCACTGTCTTATGTATGCCAATGAGCAAGTTGTGCATGACCCATAGGAGATCATTGTTTGTGGTGATAAAGGTGCCCTCCTTAGCCTCGGGTCCTTCCTTCTTGCACTAAGGATAAGCTGCTTTGAAGGAAAATTATGGCTCTTAGATTCCATCATTTTCCAGAGGGGAGTCAGCTGCAAAGTCTCCATCCAATGTTCCATATTTGAAGGCTATTAATCCAGGTTCTTCAATTAAAGGTGCTTCTCTTCTTTAAGTGATATAATTTAAAGATGTGGTTAGATCTATCAATGACTCAATGGTTCTCAACCCCAAAATTTGTCTTATGCTGGAAGATTCATAATTGAGATATCAGGCTCTATCCAGGTTCATAAAGTATCATCAAAATATGTTTGTAATAACATATAGCCTTCAAAGATGAGGCCTTGATCTATTTTTTTATAGATATTAGCCAAACTATGATCCTTTCATGAGTTGGATAAGTGACAACTGGACAACAAATTTATTGGTAAGATTCCATGTTTCAAGGATTTTCATAGTTCGTTACAATGAAGTTGAAGATATGAAGAGAGTAATCGAAGAAGGGTCCTCGACTTAAGATGGGGATGGTTCTTCTTGGAGACTTGATTTTCATAATTAAACCCATCTTCCATGTTTTTCTGGGTGACAGTCCCCATTTTATCCTTTCCCTTATGGGAAGACGAGGTAATGGAGAAAATTGGTAAGGCCTTAGGTAATTTTATTGGGTTTATAGAAGTAATAAAGATGGTAGCTTCTTCTATTAAACAAGAATACGTGTACAACAACAACAACAACAATGCCCTTATATCAATTCTTTTGAATCTATGACCGATGGATTGAAATCCCTTTTTCACAAAGGGTACTTAGGCTGCACAGATATGGGAGCACACCTCCTTTAAAATCCCATGACAAGGACTGTAACATTGCTTCCTTGCAGACTTAGAAACACGCCCCCTTTTGATATCTACTATTTGTTCACCCGCTTTAGAGTTGCATTGTTTCCTTTTTTAGTCTTGAAAAATTCTTTCCCCTTTGTGTCAATAAGTTTTTGTAAAATACTTAGAAATACAAATGAGGTGGTTGCAAAAAGAGAGAAGTTTCAATAATTATTTGATCCTTTTCCTTCATATTACATATATAAAATATAGTAATCCTTCAAACCTCAGGATATCTTCATGGCTATTCCTATAAATGTAGAAGAATATATATATTTGAAACATTGTGAATTTATCTAGATCCACTGTTTTGTGAAAACTGAAAACTTTATCTAGGAGATTTGTTTAACCCATAATGCTTTCCAAAAGTTCAACTGAGGAAACCTAGTAGATTTAGTCCTTTACTTTTCTCCCTGATTTCATGTTTTCATCTTTGTACTAAAGAAAACCTAACACCTTGATAATGTCTACCTTTTTTTTCTTATGTGTTATCCTTCAAGATTTTTGAGACCCATTCCTTTGTACTGAATCCCCTGCCCTCCATGGTTTGCAGTTCAACACTACATTTGCTTCCTCATTCCAAAAACTACAATAAATTTGACCATTTATTTCTATGATGAGATACTGATAATTTTTAAATTCATTTGCAAATTCATTTCCAAGCCTGTAGGAGTCATCCCTATCGTGCTTGAGCTTTTATTTAGGTGTCCGAAAATACAGGTATAACCTTCTGTATTCTTCTAGATTCCTCTTTTCAAAACTGTGTGTCTTCCTTGCAATCTTTCCTGGGAATTTCCTTACGCGGGCTTCAATATTACATTGACTTCCTTTATATACAGAAACGTAGGTTTCTCTGTTCACAATTGGCGGTAAACCGATATATATATATATAATATAGAGGTTTTGTTTATATATATAGTATTTTATTTGTTTTATAAGTTCTGCAAACAAAAAGAACAACGAAAAACTCATCTTTTAAACCCTTAAAAACCACTTTTTAAGTACAGGAGGATGATTTGATCCAATTAGAAGTCGACGCGTCTTCCATGTATGTGCCACATCTTGGTCCACATATTTTCCATATATCATCCATGTATCTGCCATGAATTAGTCCATCTCATACTTTTGTACAGCCATGTGATCCTTTTGTACTGCCATGTATTGCCACGTCTTGTTTTCGTCCACTATTGAGCCGCCACACGTACCAAAAGATAGGGAGCTGACAGGTCGTCCCAGGCTCCAAGATGGTGATCTTCTCATGGATTCCAAACACCCAGATCCCCCACAATATATTTGCACTATGCATCGACAAACATATAATATGTTGGCGTATATAGAGATATAAAAACTCTTCCGCGTAAGCAATGTGGGATAATTCTCATCACAAAACTTAATCTCCACTGTTGATTTTTTATCTAACGGCTGCTAAGTCTTGATCTTTGAAAACCATCTGTGTTTATTTTCTGTGTTGATTTTTATCATTTTAATCTATGCATTTTGATTTTGAGTGTCGATCTCAACAGATTTTTGGCATGAGGATGGATCGCCTATTCTAACCTGAAATCACACTAGACATTTCGCTATTATCTGATGTATTTGGCAGTGGTATCATTAGACTCTCCAGCATTTCAACAAAGGCAGCCTACATATATTGCAAAAGACCCTGCACCCACATTTACACTTGGTCGTAGAGGATCTTCAATTGACAATGGAGCCGGTCTCTTCAAACGAAGTTCATCCACAACGAAAGGACTGATTTGCTGAAAATAGTTTGTTTTGCTTACATATTTTAAAATGATCCCAGCATACTCTTGTAGGATTTTGCCTTACAGGATCTTGCTTAAACTATGAGCCTGGGTGAAATACCATAGTCTCTACTCATAAAATTTGAAGTAGTGCCATCCTTCATTTATAAGGCCTGCATATTTCTTTTATGCTATGAACATAAAGTCAACCTCTCATTCATGCCTCTTTTCGCTATTCTTATCTAGTTTCCATCAATGACAACATGCTCTACCATATTGCCAACAGGGATCTCACTATAATGATTTTAGTCTTGAAGAGTGAAACTAAGTTTCACATATTTAATGTTTTTCAGATCTATTGACAGTATCCATAAATATGCAGTAGAGATGGACATGGAAAAAAAAAAAAAGAGTTTTGGTATTTGTATGGCATGCACCTATAACAATAGGTTCTAACTTCTATCACCTTTTTCTGTTCCCCTGAATGTTATGGATGATATGGATTTTGATTGATATTTGAACTTTGAAGTGGTAAGCATGTATTCTGCAGCCATAGTATGTTGCTGGAAGAAGAGATCTACAATTTTGGAAAGAACTTGGAAACATGTATTTGCCACATGAAATCCTATGAAAATGAGTTTTTTGCTTCTCATATTAGGCATGTAGAACCTAGTTGGGGTGGAGCTAGGATGCCATTCTTGAAACCATGAGTTGAATATCACAACTACTTTGTGCATGAAGTACTTTTGAGTTGAGCTAGAGTTTGTGGTTGCAATTGTGAAATGGTATTCAGTAGCCCTTATATTGGTTATAAGAAAGAAACAATGGTTTAAGCCATTAGCTAGGAATTACGTATAGTGCTAGATCTTGGTGTCATGACTAAACTTGGTGTGATTCTAAGAGGCTCTTGATTTGTATAGGATGGGATTCATCCTTACCCGTTTGGGACATGTCCTCTACATTTTTTTGTCCTAGGGGCAATGGGAGGAAGCATTCCCATTTCAATGGGGACACTCCCATAAAACATGGAATATTCCCATGTCCTGGTTATCCCTTTGCTTCCTTGGGGAAAGACAGGATTTTGTCAAGAAAACAGGGGAACTGTTGGGTATCATGTCCCCAAATTTGTCATAAATTCCAACTCCATTGACTGTTGTCATACTTGGGAGATGTGTTATCTTGTTTTTATCTGTTGTTTGTCTCTTCATGTAAAATCGTCATCAGAGTGTTAAAAATTAGAACTTATTCATTTCTTGATTTTTTTATATAAAACATTTTGTTGTCATAGTCTGGCCAAACTACAAGTGATGTAAAATTTTCTGGACATATAATATATCAAAGCAAACTCTTTCTTGATGTTAACCTTTTATTTATGTTGCTTCGAATAGGTAATGCCTTTTTCTTTCCAAGTTTATCAACTAACTATTTACAATCACAACAGAACTTGTGTTTTGAGAAATTTTGAATTATTGTCTCCAACTTGTGTTATGCAGTAATCCTAGTGATGGTCTTGGTTTGACTAGTATTCATGAAAGGGTGGAATTGGCTGTGAATTGGATTTTTATGGCCCTCACATGATTATGGATTTAAGGGTAATTTGGGATTTGTGATTTTTCTGTAGGGTTAGTTTTCTTCAAAATGAATGGTTTAACATATCGAAAAAGAATTTGGAAAACTGAAGATATTAATTAAAAATATCAGGGAGTAATAAGACCATTCTTGTCCCTTTTTTTGTTAATATTCAGACTGGAAGAATACTAACTGATGGATTTGTGGTTCAGCAATGGATTTGGAAACTTTCAAGGACACCCACTAAGGTACAATTCCTCAAAAGTAAAAGCATATGAATAAGTGATTGGGGCTAGGTGCTCGTTCGAATATTTTGATGGCTTACCCATCAAGTTCTGTGAAGAGGTCGTTGTGGAAATTGAACCCAAGTGCTAGAACAATTACTTTCACAACAATTGCCAATTACACATGCAAATTACTCACAAAAGGAGACTGAATATGGAGCAAAACACTAATTTGTACTGAATAAGTGTACAATAGCCAACCTTGTGAAGTCATAGGCTGCCACAATAAATAATTACATGAGATATTTGAATGCATGAAGATTCCATTCGAATTTAGTCAAAAGCAGGCTTACTAAATCTAAGCAAATCCCCCATAGGTGCATAAAGCACATTCCAAATCTGTCTAGGAGCTCACGAATTGGCAAAATCAATTAGGCAAGATAATATATGGTGGAAGGACAACTCATACATGCTTTTCATAGGAGAAAAGAGTGGAGGATGTTGAGGACAAAAAACAAGTTAACTTCACCTAGTCAAACTTTCCCAATTGCCTTAAAACTCAGAAAAAGCAGGCAATAAAGCAGAAAAAGCAGACATGCACTAGGGAGGCCAGGAATAAAGAAAATTTGATTCCAAGAGGTTTCCCAAGCACTCCATGACTCAAATTTATCAATTTTTATCACTTTGGATGTGTGGAGGACAACTTGCATAAGGTGGAATATGGAAACTAGGCAAATAAGACAAAAATTGGATTAATTAATGTCTAAGGTAGCTAACTATGGGTTGATTATTCTAACACCCCCCCTTAAGCCTGAATTATGAGTAAAATATTAGAAAAATATAGCACCTAGCAAAAAGGCTTAGTCACCCTTTACATACTGCATGTCCATTTAACCAAGGAAAGAGGCAAAAACCTAGTGGGAAAAATCCTCCCTTAAACATGGACAGTAAATGAAAATTTGGAAATCTTGTCATCACCCATGCTTCACAGCATGATCATAAATCCCCAACAGTGATTTTGAGATTTCTGAATATCTTCTCACAAAAAACTTTGGTGAAGATATCTGCTACTTGTTCTGAATATGAACAGAAGAGTAGGTGAATGGTGTCATCATGCACAAGCTGTCTGATGTAGTGCATATGGATCTCAATGTGTTTGGTTCTCTGCTTCTGAACTGGATCATTGCATATTCAAATGGTACTCTGATTATCATAGTATATAGTAGTTGAGTATTCTGATTCGAAGCCACACTCTCCAAGTAACCCCTGCAACCATAAACATTGAGTTGCTGCATTTACAACTCCTCTGTACTCTGCTTCTGTAGATGAGAGTACAATGGCACTCTGTTTCTTGCTTGACCAGTTGATTGGCCCTTCTGCAAGCATGAACACATATCCTAATGTTGACTTTCGATTTGTGTTGTCACCTGCCCAATCACTGTCAGTAAACCCAATCAAATCAAGATCAGATTTAGCTTTGTAGAAGATCCCATGAGTCCTTATTCCCTGAACAAAGTTAAGGATCCTTTTGGCTGCTCTCCAATGGATCTCATGAGGCTGATCCATGTATCTTGAAGCCACACTTACTGCATAATAAATATCAGGTCTAGTATGTGTAAGATACAACAAACATCCAATCAATTGCCTATACAGTGTATTGTTTACCATAGGTGAAGAATCAGCTTCTTCAAGCTTCACTCCTGAAAGGAAAGGAGTCTTACTTCACTTGCAATCCTTCATCTTGAATTTTATCAGCAAATCCAAGGAATACTTGGATAGATGTACTTTGATTCCTTCTTTGGTTTGAGCAATCTCAAGCCCCAAGAATTGGCTCAATAAGCCCAAATCTGTCATTGAGAAGGCATGGTTCATTGCATCCTTCAAGGAGGCAATCTCATCCTTTGAGCTTCTTGTAATGAGAAGGTCATCAACATATAAAACAATGATCATTAATGAACCATGAATCAGCTTCAAATAGACATTTGGATCTGATTTGCATCGAAAAAAATTCAGTGATAGAAGAAAGCTATCAATCTTGGCATACCAAGCCTTGGGGGCTTTCTTAAGCCCATACAATGACTTCTTTAGCCTACACACAACAGATGGGTTAGTAGAAAATCCTTGAGGCTGCTGCATGTATATCTCTTCAGTGAGATCTCCATTCATGAAAGCACACTTCACATCCATGTGATGTACTTCCCATTGCTTTGAAGCTACAATGGCTAAGGATAGCCTGATGGAGTCCATCTTTGCCACTGGTGCAAAGGTCTCATTGTAGTCTATGCCATGAACTTATGAGTAGCCCTTGGCTACCAATTTGGCCTTGTACTTCAGAGGTGAACCATCAGCAGAAAATTTGGTTTTGTACACCCACTTACACTGAACTAGCTTCCTCCCTGGGGAAGATCAACCAGCTCCCAAGTGTTGCTCTTCTGGAGTAATCTGAACTCTTCCTTCATGGCTGCTTGCCATCTTGGATCATTTTCTGCATCTTCATATGTCTATGGATCTGATTCAATCATCAGATAGCATTTCTCTTCAAACATAGGATCTTTCATGCACAGAGCACTCTCAAACTGAGATCTAGTACTCCTAGGATCATTAGGATTTCCAGCTAGTTCTCCAACTGCATGAATGGTCTTGGATTCCCATTTTGGTCTTGTAGGATTGTTAGGATCTACAATCAAATCATCATTATATGACATATCATAATCAGCATGTTCAACTCTCTCTTCACTTACATTCAGAGGTTCTGGTGGTGAAGAGGATTCTCCAACTTCCACTGCTGCTAGGGGCTCTTCTTGAAACTAAACACACCTTTCAATGAAGGATTTGTTTGTGCTCAAATTGATCAGCATGTACCCTTTTGAATCTTCAGAGTACCCAAGAAATATACACTCTTGGCTTTGGGGCTGCAAATCCTTCCTCTTTTCTGTTGGAATTCTAGCCCAAGCCCTTGAGCCAAAAATCCTAAAATGGGTCACATCTGGCTTGTGCCCACTCCATGCTTCAAAAGGAGTCATACCTTCAAGCTGTTTATGAGGCACCCTATTCTGGATATAGGCTGCATAGTTTATAGCTTCGGCCCAGTACTTTGGTGGCAAAGTATTAGCCTCCATCATGCAGGTTTCCATCTCTTTCAGTGATCTGTTCTTCCTCTCAGCAACACCATTCTATTGTGGTGTGTAAGGGATAGAATGCTACATCTGAATACCTGCAAGGGACACTCCCATAAAACATGGAATATTCCCATGTCCTGGGTATCCCTTTGCTGCCTTGGGGAAAGACAGGATTTTTTCAAGAAACAGGGGAACTGTTGGTTATCATGTGCCTAAATTTGTCATAAATTCCAACTCCATTGACTGTTGTCATCCTTGGGAGATGTGTTATCTTGTTTTTATCTGTTGTTTTTCTCTTCTTATAAAATCGTCATAAGACTGTTAAAAATTAGAACTTATTCATTTCTTGATTTTTTTATATAAAACATTTTGTTGTCATAGTCTGGCCAAAATACAAGTGATGTAAACTTTTCCGGACATATGATATATCAAAGCAAACTCTTTCTTGATGTTAACCTTTTATTTTTCTTGCTTCAAATAGGTAATTCCTTTTTCTTTCCAAGTTTATAACCTAACTATTTACAATCACAACAAAACTTGTGTTTTGAGCAATTTTGAATTATTGTCTCCACTTGTGTTATGCAGTAATCCTAGTGATGGTCTTGGGTTGACTAGTATTCATGTAGAAAGGGTGGCATTGGCTGTGAATTGGATTTTTATGGCCGTCACATGATTATGTATTTAAGGGTAATTTGGGATTTTTGATGTTTCTGTAGGGTTAGTTTTCTTCAAAATGAATGGTTTAACATATCGAAAAAGAATTTGGAAAACTGAAGATATTAATTAGGAATTTCAGGGAGTAATAAGACCATTCTTGTCCCTTTTTTTGTTAATATTCAGACTAGAAGAATACTAACTGATGGATTTGTGGTTCAGCAATGGATTTGGAAACTTTCAAGGACACCCACTAAGCTACAATTCCTCGAAAGTAAAAGCATATGAATAAGTGATTGGGGCTAGGTGCTCGTTCGAATATTTTGATGGCTTACCCATCAAGTTCTATGAAGAGGTCATTGTGGAAACTGAACTCAGGTGTTATAACAATTACACTCACAACAATTGCCAATTACACATGCAAATTACTCACAAAAGGGGACTGAATATGGAGCAAAACACTAATCTGTATTAAATAAGTGTACAATAGCCAACATTGTGAAGTCATAGGCTTCCACAATAAATAATTACATGATAGATTCGAATGCATGAAGATGTTGTTATCTCCTAAAATAACTAGTCGGTTTTTCATTTTTTTAGGTGATAGGTTTGAGTCCAAAAATTTATTTTTTGAAATTTTTTAGAGTCAATAAGGAGGTCCTCGTTCTCATACTGAGTCAAAAATCTAATTTATTTGAGTCTTGGTTTCAAATGTTGAGAAAGACAGGTTGTGGTAGCTAACTCTGTTTTGTAGAGGCCAGATTAGCTGCCAAAAGAGCTCAGTTTCGGCAGCTGGAAGGATTAAGCTAAGTTCATGTTAGCTGCCAAAAACGATCTCATTAGAAAATTAAAAAGGAGAGCACGTGGCCGTACTTGACTTCACATCAAACGAGCCTGTATGCTTTGCCGCCAAAGAGAAGATCAGAACGCATCTCATATGACCATCATGAGGTTTAATGTCGGTATACTGCCAAAAGCAAGTCATGAAGCACCCATATCATTAACTACGCAGGATTACGCAGGAGCTTATAATGCATATATGAGGATCATTCGAAGCTGATCGATTCATAATTTCACACGAGATGGGCGATATCATAGGTGATCACCTGCTGGGCTCATTCAAATGGGTATCTTATTTCTCAAGCATTGCGAGCAGACCCAAGGTCCCTGGTTATGTCATGTTATCGCGCAGTTGAAGTTCCAGTTCAATCCAGGGGTTTTCTTTTGTCAAAACAAAGCATCGATCCAGGAGTTTTTTCATCAGGACGAGTTTTCAGCGTGGTGTCTCTTTATCATCTGCTACAACACAAAGGTTCAGCTCATGGAAAAAACAAATCTGCCACTCAGGACAGAGCTAGATGGGGTCTGGTATCTCGAGTCTCACCCACAAGTAGCTGAGTTTTTCAAGACTGCACAGGTTTTTGATTATTGTGAAAAGCTCACTAGTTTCAACCAGCCACTTGCTAAAGCATTTGCTCTGAGCTACAATGGTAGAATAGTAAAATTTGGCAGAGAAGAGTTTCATGTGGATGAGGCAGCTATAGCCGAATGTACAGGTCTCCCCAGGACAGGGAAGAGTTGGTTTAAGACCACGAAGGCTTCAGATATTGAATTCAGATCATATCTCCTACCAGCCCATAAGGAAACCATTCGGAAAAGGGATTTTCCCATCACCTTTCTTGAACCTCAATGGCAGACTCTTTTAAAGGACATCTTCGTTTACATAACTTGTGAAGGCCGATATCACAGGGTGCTGCACTACCACTTCAAGCTGTTGAATCATTTCACAGGAAGGGTAAGTATAAATCTTCCATACTTCTTCCATAAGACCCTAACTAAGATGGCAAAGCAAGTATAGGCTAAGCCCAGCAAGATTGCAAGCAGGATCTCTCACCAAGGTCTCATAACATTGATAATCAAAGAAATTTTGAAGAAAAGAAGTGTAGACTGGAATTATTTTTTGTTTTGGCATGAGTTCCCCACAGAGCTTGCCAGTGAAGAGGCAGTTGAGCAGGGTAAGGGCGAGAAGAGCAGCACTCCCAAAACCAGCAAGAGAAAGAGGAGAGCCATCTCTCCTCAATCCCAAAATGAATCCCCTTCCTCATCCAGCAAAAAGAGAAGGGAAAAGAGGAAGCTGGCGTTTGGACAAGCTGAAGGAACTCCTCAAGGTAAAAATCCACTAAGTCTCCCCTACTCAGGATCTGAATCTGGAGATGAAGGAAATCGAGGAGCAGAGCAGCCCATGGAAAGAGATAAAGGTAAAGACCCTCCTTTAACTGATGTACCAGGTCCCAAACCTTCCACACCAGAGACCAACAAATCAAATAAGCTGCTACAGGAACTTTCCCAGGCAAGACATAATGAGAAGCAAGTCAAGTTGCACAACGCAGAGCTGATTGGAAGGAATATGGCACTGCATGACCGGAGCCAAGAAATCGTTGAAAGACTCAAGAAAACAACCGAGAGGAACGCGATGCTGATAAAAGAAAATGATAAGCTCTACCGCACTCTCAGGATGCTCAGGATAAAGTTGAAGGAATTGGAGGGGACAGAGGTACATCCAGAAGTCACAGAAGCACAACCATCAGGTCTAGACATGTTGGCTGAGGTGGCCACGATCCCTGAGGAGGTAACACCTGTGGAAGGTCAGCAAGAACAGCCTATGGAAGCTCAGCAAAGGCAAACTAAACGAGTGACTAGAAAGAAGGGAGCAGCTGCAAAGAAGTCCTAGCGACTGATCACTGACTTTCGGCGACTAGCATCATTTTGGGTTTTAATTTTTGAAACAGTTTTCAGCTTTGGGAAGCTTAGGAGAGCCCCACAGAGCTCATTATCTGCCAAAAGGACTGACTTTCTGCGGCTAAGGCACGAAATCAGCATGATGGTTAGCTGCCAAAATCCCGTTTTTTGCAAAGGTTCTCTGACTTCGCCCAGAACTCAGTTTTGATTCACTGAACTGGCAGAAATGAATGGATTATAAGGCATATTATCTATATCTCAGAGGTTTGGAGCGAGTTTTGGATCAGTGGGAACCTTTGACTAAGTTCAAACCTTATTTGGAGGAGCATCTCTATCAGTCAACTACCACATCATGAAAATCAGATCGGTGGTGCGCCCAACTCTGTCCACCGAGCCTTGGAAGGCTGCTTCACTTCACCAACCATCGAACTGTTGAAGGAAATCTCCATATCAGAATTTCCTTCATTTTAGGGATCAGTCCCTATCTTTTTTCTTTTAACTATCAGTTGATGTTTTAATTGAACTCTACAGATCCATGTTTTTAGGATCTGGAAACTTTTGTAAAGGCTTTAAAAAGTCTAAGAACTCACACTGAAAGGGGTTCGAGCTTGGAGAAACTTGGCCTATGTTTAGTTGCTATTCTAATAAAATCACAGTTTTCTCTTGTTGTTGTTATCATATTTTGTCATCCACCATTATTCTGCACTCTATTGGAATATTTTAGCTTATGCTCATGATTTGATGGAGGAACTTCTTACTGCTTAGTATAGCCCTGCATTGTGTATGTATTTGGTTGTATAAACCCTACATTTAATGTATCTGGTTGTCTGAGCAATATTCTACATGCCTGTTCTGTTATTTATCATCTGATTTGCAGTTTCTAAGAGCACTGGCTCATTGAACTATTTGGATTAGCAGTCTTTCCATTGTGTCATTCTAGTATCCCCTCGATCCACTTAGTGAAAGATAATGATTTTACAAGTTACCAAGCATACTTAGCCGTAACCACTAAGTAGTTTCTTGGAGAGATAACAGATGCCATTCGAATTTAGTCAAAAGAAGGCTTACTAAATCTAAGCAGATCCCCCATAGGTGCATAAAGCGCATTCCAAATCTGTCTAGGAGCTCACGAATTGGAAAAATCAATTAGGCAAGCTAATAGATGGTGGAAGGACAACTCATACATGATTTTCATAGGAGAAAAGAGTGGAGGATGTTGAGGACAAAAAACAAGTTAACTTCACCTAGTCAAACTTTCCCAATTGCCTTAAAACTCTGAAAAAGCAGGCAATAAAGCAGAAAAAGCAGACATGCACTAGGGAGGCCAGGAATAAAGCAGATTTGATTCCAAGAGGTTTCCCAAGCGCTCCATGACTCAAATTTATCAAGTTTTATCACTTTGGATGTGTGGAGGACAACTTGCATAAGGTGGAATATGGAAACTAGACAAATAAGACAAAAAATGGATTAATTAATGTCTAAGGTAGCTAACTATGGGTTGATTATTCTAACAGTCATTTGTAACACTAATTTTATTATTTGAGATTGAATAAAGCGATTTAAAAATTAAGTATAAATTATGAACTTATTCACTAAGTTTTCAAGCATGATTTGGAATTGTTTTGATTGTTGGTAGCATATTGAAGGACTCTTTCAAGACTTCCTTGATCTGTGAAACAACATTCTTGAGGATAACCTATGTACTAATTAAGTGCAGTTGTTAGTTCATCTCAAAAGCAGGCATATTCGAAGGATTTTGTTTGGTGCACCTTGTAAATTCAAATCAGTCAGAAAATGTTGGAGTCATTTACCCAACATGCACACTTATTTGGTCAATTTTGGCCTATTTACCCACTATCCTAAGTTTATTTTAATTACTTGGCATCAGATGAGCACACTATGACATCAGCATGAGCACACCCATGCCCTCCTTCAATCAAGGAGGCCAACTAAGCCTTCTCCTTCATGTGGGGAGGATAACTGAGCTTCCTCCTTCAAACAGGGAGCAATTCTGGGTTGATCTTAGTTTCATAAGTGCACCTAAAAGCAATTCTGGTTATTGCTTTTAAATTTTCACTTTTAAGTGCTTGATTGAATGGTTAAAGCTAAAACAAAATTTAAATTCAGTGGGAGATTGTAAGGGTACAATAGCTATGATTTTCACTGCTTAATTTTGCATATAAGTTGTCCTAAAATGGTGTTGGTTTAGAAATCATTTTGTCTAGTTAGGAGTTCTATAACTCTATGGAATTTTTCATTTGCAGTAATGCATTTTGTTTTTATTTACTGCTCATATTTCTGATTGATTATACGGGTGCATTATTATTAAGGTTTGTTGGAAGTAGGTTCTTGGATGATGCATGGTCTATCATAGATATGGATTCTTTTGGCATGTTATATATGATTGGGTACTAAATGCGTTTAAATTTAAACTATGTTTGGATTATGGTTTTATTGCACATACGAGGATTGAAAACATGAAACCCTAATAGGAAAACATGAGGCTCAAAACCTGACTGACTGATACTTCTAATATATAATGGCATGATGTATAAGACTATAATTTTAGTGTCCAATATATAAACCTATTTTCCATTCTATATTTGTTGGAATAATCATAATGTGATACTTATTATGAGCTAAACATGTTATAAGCATTGTGCTCATTGACAAATCTTGTTTTTCACAGATGTTGTTGTGGGGCTTCCATGAGTGTTTTGCTTATGATGATACAATGAAGTACATATTGATGACGTCACTAGTATATGACTGGAACGTGCAAATTCCCATGGGTAAAATACTAGATGTTAACTTCATTGACTGCTTAGGCATGCTTACTTATGAAGAAATTCTTGTGGGTTCCCATGCATAATACTCTGTAGATAGATCATAATCCCATTCAAAAAAAAAAAATATTATAGTTGATAAGGAGTGAATATCTTGAAAACCAATAATGGTGGAGTCTCCTTAGACTGGAGGTGTTGGTCAATGTATTGTGTTTCTTTTCCTTACTATATTGCTTTACATGGGTGTATAGTGCATATTTGAGAATGAAAAGGTAGCAATTGTGTCTAGTATTTTAAGTATCTATGTTCATTCATCGTGTTAGTGATTTCTTAGGCATAATCACTTATGCAGTGATGTGTGTGGATTCTGATGCAAAACACCCCGTAGCAAGATCTTAATCCCTTCATAAAACTGATGGCTTATAGTTGATAAGGAGTGGAGATCTTGAAAACCTGGGCTCTCCTTAGACTGAAGTGGTCAGTTGATGTGCCATGCTACTCTTCTATACATATATTTTCAACAGTGATTTCTTTACTTGACTACATAACTCATATTTGAGGGTGAAAAATTATCAAGTGTTTTTAGCATCTACGGTGTGAGGAAGTGGTATTATTTCACGAGCTGGTGCATTTAAAATGATACTTAAAACTGTTGGCACTGCACATAAGTGGGTGACTTTGTGCTCAGTAATGGCATCAAATATGTATTTTGCATTTACACTTCTGCAACAAATACTAGTGTCACCTTGTGTAACCATGCCCGATGGAAATCCCCAACCATTACACTGAAACATGGGTGTTGTCCATAAGTAAACATGCTTAGACTGTTAGTTTTTCAACATTTAAGCTAGCATTATGATAAGATCTTTTCACTGAGAGAATAACAAGTACAGCAATCACATAAGCATATCACAAGAGACAAGAGACACAAAGATTTTAGGAGGGGAAACCATAAATGGAGAAAACCCCTCAACTTCCTCTAAGATAGTATCACCACAAGATGTGATCCCAAAACAGTAAGATGACCTCCCAACACAATAGAATCCTTCTGTCTTCTGTCAAGCCAAAGTATTTCCTTCTCCAAAGGTGCGCCACACTTAAGAGAGAAAGTGATGTAATTCACAAGTGACAAATAGAGAGACTCACCCTCTCTATTTATATTAGTCCGTTCACTTGAATTACCATTTCACACGTAGGCTCGACCTAATAATTATTACTCGAGCCTACACCTTAATTAGTGTATAATAACTCAAGTGCCCCTAAACTGTGGGGACTTACCTAATGACTTGATATGACTTGTTTACATTATTAATCCTCCCGATCGGAACATCGGGGCATGACCACATGACTCAAATACATAATAGAAACATCCCGGAATAAACATCGGGTTACAATACATAAGATACATAGAAGAATACATTCCGAAGTTACATATACATCAACACTCCCTCTTAACTAGGAAGGTATTCTTTCGACACAATTTTTCAGCACTGGTCTTCTTCTCTGCATCAACTGGAACATCTTCATCTTTGAGTCATCTTCATCTTCAAGTCATCTTCGTCTTCAATTCATTTGGTTCTGGATCATCTCTCGATCTGGATCATCATAAAATGGCATCACTGGATCTAGATCATCACTCGATCTGGATCAACATCACTGGACTGGATCTGGATCATCA
>LPNX010715531.1:112227-126976 GCA_001517045.1 Pseudotsuga menziesii | reverse complement strand
AAGCAATTAAAAATTCATGGTTTATATAATGTTACACCAACTTGGTGTTGCATTAATGACAACATAATGAGTTATCTTTCTCTTAAGCTAAAGATGTCAAAATGAACATCCATACAAGCTAACTTAAGTGCACAAAATCCAAGAAAATGGAGGCTACTAATGCAAGAGTGCCTTTAACCCCAAGAAAATAAAGAACCAAGAGGAAATGCACCCTCATTGATTGTATGTGGCACATTTATTCCTAAAAATATATGGATTTGGTTACAAGTAGGGACACATCACTAAATTACCAAAGACTGCAAAATATATTCATTATAATTGAGCTTTATGTAACTCCAGTCTCCGAGCTGTCACATTAGTGGCTTTCTATGCATGTCGTAGCTGTTTCGCAGGCTCCATGTCAATGTCAATGTCAGTGACAAGTAACAATAATCACAGTCATTGACATGGAGCCTGCGAAATAGCTACAGCATGCATAGAAAGCCACTAACGCGACGACTCAGAGACTGGAGTTACTCAGGTCCGCGGATTCACCCATACCTTGAAGAAGAAACATGTAAAAACATTACTATTTTTGCTTCCTCTAAATTTTATGTGTAGATCTATAGATATGGGTCGAGGAGTCATAGGAGTCATAGGAGTCATAGATTTGATCAATCATATCTATGAATCCTAAGACTCCAAGACCCATTTCTACAAATAAACATAAATGACCTTTCTTTTCATCTCAGACATCAACTCTCAAAAAATGTAATGAACACCTACGCTTTTGTCTTTAAATAGAATATTACATGACCAGGACCTCGACCGAGCTAATATCTCGGTCGAGGTATTAACAAGACCTCGACCGAGGGTTTGTTAAACCCTCGGTCGAGGGCTTTACAAACCCTCGGCCGAGGTCTTGTTAATACCTTAACCGAGGTATTTAAATACCTCGGTCGAGGTTCATACCTCGGTCGAGGGCTTAAAAAAACAGACTTAGCCCACATTCAAGCAAATGGAAAATTTCCTGTGCCTTGCAGAGGTGTAAACCCTGCCATTCCTAGCACATAACTGAGCGGAGTTGATACCGATAAATTCACCAACGAATCTTCTATCCATTGAGGTATCATACATGCATTTTGGCATTCATATGATATTTATTTTTTAATTACTTCTAAAACTTATACTTAGAAAACCACACTGCAACTTCGAAGCAGCTCAAAGAAAAATCCGCAGAGTTAAAAATACACAGCCAAAAAATTCGTAAAAATGCACACATCACATATCGATGTGTCATATTCAAAAGGGTATCTTTGGTTTTTCAATTTTTGAAAAAATAGAAAAAATTCCTTTACGTGAACAAATATGTGTTTAAAACGATGCTGAAATCGAATGTGGTCACTTTCGAAAAATAATAAATAATTGTATAATGCGAAAAAAATTAACAAAAAAATATGCACATCACGCTACATTTTATGTAGATCATGCTCATATATTTATTTTTTTAAAATTATTAATGAAAGATTGAATTACTCTACGTGGACACGAGCCACTTATTAGCTTCTTCAAATTTTTAAGGTCACACAGTTCATTAAATGCAAAAATTCACACATTAAATAACATCGGAATATTTTTAAAAAAATATCACTATGAAGCCAACATAATATTCTACAATTTGGTTTTTTACTGCAAGTCAAAATTCACATGGCATATATGCGTTTTGAGGGCTTCTATCTAGCACATGAGTAAAAAATCAGGTTTTCATCGCCAAATTTGGCCAAAAAGTGTTACCCATATTCATGGAATCACCCTGCAGACAAGTGCCATGTTTAAAGGTAATGACAAACTACTGCCATTTATTTTCAAAATGATTCCCTTCCCATTTTCCCCATCCCGATCGATGAGTGCCTGTTTTCGGTTTTACGAGTTCAAAAAGGGTAACAAACACTCGGTATAGCTTGTTTGAAGAAAAGTCCAAAATCATATGTTTTACGAACCTGAGAGAGGAGGGGTTTGCTCAAAAAAGCGGGTCTCTCATTGTTTAATCTAACGAGTCCAATGAAAGAAAAATCGGTATCATTGATGTTTAGAGTGTCTGAACGACTACGGAGGGAGACTCCAAAAGGGTCCTTTTTCATATGATTTAGTGCCTAAGGCCTGAAAAATTGTAAAATCATACCTTAGAGAAATATTCTAGTCATGGTTGGCTGGAGTGTTCCTTTTTTGTAAATATTCTATCCGAACCTAAAAAGTCATAACATACTATGAGAAACATGACTCTTCAAATGCTTTAACAAGTGTGAAGAAGGCAATATCGCTCGACAATCTTTTCGTATTTAGGGAGCCTAAAAAGATTTTAAAGAGGATTCCATGAGATTTCTTATACAATGTTAATTTTTACGAGCCTAGAAAGAATCAGAAATGGACTCAACGATCTTTTCATGTTTAAGGAGCTTGAAAAGAGTTGAAAGAAGACTCCATGGGGTTTCTTTACACAATGTCAGTTTTTACGAGCCTAGAAAGAATCGGAAATAGACTCAGGCCATTGATACTAGGTTTCAAGAGCGTGACCAAAGTGTCGTACAAATTGCTCATCAACTTTTTCCATTTTATGGTAGTATGAAAAAGTAAAAAATGAACTCCCAAGACTTTACTACTACTATTCTTCTATCCTACAAAGACTCAAAACAAGCGTTAAATGCCCCAATAACAGACATTAAGGGATTACGACAGATAAGCTTCGAATAATAAATGATTTTATATCAAAGCTATAGTATGTCAAACCAAAAAATGTATATAACATTCAAGTAAATATTGAAAAATTAAATCATTTTACTATTTACCCATAGTGGAGAGCATTTGGAGCACTTTCCTAGTCAGATCTTCAGTGGCTGATATCGGGAGTTTCCATCGTCGGATTTGAGCGCCGTCAGTTCCAGGTAACAGTTCAAACCATACTCTTCCTTTTCATAGTCTCAATTTTGATTTTAGATGGTGTTTTGGGCTTGTATGGAAAGCCCTAAAACCATGGGAACAGGCACCGCGCTTATCCCTTGCGGGATATGCGGTACCTCGCTAGAACCGCATCGAAAACAAGGCTCACAAGTGGTGCCACGGCCTCTCTTCAATGGAGCATAGGCGGTGCCGGCCATGAAGATTTAAAATTGATAACACAAGCAAAAATAGATCATTTCTTTGAATTTAAATGATTAAGGATGATTCTAATTTGTGTTATGATTGTTTTTGGCAGGCTTTTGTTGATCAAAAAATGGTGACATGGAAATAAAGACAACATGAAAATGATGACGCTTTCATCAAAAGGAATGTAGGTTGCATAGCCGCATTATGAGACTGTGGGCTCCTGAAATTCTTTCAAACTCCCAACATGTTATCACACGAGCGGTTGCTAGAGCACATACTCCGGATGTGGAATCTAGAGCAGCAACACTTTGAGGTTGGGGCTCATATTCTGACAATATAGGTAGAGGACATCTACTTCTTGACTGGACTCTCGAGATGGGGTGCCCCCATCTCACTGACAGGTTCCCCAGGAGGGGATATTACCAACACTATATCCCAGGGATGAGGACATCGGGGAAGAAAATCCCCAAAAAGGCAGTGATGGACGGGCCTCTATGGACTGTATTGTTTACAATGCAAAGAGTGGCTGGGACTAAGGGAGTGCACCAGGCTTCTAGGGCACACATGCTATATGCCATAGAGGCCATGTCACCTATAGTATTCAACTGGGTGGAATCCCTTATTCCGAAATTCAAGGATTAGTTGACTAAGTGTCGACAGGGGGAATTGAAGCAGTTTGGCTTTGGTTCCATTCTAGCCTGCTTCTTCTTTGAGCGGGTACCATAGATGAGACCTCAAGTGGTCTTCATAGAAATGAGAGAACATGACCCCCGTATGCAGAGGTAGGTCTGAATTATGGCCCATACTGGAGTGGGCATGAGCAAGGTGAAGTTCGGTGTCCCGTTCTTCAGATGGATCCGAGATCAGATCCTCATGGTGGAGGATTATGATTATGCAGGTACAGACTTTAGTGGAGACCCTGACCTACCACTCCCACCTGGTAGATAGTGGGGTGACATCGGTAAGAAGCAAGAAACCCTAAAATGGACAAAAAATTTTTATTCTTTTTAATGTTTTATATTTTTTATGTTAAGTAATGATACCTAAACATTTTCATGCAGACATTGGAGCAGCACGAACTGGGGGAGCTTCCCCATTGGATAGACGAGATGGAGCCCTCTTTGTACCGTAGGGTGATGATATTACCAGGGAGTTAGAGAAAAACCTGGAGAGGTTGACCTTAGACTTCCTTGATGCTTCCATTGATGACCTCCCTTTGAGGTATCAGAGACCTACATGGGGATTACTGGGTCAGTTTAGTAGGCTGCTATGTAGACTAGCTCGGGTAGTGATGTGCTACCACGAGCATCACTAGATGGTGTATGCATGATGTATCTACTGAAAGCTGATAGCTTCAGGATTTTGTATGGTGATTTTTTCCTGAAAGCCTACATGCTTCAGATGAGTTTTTGTGACCTATTTTTTGTAAACATGTTCATATATATATATACAAAATTTTACCTGGTGTTTATATGTCTCAAATGGTGAATGTATTTTACATGAGTTTTATGTGTCTTTAATTGTTTATTTACAATGAACCATGTTTGATTTCAACATCATCAATGGGAAATATGCTAATCTAGGATGTAATTAGCTAATGAGTTAGCAATTACATTATGTTCCCTAGGGATATGCCTATAAGTAATGGTTTCAAATGACCTTTCTAACAAGCGTACACTCCGAAAGAGACAGAGAAGTATAGGATTTCTAATGGTATAAACATGGTTTAGATGAAAAACCACGAGTTGTGAGTCCATCAAGACTACCATATTGTGAACATCTTGGGAGGTAGCTTCAGTCAGAAGACCTATGACTGCTCGATACTCATCGATGTTATTGGTAGCAGGACCAATACAAACCGCTCTTGAACTGAGCAAATCTTCAGCTGGGGAATAGAGGACCCAAGCAGCTAAGGCGAGATTGAAGGTGTGGTGGCAAGCACCATCCGTGAAGCCATAGAAAGCCATCTGCTCTGCATGACCAAAACATGGTATAAACAGATGTGGACACTAAACTCAAAAAACATATTGAAAATACTAAAATCACACTGAAAGTCAAGCAATATACATATATACTAGATACTATCCAAGAAAGACCTAGGCATAGTACCTCTTTAGGTGCAACCCATTGCGAGGTTGACCCAAAGGGATTCCATCGTAGTCAACGAGCTCGTAGGCCCCCTTTTCTAAAACTTTAGAAATGACGAAAGGACCATACCACATGGACTTGAGCTTTCCTTTCCCTAGTTTGTCGTATCTTTGGTCATAAGTCTAAACTAGGTCACCCTCGTTAAAGGCATGAGGTTGGATGGATTTATCATACTGCGCCTTGATACGTTTCTTATGTGCCTCATTATCCAAGGCAGCATCTCTTTGAGTCTCTTCAAAGTTATTCAAGTACAAAAATATTTCTTCCTCTGTAGAAGTGTCTCGGAGAAGTTCGACGGCAAGTTGTAAAGATGGAATCTGACATTGAATCTGTAAGACAGCTTCGAGTTCATAGACAAGTTGGAATGGCGTGAAACCAGTAGCTGTTTTCACCAAAGTCTTGTAATCCCAAAGAGCAGAGAAAAGAATGTGGTGCCAATTGGATTTATGATCCCCAACAATCCGACAAAGCATAGTTTTCAAAACTTTGTTAATGGCCTCTACTTGACCATTATCTTGTGGACAATATGGTGTAGAGTTTTCATCGCAAAAACCTATCTTGGCACTCAGTTCCTCCATAATTTGATTACGGAAATGTGATCTGTGATAAGTAACAGTGGACCATGGGACTCCAAATCTAGCTATGATGTGACTGAATAGGAAGAGAGAAGCAGTCTTACCATCTTTCGCATATGTAGGCATGGCCTCAGCCCATTTTGTAACATAGTCAATGGCTACAATGATGTAACCATGTGCCCTGGCTGAGGTAGGCTTACAATGCATAAAGTGAATCCCCCATTTGGAAAATGGGCCAATGGAAATGATCGGGTGTAGCGAAGCAAGATGGGTGTGCTTTTTGGGATAAAAATGTTGACAAGGTGGACATTTCTTAATAGCTTTGTGACAATATTTGAAGACTGAAGGCCAGAAATAGCCGGGGTGAAGGATTTTCTGGGTTGTATCCATCCTACATAAATGACCACCACATTTTCAACCTCCTCATAGGTGAGGCAATACCAGAGAATAGAATCAATCCCATGTCTATACAAGGTATCATTCAGGATGAGGTAGTATTTAGCATGGTGACGGATACGACAGCGATCATCACGCGATATGTTTGGATGAAATATTTGTGTTTGGATATAAATAAGAAAATTTCCATACCATGGATCAATAGTGCTGATCAGGAACAAAAATTCATTAGGAAATGAATCACTGGGCTCAGATTCCATCGCAGCATAGGGAAGATCACACATGAGCTCAATAAAAATCAAGGATTTTTTGATGTGCCTTTGGTAAATTCCAGATCAAAATACTATAGTATGACTATCCATCAAGAGTACTTGCCCCTGAGCACCTGATGAGTTAGGATGTAATACATAGGGTTCTGGTCTGCCAATACATTTGTTTTGCAGAGAAAAATGTAGTGACGAAAGTTTTGTACAGCAACGACCGTGGCCAATGCTAACTTCTCCACGTGTGAATATCGGGTTTCAGGATCCATAAGATTCTTACTAGCATAGTAAATCACGTGCTCCTGACCATTGGGATTTTCCTGCACCAAATCCATAGCGATGGTAGTAGCGAGGGCAGGAAGATACAAGAGAAAGTCTTTTGAATAATCTAGGGGGTGTATCATGGGTGAATGAGTCAGAGATTGTTTGAGATTATCAAAGGTGCATTGGGCTTGGTTATCCTAGAAGAATGGAGTGTCCTTCTTAAGGATATGCATATAACCATGCATTTTCTCTGCAAAATTGCACACGAAACGATGGAGAAAGTTTTCCTTCCATTGCAAACTTTGGAGTTCAAGGAAATTAGTTGGGGCTGGTAGAGCTAAAATGGCAACAATTTTCAAAGGGTCTATCTCAATGCCATCTTTGGAGACCACAAAACCTAGTAGATGTCCCGTCCCAACGCAAAAAACACATTTATGCTGGTTGAGCTGTATATTATAATGGCGACATCGCAGGAAAATATATCTAAGATGACCAGGTGGTTCTCTCGTCACTGTGAATGAGCAGGGAGGTTGTTAAGGTACGGTTCACCAATATGTTTAATATTGTGAAATGCATAGGACATCACATGCTGGAAAGTGGCTCCAGCATTTTTCAATCCACAAGGTAACTTCCTATAGGAAAAGGTTCCCCATGGGAAAATGAATGTAGTCTTGTGCTGATCAGTGGGTAATATCTCAATCTGATTGCAGCCAGAAAAACCATCCATATATGAGAAGATGACACTTCCAGCATAGTTGTCGATAATCTGATTGATGTGCGGAGTAGGAAAGTTGTCCTTGGGACAAGATTTATTCAAATCCCTAAAATTGATATAGACTTTAATGGTGCCCTTATTTTTATTTACAGGAACAATGTTTGATACCCATTATGTCAGGGGTACGGGATAAATAAACTTGGCTTTGAGAAGTTTCTCTATTTCATCTTTAATAGCCGCGGCCTTCCATGGATGGACATGTCTTAGTTTTTTCCTGATAGGTTTAGCCGTGGGATAGGTTTTAATCTCGTGGACCACAATGGATGGGTCAATCCCCAGCATCTCTTCATAGGACCGGGAAAAAATATCACGGAATTCTTTGAAAAGTGCCTTATATGCTTCAGATTCATCTGTCGAGTAGTTGTGCCCAACATGAACATGCTCGATGGTGCCAATATTGGCTAATATGTCAATCAGATTCATCTAAGTAATGTTGTATATGTTTCCTTCAAAATCTATGTCTTACAACAATATGGGACTTTGGGGTTCGTTGACAATATCAGCAAGAAACAGGGATGTGTAATCATGGTTAACCAAACTGGTGTTGGGGAGGAACATGGATCTATGAGGGTGATCCTCCCAAATGGACTCATCTGTATTCATGATGTCCATAATGGACCCATCGAAAGGAAAAGTCTCAAAGAGATAATCCAAAACATGAAGAGATGGTTCTAGCCAGTAAGGTAATTTGTAAGGATCCAAAGCCACCATATGAACATCATCGGAGTGATCATCGAAAAGGGTTTGAATGGTGTTGTACATTTGTTCTGGTGGACTCAAAAATTTGTTTTCCCTTATGCTTACAATCATTTGGACTGTCATGGTTCCGTGTTAGGAGGAGTGAATGGAAAAATCCCCATAAGGGATGAGTCCTTCAACATGCCTACCCCAATCGACTGGTAAGGAGGATGGGACTGGCCTAACATGGGGATGTTATTAGCTATAGACGTAGTAACATCTGGTGTATAGAAATCAAGCAGGTTAATGGTAACAATTCTCTCTAGATGCAGAAATTGGACTGTTCGAAATACTGTTAAAGTGACAATAGTCATGGCATAAAACCAATTTCTTCCTAGAAGGAGGTTGTAATCTAACGGGGCATCTACCACTTCTACTTGAATAGAAACAATTTTTCCACCAAGATCGACTATGAGGGATGATATGAGACCATGGGGATGGGAACCTCATCCATCAAAGGCCTTCAAAGTCGTAGGTGATGTTACAAGCTCGGGAGAGCCGAGAGCTTTCCAACAAGACAGAGACAAAACCAAGGTTGAAGGTCCTTCATCTAGTACAATTCTAAAATCCTTCTTTCCAACTACTTTCGTAATGATTTGAAAAGTAAGTTTATGAGGTAGCTTAGACTTATAGTTTTGAATATTGAAATGGATCAAATTAGTATTATCTAGTTCTAAAGCTCTTAATGCTGTTAATAGGTTTTTGTGTTGTATAGGACAACTTTAGAGTACTTCTAGGGTAGACATTGCACAAGGTGACTGAGCGAGATATTCAACCACATTATAAAATTGAGTAGCTCGAGCATTAGGGTTAAAAACAACCTTCCTAAGAGTACTCTTGGGTGGACTCAAAATCATATTGAGAGTAGGCTTCTCGATGGTTAGGGGGATAGTAGATGAGGATTCAGGAGAACCAGTAGAGGGAGCTTTCCCTAAAGAAGAATGATCTTATTTCTTGTTTTCGGGTTTGTCATAATTCTGACTTCAAGTTTGTAGACTAATGGTATCCGAGGACATCATATGAATTTCCTCTGACGAACTAGAGTGTCCCTGATTAGACAGGTGGTCTATCAGTTGCTGTTGAGAAGGAAAAGGATCCGTGAGAACTATAGGTTCGGGATTTGATTTAAAAAACTAGGAGATTTCGTCTCGATGGGGACACTCTTTTTTGAAATGGTAACCTCCACATAGAAGACATGGATATTTTGTTTTCTTTTCCCTTTATCGTTATCATTGTTGGTTGGTCTTGGATTGTCCTGTTGGTTTCCAGGTTTTTTATTCTTATTTTTACCCTTCTTTTTATTATTTCCTTAGGTTTGAGTACTTTGAATAGAATTGACCTCGACGGAAACCTTAGGAGTCGAAGGAGTAGGGGTGGTAGTCTAGGGTTGCTTGGTAGGTGTTGCTATTGATGGGGACTAGATTGAACCAATAATTCCATTAACATGTACTTCTGTTGGTGGCTTTGCGGGATCGGTGCTTGGGCGAGGAGCTTGAGGAATCAATTCATAAAGAGTTCTAGACTGGGAATAGACCATGTCTAGATACAGGGCTCAACTAATAGCCTACTCTTTAGTAACGACACCACCCATAGCCACATCTCAGGAAATTGGAGGCAACAAAGAGTTACTAAACCAATTATCTAATAACTGATCCGGAATAGGGGCCTTAATAAGCCTTCTCCACCTTCTCCACTCATGGATATGATCGGATATGTGGGTGGATGTCACATGCCCCAATTTTGTAAAAAAATATATTATCATATTTGATTTTATTTCAAGACAATATGTTAAATTTTATGCTCAGTTGTAAATGATGACTCAGCAGAGTCAAGGGTGTGAATGTAATTCTAAATAAATAAAAGTGGAAACAACAGCTTGGGAGAGTTGTTAAAAGAGTGTTTACTGGTCAAGTTGGTTGAGGAGACTGGGTGGAGAGAAAATAGACAAGTGGCAGCATCCTCGAAGACTTCCAATGTTGCAGGTGGCAACCTCCCTACATTTGGGGACATGATCCCCCAAGAAAGTGGGATCAGAGCAGGTGGCTCAATTAATGACAATTAACCCAAAAGGTCCTAGGAAATCTTAATAAAAAATACCCATAGAAGAGAGCTGAGGCTGCTCATTCCTAGAAGAAAACCGTTCAGGTGAATGCACTTTAGAGGATTTCATTGGGAAGGGAATTTGTGGAATGTGTTTGAGGGGTGAACTACAAAAAGTGATCTAGTGCATCTTTTTAGCTGAAGGATCTTACTGCTGAGTGTAGACTTAGTACTGAGTCATTGGACTAGTATCTTGTTGCATGCTCCACTAGTTCTCAGCCAAGGAGGCCAGGAGAAGGCTCGGGGGTTTTGAGAAGTTTCTCTTTGAGCACTCTCCAGGAGTTGGTAGGGAGGAACATCCTCCCAACGCTGTTGTTGTCCAGCTTAAAACAGGTTCTATAGTTTTTTATTTAGTGTGTTAAAAGTTTATATCTGAGAATGAATGAATAATGAATGATTTACATGTTTTGTAGTGAATTGTAAAAGCTTGTAATCTTTTAGTTATTTGAATATTGAATCTGTATTTGATGAAATAATCCTAACCTGTGTTTTCCCCCGTCTGAAATGGACCAGACCGTACTCTAACACAGGTAGTATAATTTACATAGATGAAAGATATGATATCAATCTAATTTGAATAAAGTTATTATTTATTTCAGAATGTTGGAATCTTTTCTTTCTGTAGATAGTTGCTTTCAGAAAAGAATATTAATCTGCCTAGTTAGGTTTATTGTTTAAAACAGACTGCGTATTAAGAATGCTAGAAAAAGAAATAGCCATATTATTTTTACTAATAGCAATGTATTATATTCGCGAGTTGTTCAAGTAGGTAAGTTATTTATTTTATACAGTACATTCTTCTGTAAACTACATTACTATACTGAAAAAGAGAAGATAGAAACAACTCAGATATAATGCCTATCTTTTTATGTTAAGCAAAGAATTAAGTATGTTTCTTTTAGTTTATTTCTTTTACTGATAATAATAATAAACTTAACCCACAACTATTCGAACCCTAGATAGAGTTTAGTAACATATATATTTCTAAAGAAAAATTAATCTAAAGATAAAGATTATCTTAACAGAGAACTATATAGCTCCAATAATAATTTATTTATATAATTAAAATAACTAAGATACACCAGTAATTTATGTTTAAATTAATAAGTATTATAAAAGGAAATGGTTTTGTAAATAGATTATACATGTAAAGGAAAAATGACAGGGTCGTATCCCTTATTTCATTTCTTAGTAAGCTAATAGAAATAATACTACTAAATGAACTAAACTGACACAGATTAGTCATAGTCTTTATTAAATAAGTGTATGCACAAATACAAGCTTAAGTATTTATATTATATACAGATAATAGTATTACATAAATAATATCGTTTATAAATTGACAATTCCTTAAACAAAATGAAGGAATCTTAAAGTAAGAACCAGAGTTTAATTCATTAAACCCTAACCTGGAAATCCTTGAGTACTGAAATGGCTTAAAATTTCATTAACAGTAATCTAATCTATTTATTAACAATACAAAAAATATCTTCTTACAAGTTAAATAGGGTTAAAACCCTAGCTCATAATTCTGAGTTGAAATTACTCAGTTTTCTTTAAAATATACAAAACCATTACAGTAGTAACCCAAGATAAGCAGTAAATTTATTTCTTTTTATATAACCATCAAAAGAACAATTTAAATTCATTTACAAAGAGATAAATTTAAACTCATTTACAAAGAGATAAAATACAAATACAGAAAGGAAAATGAATTTAACTTATAGACACACTATCTTAAGATATTTACCAAAGTACAAAAAAAAGAAACTCAGCGAAAATACGAATACCCATATCTTGTTATGGAGTATGGACAATATTAACATTATATTACAAAACTTTAAGTTCAAACCTAATATGAGAGGAGAGCTTCACAAGTTACAGCTTAAAGCTGAAGTCATCTTGCGACAAGCAAGGGTTTTAACCAAAACAAAAACTATAAAAATAAAGGACAGCAACCCAATACTGGGTGCAACACGGCCGAGACTTCTTCCAACTGCAAATGTCTGTACAAGTAGGGAGGACCATGTTTGAAACCGGAGCTTACTATGGTCGATATGATGAGCCATTTGTTTTGGTACAACACGACTGTCAACTATGGAGACGAGTAACTTGCAAAACAAAAACTAGAATTTAATTAAAAATGAATAAATATATAAAGAATGGAACCGTAGAGAGTAATAGCTCTCATTTATTTTTCCTTACCTCGGCTGAAAGTGAAAATGATGGAACCTCAAAGGAACAACAACACCATAACCAATGGTAAGAAGAGCCAAACCCTCATTCTCACCAAGGATGAAGATGATCGTACTCTGGTGCTTTCCACACTAACAGTAGGGGTGTAGGTAAGCCTGAACAATGGCTGCAAGGAGTCTGCAAGCATGAAGTCAGACTGTCACTAACATCCAAACAGGTAAACTAAACTCCAGAACCCTAAGATGAAGGATTTACACAATCACATATAATAAGCTCAAGCTTCCACCAATGACAGACCACAACAGAGGAGCAGCAAAAAGGAGTTTCAAGCGGGCCGTAAAGCCATATACAAGGAAGGCAGTTGACTCTGATCAAAGTAAAGAAATCACGGAGGATACGAGCAACATAATCTAGCTCAAGGGAGAAGGCCATGACAAACACCAGTATTGGAGCCTCTATCGCTATCTGCAACTCACGGCCGCCATGGGAGCTTGCAGAGCAGCCCAAGGGGCCAACGCAAATGTCGGAAATCGAATAAGCCAAGGGTTAGGGTTGACAACTATTTTTGCAACCAGTGTATGGCCAAATAATTTCCATGTGGATGCATCAATATAATCATGTAGTGGGTCAAATTTTCATAGTCACCTGCGATCCATAATAATTAATTAAATCTCCCAAATTATTTCATCAAAACATCATTATAGTTTGTATGGGTTTCAAATCATACAATAGTAGTTTAAATGTTAGGTGCATAGCTCATTATTGGCATGGGTATGCAACATTATGATAATGATTGACATAACACATATCATAACCTTATATCCTCGTGACCCAAAAGAAATCTTACATATTTTATTGGTAAGCAATGATACGAGATTTTATTAGTAATCTCGTGAGAATCATGTTTCTCTATTGTAAGTTTGCACTAATAATTGACTTATGGAGATGTTAAAAGATTATATAAACATTTATCGTAGTAATAAGCACAATCCCTATATAGGTATTAACCCCTTTTGAATTGGTTACAACTCATCAAAGTTTATATAATAATATCATCATTGGGATATAGGTTGTGTAATAACTAAGTTGTTATCAATAGTATTTTAAGATATTTATGAAATCATTGTCGTATAAACAGTTTAGTGAATGTTAGTTTTTCAACATTAAGCTAGCATATCATTAGGATCTTTTATTAATTCTTGCACATGATCTAGGAGCTAGGAATCAAAATCATCAAAGAATAATTAACAAATACTCATGAATTAGCAATAATTGGAACCAGAATAGGATTCCTTTCTTTATATTTTATAAACAATAAAGGGTTACAATTCCCATGCATGAGCAATGGCTTAACTCCATGAAGAATTAGAATACCTAACTGACAATTTGAATTCAATGAGTGAGTCTAGCTTAACTGACTCTCTACCATGCAATCTCACTCAGTTAACCACTTGAACAAAACCCTAATTGACTCACCAAACCCTAACTGAAGTTGGAGTGCAATAAATGATTGAATCTCAACTGAAGGAGATCAAACACATGTCATAGCAATCCAATCATCAAGTGCTAGTACTGCATGACTCCAATGAACCCTGATGAGCTTAACTGAAGCTGAACTGACCATCAGAAGTTGGTGGAGGTGCCTTGTTGACTCCAGTTCATTAAATAATATATTTAATGAATGGAGGCACCTTAACTGACTGTAACTAACTGGTTGAACTGAAAGTAACCACCAGTTAGCAATTAGGTGCATTAATGTCACACAGATCACCCCTGGAGTGCTCCAGTTAGCCTCCTTGGCTGTAGGGAAAGGCTAAGTTAGCCTCCTTGACTGTAGGTAGGCATGGGTGTGACTGGGATGATGGAAATTAATGCTCCACTAATGTCAATTAAACTTAGGATAGTGGTTTAACTAGGCCAATTTGGCCAAAAGAGCGTGTATGATGGTAAATGTCTCCAACACCCCCCCTTAAGCTATACTCAGGAAGAGTTAGAAAACATAGATGCATAAAATGCTAGGGCCCTGGAAAGAAAGGCCATAGGTCACCCTATACAATAAAGCAACTGAAACAATGCTCAAAACAAACTAAGTGAGGAAAAGAGGGAAAACCCAGTGGGAACAAAACCCCCCCTCAAGCTGAACACTGAAATTAGTCTGGATCACCCTAATG
>LPNX010715531.1:46335-112199 GCA_001517045.1 Pseudotsuga menziesii | reverse complement strand
CAAACTGCTTGGATGCAAGCATTCACCGCTCCTCGATACTCGGCCTCTGCTGAAGATAGTGCTATGGCAGCCTGATTTTTGCTTGACCAGCAAATAGGGACACCACCAAACATGAATACATATCTAGAAGTTGACTTCCAATCAATAGAATCACCCGCCCAATCAGAATCTGTGTATCCAACCAGCTCTAGCTCGGAGTCTGCAACATAGTGAATGTCGTAGGTCCTGGTTCCCTGAATGTACTGGAGGATCCTCTTGGATGCCTTCCAATGAATATCATGATGCTGCTGCATGTATCTTGATAGATCATTCATGGCATAACAAATATTATGCCTAGAATGTGTCAAGTACATAAATCTACCAATCAACTGTCGATAGATAGTGCAGTCCATGGGAGGTGTGCTTTTTCCTTCTTCAAGGATGATCCCTGAAAGGAAAGGGAATGCTGCAGGTCTACATTCAGCCATGTTAAACTTTAATAACAGGTCTGAAATGTATTTTGACTGAGTGACCATAATCCCATCAGAATTTTGCTCCATTTTGAGTCCCAAAAATTGTTTTAGAAGCCCCAAATCACTCATTTCAAAGGCATTGTGGAGAGCAGTTTTGATGGCTGAAATGGAGGAAATTGTGCTACCTGTGATCAGTAATTCATCAACATATAAAACAATAATAATAATATGACCATCATGCTGCTGTAAATACACATTTGGATCTGATCTACATCTCTGAAAGTTTTGCGAGAGAAGGAAGGAATCCATCTTGGAATACCACTCTCTTGGGGCCTGTTTTAACCTGTATAGTGACTTCTTTAGCTTGCAAACCAAATATGGATCAGTGATGTATCCCTTAGGCTGCTTCATGTATATCTCCTCATGAATATCTCCATGTAGAAAGGCATACTTAACATCCATGTGATGCACCTCCCAGTGCTTGGATGCGGAAGTAGCCAAAACAAGGCGGATGGAGTCCATTTTTGCAACTAGTGCAAAGGTCTCATGGTAGTCCACTCCTTGGACTTGAGAGAAACCTTTTGCTACCAGCCTTGCCTTATATTTTCAGGTGCTTCCATAAGTAGCAACCTTTGTCCGAAACACCCACTTGCATTGAACCAATTTTCTTCCCAGAGGAAGAGGAGCTAGCTCCCAAGTAGTGTTTTTCTGAAGAGAATTCATCTCTTCATCCATGGCAACTTGCCATATCAGATCCTTCCGAGCATGGTATTAGGATTTTGGATATAAACTAATCATCAAATAGTAAGTTTTGGACAGAAAAATATCATAACAAGAGAGTGCAATACCTGCTCTTTGGAAATCAGACCAGGTTCTCCTTGGATCATCCGGATTTCCAATGTTGTCTCCTACGGAGGAGAGCGTCTGTCGGGCCCATGTAGGAAGATGAGTTTGCACTTCAGGTTCTGATTCAGTATCTGATGTTTGCTGCACACTGATATCATAAATCAGAGGATCCAAATCAGGGTCATCACCCCCAATTTCATCATCCAAATATTCAATGGAATAGGAAGGAATTTCAGCAGTTTTCTCCTCCACTAGTTCCACCTCCTGAAGAGGCTCATCGAACTTGACACTTCTCTTGATGATGATCTATTTGGTATTGATATCCAGCAGCTTGAATCCTTTAGATTCATTAGGATATCCAATAAACATACATTCTATGCTCTGCGGTTGTAAAGCCCTTCTTTTATCAAGCGGAATCTGGGCCCATGCAGTGGACCCAAACACCCGTAGGTTCGACACATCTGGCTTGTGTCCAAAGTATGCTTCAAACGAAGTATTTCCTTTCACTGATGAATGTGGCACCCTATTCTGAATGTATGCTGCAGCATGCATGGCTTCAGCCCACAAATTTGCAGCAAGCTTCTTTGACTCCAACATACAGGTGGTCATCTCTTTGAGAGACCGGTTCTTCCTTCCCGCTACTCCGTTCTGCTGGGGAGTGTAGGGAATTGAATGTTGGACCTGAATACCAATTTGGGAGCAAATGTATAGAAACTCATTACTGGCATACTCCCCTCCATTATCATATCTCAATATCTTGATCTTAAGCCCAGAGGCATTTTCGATCAAGGCCTTCAATTCAACAAAATTTTCACATACCTCTGATTTCTTTTTTAGAAAGAAAACCCATGTATACCTGGAAAAATCATCAATAAAGGTAAGGAGGTACCTTGATCCACTCATGTATGTGATAGGCATTGGACCATTGATATCAGAATGTATCATCCCCAATATTCTTGTAGCTCGGTTTTCCTTCCCCCGATCGAACTTGTGCTCAGGGTGTTTTCCAATCACACAGCCCTTGTAGACTCCCGTTGTTGCCTTGATGACTGGGAGGCCTTCAACCATGGAGTTTTTCTGTAATTTCTGCAAATATTTGAAATTAAGATGGCCAAACCTTTCATGCCATAGCCTACTAACCTCATTTCCATGAGTTAGCAGAGCGGTGGGCTTTGCATCCGCAACAAAGTGAGAAAACTCATAGGCTTTTGCATGATGATTTGCATGGCCTTTTGCATTGAGTTTCCCGGATGCAATTTCTGTTATCTCAACATCATTTGGGCTGAAATATACTTTCTTAGGCATTCTTGTATGTGTCATTTGATAGACACTAAGGATATTTGCTGCTAGAGACAGTACATACAAAACTTTAGAAAAAAAAACCATTTTCTAGATCTACAGTACCTTGTCCTTCGGAAATGATGGTGGAGTCATCTCCCAAGTGAATGGGGATGGATTTTCTGGTCTCCAAGGATGAAAAGGAGTCTTTTTCAGCCATCATGTGATTCAAAGCTCCACTATCAATCATCAGTGATTTGGACTTCGAAGTGCTTGCCATGAGGGCATGACCTTTCTCATGCTGTGGTTCCCGGTCTTGGTGATTTCTCCTCCGAAAGCTCTCTGGAAGATTGATGTGATTTATCTCAAGGAGAGAGGTTGCTTCATCAAGATTTTTCTTCATGTAGACATGTTCAGGGTGAAAACCCTTCCCACAGTAAGAACACTTGACTCTTTCTTTCCCATTGTGCCCTTTTCCTTTGTACTTCCTTGAGCCGGAAGATTCATCATGCTGCTGATTTTCAAATCTAGGCTTTGGAGTATCAAATTTAGTTTTTGTATTTTTCTGCTGCTTTCCTTTAACCTTCGTATCATTGGGCCCTGAGAGATGGAGGGCTTGATCACAGGAAGATCGGATGATCCCCATCAGGACAAGCTTGTCATGTTCACTAGTTCAGGAATCAATGAAGGCATTGAGTGTAGGAATATTCCATCTGGGAGTTGTGAGCTTCCCCGCACGAAATGTAGAAACAAGAATTGAATAATCAGCCCCCAGTTTGGAGAGGATGGCTAGGATGAGATGATCATCTTCCTTCTCCACTTTGCATTGCTTCAGGAGAAAAACAGTATGCTTGAACTTTGTAAAGAAATCATTCAGAGTATCGAAATTGGAAGGTTGGAGAGACATGAGTTCATTTTTGAGTTGATAAAATCTCATGTCATCATGCTTTCCATACAGAGATTCAAATTTGTCCCATATTTGTTTCGATGTCTTCAGATCCGAAAGATGGAAGAGAAGGTCATTGGAAATAGAGAGGCACAAGAAACCGAAGGCTTCATCCTTCTTGTTCAAGAATCTTGATTTTTCTATGGCGGATCCAGGCTCAACTTTAGTGTCCATGGCTATTCTAAAGAGTCCTTTGGAATACAGCTGAAGCTCCATTTTGATTTTCCATGTGTGGAAATTGTATGGAGTCAACAGAGGTATTGAGGAGGCCATCTGGATATGCTGTAGCGAATGCTTCACCTGTAGAAACCTGAAAATCAAAACAGAAAGGGAAAAATAAGGTCAGGCAGCCTGCACATTCTAGGCTTTCATCACACCCAGCATAGTCAATCAAGCAATCTTGATCAACAAGTTCTTTACTTGGGATATTGAGTGGTAATCCTTGGCTTCTAGTGCAGTGTTGGAATTTTGAGCTATTGCTCACTTCTCATGGAGAAATCTGTCAAAAAGCTTGTTCTTGAGAGATTGTTCTTCGTCCCGCTGTAAGCTCTGATACCATATTAATTCTTTCACATGATCTAGGAACTAGGAATCAAAATCATCAAAGAATAATTAACAAATACTCATGAATTAGCAATAATTGGAACCAAAATAGGTTTCCTCTCTTTATATTTTATAAACAAGAAAGGGTAACAATTCCCATGCATGAGCAATGGCTTAACTCCATAAAGAATTCAAATACCTAAGGGACAATTTGAATTCAATGAGTGAGTCTAGCTTAACTGACTCTCTGCCATGCAATCTCACTCAGTTAACCACTTGACCAAAACCCTAATTGACTCACCAAACCCTAACTGAAGTTGGAGTGCAATAAATGACTGAATCTCAACTGAAGGAGATCAAACACATGTCATAGCAATCCAATCATCAAGTGCTAGTACTGCATGACTCCAATGAACCCTGATGAGGTTAACTGAAGCTGAACTGACCATCAGAAGTTGGTGGAGGTGCCTTGTTGACTCCAGTTCATTAAATAATAATAAAAATTCATTAAATAATATATTTAATGAATGGAGGCGCCTTAACTGACTGTAACTGACTGGTTGAACTGAAAGTAACCACCAGTTAGCAATTAGGTGCATTAATGTCACACAGATCACCCCTGGAGTGCTCCACTTAGCCTCCTTGACTGTAGGGAAAGGCTAAGTTAGCCTCCTTGACTGTAGGTAGGCGTGGGTGTGACTGGGATGATGGCAATTAATGCTCCACTGATGTCAATTAAACTTAGGATAGTGGTTTAACTAGGCCAATTTGGCCAAAAGAGTGTGTATGATGGTAAATGTCTCCAACATCTTTAACTGGGAGAACAACAAGCACAGCAATTAAACACAAGAGACAATGAACACGGTGTTTTTCCTTGGGGAGACCATAAATTGAGAAAACCCTGCAACTTCCTCTGAGATAGAATCAGAACCAAAGTAAAACCCAAAAAGAGTAAAAAAATCTCCCGACAGTAGCAATCCCTTTCCTCTAGCCCCATTGTCTTTCTCTTCCTCAAATATGCGCTACACATGAGTGTGTGCGAGTTATATACTAAATAGAGAGTCTAGCTCTCTATTTATACTAATCCAAAATTGACTAAAACCCTACCAGGGCTGACCTCTAATAGGAGAGTCTAATAACCCTAGTGCCCCGGAACTACGGGGACTTTAACCCTTAGAGAACCAGAGGGTTACCCACTATGACTTGACATGACTCGTTTACATTATTGATTCTCCTGATCGGAACATCGGTGCATGACAACATGACTTAATTACATTATAGATACATCCCAGAATAAACATCGGGTTACAATACATAAGATACATAGATGAATACATTCCAAAGTTATAAATACATCAACACTACCTCTTAACTAGGAAGGTATTCCTTCGACACAATTTTTAGCACTGGTCTTCTTCTCTGGATCATCTGCATATTCAAGTCTTCTTAGTCTTCAAGTCATCTTCATCTCGAAGTCATCTTCATCTTTAGATGTGGATCATCACTCGATCTGGATAATCACTGGACATCATCATTGGATCTGGATCATCGCTCGATCTGGATCATCACTGGACATCATCACTGGATCTGGATCATCCCTCAATCTGGATCATCTCTGCTGGCTCATCAATACTGAATCTTCACGGGTGCTATCTCATGATTCTTCTCATCATAGGAAGTTCTACAGAGCCAACCCTTTTTCATGCTAGATCTAGGCCTCTGCATCATGTAGGTCTCCGCCCAACACTTACATCTGATCATGTAGGAACTAACCTATAATCATATCAGAAAGGCATGCCTAGCACTCACATCTGACCATGTGGTAACCAATCCCACAACCCTGTCAGAAAGGCCCAGCACTCACATTTTGCACATACAAGGAACCAATCCAACATGTATGTCGAAAAAGGCTCTGCACTTATATCTATCACATACAAGGAACCAATCCAACATGTATGTCTAGAAAGGCTTTGCACTTATATCTGGCACATGCGAGGAACCAATCCAACATGCACATCCAGAAGGGCCCTGCACTTACATCTGACACATGTGAGGAACCAATCCAACATGCATGTTAAGAAGGGCATGCACTCACATCTGACCTAGTAGGAACCAAATCCTACACCCTCGTTAGAATCGCCCCTAGTCCCAGACTGAGCTGCCTAGTAACTGACCAGGTGCTCCATTCCCAGAATGGAAATTTCCCTTACATTTGTCCTACTCGAAAAAATGGACAACACTCACATCTAACATGGGAGGAACCTAATCCTTTATCCATGACAGAGTGTTTTAGCCCTTACATCTTACCTACTCATCAAAATGGCTCTCTCACTCTCGGACTGAGTGTTCCTAGTAACAGACCAGGTGCCTCCATTCCCAGAATGGAAATCAGTACTCATATCTTACATGGAAGGAACCAATCCTCTCACCATGATAGAATGGCTCAGCCCTTACATCTGACCATGGAAGGAACCAATCCTCTCACCATGTCAGAATGGCTATGGGAATCATCTCTTTCCCTTGGAGGAAACCTTGATCTAGAGAACACCAAGGTTCTCCTTGAAGTACTCAAACTTCACCCTAGCCAATGGCTTTGTCAATACATCAGCTATCTGTTCCTCCGTTGCAACATACTGGAGCTTCACTACTCCTCGCTTCACCATATCCTTGATATAGTGATAGTTGATCTCGACATACTTCGACTTGTCATGGAACACTAGATTCTCTGACAACTTCACACAACTCTGGTTGTCACAATGTATACAAGTAGCATCCATCTGGAGATCAAATAAATCAAACAGTAGCTTCCATAGCCATGCTTCCTCACAACTAGCTAAATAGGCTACGACATACTCTGCTTCAGCTATACTTAGTACCACATAGGATTTCTTCTTGCTAAACCAAGAGATCACTCCTGATCCCATATTGAAGCAACACCCTGAAGTGCTCTTCCTATCGATGGCACCGCCTGCCCAATTTGAATCAACATAACCCTCTAGGTTAATCTTCTAATTCACATCGTACTTGAGCCCATAATCAATTGTACCCCTCAGGTACCTCAGAATATGCTTTGCAGCAATCAAGTGAACATTTCTCATATCTGTCAAGAACCGGCTCAAGTTGTTCACAGCAAAGCAAATGCCTGGTCTCATGTTCGTCAGGTACATCAATGACCCAATCAACTGATGATACATCGTAGCATCAACCGAATCTGATGAAGCATCACTCAATAGCTTTAGGTTTGATGCGATAGGTGTGGCCATAGCCTTGTATTCCATCATCCTGAACCTCTTCAGGATCTCTACTGCATATTTCACTTGTCCAAGGAAGATTACGTCTATACTCTGCTACACGTCCATGCCTAGAAATTAATGCATCATACCCAAGTCCTTCATTTCAAACTCGGTAGCAAGCTTTCTCTTCATATCAGCAATCAACTCATCCATACCTGTTACAAACAGATAATCTACATACAATAGAAGCATCACTGGGTTACCATCTTCAACCTTGTAGTAAAGGTTGGAATCTGCTTTACTCTTGGTAAAGCCCATACTAGATAGAAAACTATCAATTCTGCCGTACCAAGTCTTGGGTGCCTATTTCAAACCATACAAGGATTTCTTCAATATGCATACATGAGACTCTCTATCATGTGTCTCAAAACCGAGTGGCTGTTCGACATACACTTCTTCTTCTACTACACCATTCAAGAAAGCAGTCTTGACAGCCATTTGGTGTATCTTCCATTTCAATACTACAGCCAAAGCAAGTAATGACCTGATGGAAGTGTATATGGCTACAAGATCAAACATTTATTCATAATCTATACCTTCCTTCTGTGAGAATCCATGAGCCACAAACCTTGCCTTATATTTCTCTATGCTACCATCCGCAGCATGCTTGATCTTGTAGATCCACTTGGAAGTTACAACTAAATTCCCTTTTGGTCTTCGGACAACATCCCAAACATTGTTCTTCATGATTGATTGATATTCTTCAATCATTACATCCTTCCATTCTTTCCGCTCTACTGCCTCTTTATAACTGGAAGGTTCTTCTTTGATAAAGTCACATAGTAAAGCTACATATCTGGAGCAAGATCTGGTTCTCTTTCTTTCTCTGTGATTTTCTTTTGGAGCACCATATCTTTTCGCACCTTGGATAATTTCTCGAACCCAATCAGGTTTCCTCTTGTGAGGATTCTTCTCCTGATTTGGATCTACAGGTCTTTGTGGTTCTTCAAATTCTCGATCTTCTTCTTGAATTTCTTCATTCATGGTTGTATCATGAATTCTGGGAGCTTTGGATTATTTAGGTTCTTCAGCAGGTCTCTTTATGGATTTGTTGTAAGCTGTGTCTTCATCAAATTTTACATCCCTGCTGATGTCGATCTTCTTGTATCCTGGGAAGTATATTCTGTAATCCTTTGAGCTTTCAGAGTATCCTACAAATATACCCTTCTTTCCTGAAGGATCTAGTTTTGTCCTCTTTTCTCTTGGAATATTTATGTACACTGGACAGCCGAATATTCTGAGATGGCTGACTTCTGGTCTCTTGCTGGAGAAGACTTCTTCAGGAGTCTTGTTTTCGAGTACTCTGTTTAGAGTATGGTTTTGAACATGCACCGTTGTTCTGGCAGCTTTTGCCCAAATATGCATAGGAAGATCTTGATCATGAAGCATGGCTTTTTTAGCTTCCATGATGGTTCTATTCTTCCTCTCTGCAATCCCATTATGTTGTGGATTGTAAGGAGTGGAAAACTCCCTCTTAATCCCTGATTCTTTGCATAGCTCTTTGAATTCATTTGATGTGAATTCTCCATGATTATCTGATCGAAAGGTCTTGATCTTCTTTTCTGTGTGGTTCTCAATCAGGGCTTTGAATTCCTTGAACTTGCTGAACACTTCATCTTTGTTCTTCATGAAGTAAATCCATGTCTTCCTATAAAATTCATCAACAAAAGAAACATAGTATACATACCCGCTTAATGAACTTGATGACATTGGACCACATACATCGGAGTGGATGATTTCCAAGGTTACTTTTGCTTTGCTTTCACTACTTGGAAATGTCTTCATTGTATTCTTCCCTTTCGCACAACTTTTGTAGACCCCTTCATGTTTTGCTTGTATTTCTGGAAGACCTTCAACAAATTTTCTTGCAAGTGGTAGTGCTCTGTAATGCACATGTGCAAACCTTCTATGCCATAGTTCATTTGTGTCTACTATGTCATGGACCATAGCTTGTTTTGAGTGGCCCTTTAGTTTGTATAAACCTCCTTCTTGTTCTCCAATCACTATTGCATCGTCAATAGTCTTTCCTCTTGGCCACATAATGACTTGACCATCTATGAATGCAAATCTCATGCCTCTCGTATCTAGTGCCGATATGGATAGAAGATTCTTCTTTAATCTCGGTACAAATAGAACATCCTTCATTTTTATAGACTTTCCAGAATCTAGCTTGAAGGAGGATTCACCACTACCTTTTATTGGATATTGGTAGTCATCTCCTAGCTTCAGCTTATGGGGTGAGTTATGTTCAAATAGATTCCCAAAGGATTCCTTGAAGCCTGTCATGTGCTTGGAAGCCCCACTGTTAATAAGCCAATATTTGCTCCCATGTGTGACAGTTCCCATGAGAGTGGAAATCAGAACATATTCATCTTCACTTGAAGAATCTTCACTTTCTGGATTTGATCTCTTCTTTGGAGGATCATCATCCTTAGCAGTGTGAGCATGATGTTTTCTTTTGGAGTTCTTCTTCTTCTTGGACCCATTCTTATTCATAGGACAGTGTCTAGCAAAGTGCCCTATTTCATCACATGTATAACATCTGAGTTTAGATAAACCTTTCTGGTGAGAATGCTTACCTTGGTGATAATGCTTTTACCTTCTTCCTTTATTTGAGTGTACTGTGAGAGCTTGATATTCACTTCCCTTCTTCTTGAGAACATTCTTCCACAGTCTGCTGAACTTGACCAACTTCTTCCTAGCACAAATTCCTTGGATGAAAGAATCCCATGACCTAAGAAGGCAATTCAATGTTGTCATCACAATCTCTGCATTCTCCACTTCTTCATCTACATCTTCTAATTGTTCTTTGATCTGGGAGACCCTTGTAAAGTATGATTGGATGGTCTCCTCATTCTGGATCTTGACATTCTTCAACTGGTTTCTTAGAGTCATCTTCCAATTGATGTTCTTCCCTTCAAACAGTTTGGTTAGGGCATCAAACATAGCTTTAGGTGTCTTGAGAGAGGACACTTGTGGGATAATGTGATCCTTGATAGAATCAGCAATGATTCTCTTTTCCATAACCATCTTCTTCTTATGTAAGGATTTTTCCTCATCTCCCTCTAGAATTGGAACCTCCTCATGAATATAGGAGTCTAATTCATTCTCTTCCAGGACCAGGGAGATCCTATACTTCCAGGCTCGGAAGTTATCAGCTCCCTCAATCTTTTCATCAAGCTTGGTATGATGATACATATTTAAAATGAGAATCTCAAATGGAAATACAAGAGATCTTAGATCTTACTAGGTCACAATGTCGGATCTTAAACTTGAGCTGAAATCCTGCAGAGCTGGTTCACGAGAAAATTAGGGTTTTGCTTTTCCGGATTTCTGTCTACCCAAATGCCTTGAAATTTGTCTCTAACTTCGATTTTGGGGAGGAGATCAATCCAGGCCTTCTTTCACTGAAAAATTCCTCTTCTGTGAAAAGCCCTAATTTTTGGTAGCAGTGACATGTCCAAAACTGAAAAACCTCAGAATTGGATTCTGCTTCGATAGAAAGATGCGCCCTAAGGAGGAGAGTTATTCCACCTTACTTTTGCTGAAAATATATGGAGGAAGATCCAAACACTAGGAATCCCTAGTTCCTTCAGCTGCACAGTGTCTTCTTCTAAGGTTAGCTCTGATACCATGTTAGTTTTTCAACATTAAGCTAGCATATCATTAGGATCTTTAACTGAGAGAACAACAAGCACAACAATTAAACACAAGAGACAATGAACACAATGTTTTTCCTCACAGAAACCATAAATAGAGAAAACCCTGCAACTTCGTCTGAGATAGAATCAGCACCAGAGTGAAACCCATAAATAGTAAAACAATCTCCCGACAGCGGCAAGCCCTTTCCTCTAGCCCTATTGTCTTTCTCTTCCTCAACTATGTGCTACACATGAGTGTGTGTGAGTTGTATACTAAATAGAGAGTTGAGCTATTTATTTATACTAATCCAAACTTGACTAAAACCCTACCAGTGCTGACCTCTATGAGGAGATTCTAATAACCCTAGTGCCCCGGAACTGCAGGGACTTTAACCCTTAGACAATCGGAGGGTTACCCACTATGACTTGACATGACTTGTTTACATTATTGATTCTCCCGATCGGAACATTGGGGCATGACAACATGAATTAATTACATTATAGATACATCCTGGAATAAACATTGGGTTACAATACATAAGATACATAGATGAATACATTCCAAAGTTACAAATACATCAACAGTGAATAGTGTAAGAATAACTATCTATTAGTTCCAGCTCCTTTCATGGTGGTATAAATGATTACACAACATTCAACTTGAGTAATTTGCATAGTGTCATTTGGGTAAGATCATAAGTATTATGCAAATGTAACACTAATAAAACCTTTTATGTCGATAAACAAACAATTTATGCACATTTTTAAATCTTAGAAACTAGCAAAGTCTTGATAGCAAACTATGTAATGGCAAAGTGAAATGTAAGAACATTTTCCTATGAACTCTTTTACTTAATATAGATCCATGAGATCTTATCTTAGAAGTTGTGGCAGTTTCTCATTACTTGGAGTATAGTTTTACATTCTTACCAAATTACTAAGGTTAACATAAGATGAAAAGATTGGCTCTATAAGAAAAACACCAACCCTGGAAGTTGTTCTTAGATAAAACTTAATACGATAAATGTAATATAGAATTTCTATGGTATTCATTTTGAAAATAAAGAATATCGAGCAGATAAAATAAACTGCTTAGAACCAAAGGAAATAGTATTGTCCCTACATACTTTAAAGAAAGAAATACAATCATCTAAAGTTTGTTTACAATAGCAACAGAAAAAAACAAACTGTGTTACCTTACAGAAGCAGGTTGGATTACAACATCTTATAATCTAAGCTTATTAATTGCAAATAGAAATACTGTAGGATGCTTTATGAATTTAAAGATGATACTCAGTCATTTATACATGTAAACCTGTAAGAACAAATAATCCATCCGCGTTAGCATAAATGCTAAGTAATCCCCGAAATTCAAAGTCAGATTCCACCTACTGTCATAAATAGAACTCATCAGTAAACCAAATATAGAATTCATGTGAAAGTTAAACTTAAGATTGTGTTAATAAGAAAACTGTTGAGTTAACATAATTGAGTTTATGCAAATTAATCTATTAATTGTTTCTCTTATTGCTAACTGTTAACTATTAATAAACTGCAGTCTCAACATTTTTTGTTATTTCAAAATTTTAAATTTTTTTGAAAATTTGGGGTTTTGACATGTGGTATCAGAGCACAAGGTTCAAACACTAGGCCTTGATGGAGCCCAACTAGCTTTTAGGAAACAGTAACTGGATTATTATACTAACATATTTCTTTTCTTTTAAATGTTATTCGATAGAGAATTGTTTTCTGAAGTTTAATAGGAAGGTATGGAAAGGCTGGAAGAGTATGCAAAGGAGGAGTCTCCAGTTACTGAAACAGGAAATCTACCAAGAGATCCTATACCAGAGGATTTAACTACCAATTCCTCAGAATTGTTACAGACTGTAAAGGACCTAAGAACTGAAATGGAGTGTGTAAAGCAAGAAAATGAAAGGATTCTGAGGGCTCAAGAAGAGCTTAATAAAATCCTAACTAAGAAGTTTCAAACTGAGGGTAGGGGTACAAGAACCGAATCATAAGATACCAGTCATCAACGTAAATCTAAAAAGATGAAACATACTAAAAATGAAAGTAGTTCATCTTCTGAAGTGTTTGGTGAACAATGAAACTATCATACTACTAGTGACAATAGTGATGATAATCAGTACACTAAAAAGAGGAAATACAAACCTTATGAGGATATTTCCAGAGAATTCAAAAATATAAAACCACCAACCTTTAATGGAGAGACTAAGAAGGGGGAGGAAGCTGAATCCTGGTTATCTGGGATGAAGAAATACTTCCAAATATATAACTATTCTAACCAGTTAAAGGATAGAATGGCTATATATAACCTCTCAGGAAAGGCTAACATTTGGTGGTAGGACTAGAAAGAGTTAAGGGAATAAAAGAGAAAAATGCAAACTGGAGTACCTTTAAGAGGTATTTTAAAAAGAAATTCCCATCTCAGCAGTATTATGAGGAGAGAGCCAAAGAGTTTTATGATCTGAAGTTAGGATCAATGATAATGAAGGATCTGAATAGCATGTTCTTAAGTCTACTTAGGTGTGTACCATACCTTGTAGATGAGAAACCAAAGGTACAACGATTCCTTAGCTGTCTACCTTATCATATTAAAGATAGAATTGAATATGATAACCCTGTTACAACCTAGGTTGTACTTAGTGGTTTTTTATCAAGTGAGCCTGGTGAATTGGACAAGGATAACTTGTTCAGACTTCAGAAGACTTTTGGAAGTACTTCTGGGAAGTTCTTGTTGTACTATATCACATGCTCATACCCCATGGGGGAATTGTAATAAATGTTCTAGCATGATAGTGTCTATAAAAGACTCGATCTCTTAGACTTTAATTGTCAATCCGATCAGCCTAAGGTGTTTTTTCCCTTGGTTATTATTGGTTGTTGAATAAACGACTAATAATTTCTGAGTTTTTCACTCCATACCTCCAAAGTTGGGGCGGTTGGCTTGGCATTTAGGCCTATTGAGGTTATTAGAGTATATGTGTCAATGTATAAACATGCTAGACATCATGGTCGAGTTATATGAAGATGTCTAAGTCCCCCTAGGTTTTTTCAATTTTTCAATTTTTTAGTTTTTTCAGTGTTTTTTATTAAAGTTTAATTTTTCCAAAACATAGGCTATTTTTTAATAGTTTAATTGGAAAAATTGATTTTGTAATAAAAGTGGGCCAAATAATCAGTTTCAGTCATGTAGGTGCTCATTTTCAAGCTAAGAGCACCATGTATACCCATGGACCCATTATTTCCTAGTTTTGAGTGATTTTCCATCACTCAAGTTAGAAATCCCCAAAAATCAATTATTGATTATTTTAATTAATAAATTGATGAATAATGGAGCAAATCCAAAATCATAGATCAGTGGATTCTGAGCCGATTTGATTGAACTCAGTCAGATCTGAACCAGATTAACTGGATCTGACAAATCCTTGACTAAAGGAGGTGATCAAATCGGATCCAGAGTTGATCTTCAGCAGTCTTTATGGGGAATTACGCCCTCTCTCTCTCCTCCACACATGTGGGCTCTCCTGGGATCTCTGTGGACTGATGTGTCAGTTTTTGGGTTGATGTGTCAGCTCAATCAAGCCCTCGGTTGACAAGTAGGATTAGCTCAACTTCAGATCTGCATTGATTGACTCTTCATCAACTAATTTGATCTATCTCCTTGGGATTTGCGCCCCCCTGGGATGGATCTCCTGGTTTTTGTATATATTAAAGCACAAGTAGCCTCTTCCAATCTATTTAGAACTGGGATTCAGGTGTTGTTGCTCTTGTACTGTATTTTTTACTATTCTGGAATAAGGAAGCTTTGCATGCAAGATCTATGGTGTAATGCTCTTCATGTGTAGATGTTGATTGTCAAATGCTTATGAGGTATAATCTGTGTTATTTATCATTGTTTTTGCTGGTTAATCGTTGGCCTTAAAGGAGAGAGCTCCCTCCTATCAGGGTAAGATTTTATTCTAGTTTGATTTATGCTCTTACTGCTGCTTGTTTCAAATATATTAGAGTTGTATGTATTTTAATTTTAACTGCATGCTTTCCAATTATCTCTTCCAGCAGCACCTACGTTTTAACCATATGTTTGTGCAAGGATTTCTAAGTTGCAAGTGATCTAGCTTATAGAAGAGGTTGAGCTGGTTTGCATCCTCCTCATCTTCAAGATCTTTTGAACGACATAGGCCCTTGGTGTTCCACCAAAGCAGAATCCAAAGCCGAACATTCCCAGGCTTCAAACACTCTTTCTCTCTCTTCCTCCTTCAAAATCTTAATTTCTCTTCAAATTCGTTACTTTTAAAGAGTCTTATTGCTTAGATATGTCTCATTAAGAAAATTACATATATATCTAGTTATTAATATCCTTTATTAATTTTATATCTCTGTTCCATTTTGCATATAAAGTAATATTTTAAGAGATCTAGTTGAAATTATCCTCTTTTTGCAAGCATTTTCGTGAAAATTTGTAGCTTGCTTTTAAGGTAGTTTCCTTTGCTATAGTTTAAAGTTTCATATTCTGCAATAAAAGTGCACATCTCATTGGCTTCTCAAACAACAAGCCAAGATCCCAAGGAAATCTTTCTTTCCTTGGTTCCTTTTGCGAAACTAGATTACCCCAACTTAACAAAATTTTACTTAAGTTTTTTTTTCGGTAACTAGTGTTGTGACCCAAAACACTTTCAAAGTGTGTTTGGGCACATTTGATTTTGATTTCTCGCTGTTTTTTAGCAGGTATAAACAAAAATAGAAGGAGACTCTGCCCAATTTTCAACTCTTGGACGAACCAAAGCTCCCTGGAAGCTTCCCCCACCATTGTGTTTTAATTCTAGCTTGTTACAAGATTATTGTAAGCCTTTGGATCCCAAATAACAAGGAAAAAAGTGCATCAATTTTAATTTGCTGATATTGTAAATCACTTCTAATAAAAAGAAAAGTTCCTTTCGAATAGGCTCTTTCGAGCCTATTCACCTTCCCCTGTGGGGGGATTTTTGTCTGTGTTTCCTTTTCACTTTTCTTTCCTTTTTTTTGCAAACTAGTGTAGTTCTAATCTACAGGGTAGTATACTTTGATTTATTATCAATTTCATATTCCATATTTGATATTTCAAAGTAATCTTAATACTTACCCCATGACTTCTCGATTGACCCAAAAGGGGAAAGAGATGCTTGCTAGGATTAATCAGAAAAACAAAATTGTGTATCTGTGTTTTCCTTTTCATCATTTGTTTCATCAGCTATTATAAAATTAACCCCTCCTTGATTCCTCGATTGAGATCCACTTGGATCGAAAGAGGTTCCTGGAGGCTTTTCCTTTCTAACAAGAACACCCATCTTAAAATTTACTAAAATTGACAGGACTCCGGTGTGTATGCTCTGCACTTGGCTATGGTTTGTCCGATCAGTCAAGCTGTATCAAAAGCATCTGAGTGACTAGAATAATTAGGATTCACTCTTGCAAATTGAAAAACTATCAGGTGAAAATCCGACACCTAGATCAAACCATTACGGTGGAAAAATACCCAAAGGAAGTAGGAACTCCCGAAAAGTGACCTCGGGGTACCGATCTCTGTCACACCCTAATGGGTGCGTTATGAACATTAGCCCCAAAGACTCCATTCAACCCACATATTCCTTGTAGGTAGCCGTGAAGGTTTAGTTTTGGACATACTCCAAGTACTCTCGGGTATATCTAGAGTCCACCCTTTCACCTAATTTTAATCAACTCACATTTCACATTAACATAAAATGTACCAAGAGGCAATTGCAAAACATTCACTCCAAGCACATGCAAGTACATTGATTATCTTTTGACTCCATTTTAAGGCACTGGTTATTTTCGTGCTATATATATATATATATATATATATATATATATATATATATAGTGTCTCAGCATCGTGCTTTCATGCGCTCGTTTTGTATCTTGTCATCTATGGTTGTTTATGGTTAAATTTCAAACTCCTAAGTAATTCATTCAGTTTAACATCACCATAATAAGTAATTAGCCTTAGTAACTTAATAGGGTCTACACCCCTTGGCTTCGTTAGGAGTTGAGCCTAAACGAAGGAGTCAAGTACAAGCTGACAGCCTTGAATTGAGACTTTCCCCAAAGGACACACCGAGTGGCTTGAAGATTTCTGCCACATGACCCAGGTGTGTGAAAGGCAGCAACACTTTTTGGTGCCTTTGACAGGTGAAAATATTTTTATTCTCGAGTATGACTTAGCTTGACTTTTTTCTAAAAAACCAAAAAGATAAAAACTTTTGATTGATCTAGTCTTTAAGGAACATAAAAATTAAAACTCGATCCATCTGGAAACTCCACTGTCTAACATCCCTTCAAGAATTTCTACCTGAAGAAACCGTTGACAATTATTCAATCCTCTCCTTGATCCCGAAAGGTTTATTAGGGAAAGATTGAATAGGCATACTTCTCATAGAAACCTTGAAAATTTAGGAGACCAATCCCTCTCAGATATCCATCACATATTTGTAGAGAGTCATACCTTCCAATCTCAAGAAATCACGGAAATTTTCAAACCCCTTGACTTTTCTCAGATAGCATGTAGTCCTCATGACATTCCTAATGATGCTATCAAGAACATCCCCATATTCGAGGGAAATAATGCCATCACTGCCTTGTCTCACATCCAAAAGTTTGATAAGAACTTGGTCAGTTACTACAATGATGCTTCCCATAACCATGAAGATGTCAAAATTAAGCTCTTTGCTTTATCCTTAGAGGATGATGTTGCGGAATGGTACTCCAACCTTGGTGATGAATCATATAAAACTGTTAATGAATTCCTACAAGGTTTTAAGAAGAAATGGGGGAAAAAGAAAGAGCCAATACATCTATTTGTTGCCCTCCATAACATAAAGAAGATGGAGAATGAAACCATTGATGAATTTAATACTAAGTTCAAGCGTGTAGTTACAGAACTCCCTAGAGAAATCAAGCCAAGGGATGCCTCCATCCTCATATCCTACATTGAATCTTTCACTAGTGAATCATATTCAAAACATTATAATCACAATGGAAATAAATAATGAACCTAGGAACTTTCAGCCTAAATAGAATCAGGTGTATCAGAAGAAAGCTCCTCAACAAGAACCTAGGATTCCAAACCAGTTAGACTCAACTAACCTAGTAGAAGAAGTCATTCCATGGTGTAGACCTTGTGATCAATTCCACCAAGAGAGCACTTGCTATATAGAAAACCAAGTTATAGAACATGGAATGGCTGAGATCAGTAATCAGGAAACAACATCAAGCGAGTCTGATCATGTGTACATGGTAGGCCGAACCTATCCTTTATCAAACCAACATTGGCAGCAGGCCACAAATTACAGTTACGAGAAGGATCTCCTTTCCAACTTTTATGGTGTAATGCCTTCTCCGGAAGCAATTAAGGAAACAAAGGAGGCAAGATTCAAGGGAGCAGTGTATCAAAGAAAGGAGAAGCCATCACCATTTAAACACTACAAGCCAAAGGTAACCGCTCCTCCCCTCCCAGATCCTCCTATTGTCCCTGAATCAAATATTGATATGGGAGAATGGATAAGTAGTGCTAAGATTCATGTTTATGCAACTGATGTCCTTAAAATTCCTGGTCAAAAAGAAAATTTGTTGAGACCCTTAGAGGATAGTCAAAGTAAAGATCATAATATTGTCAAAGAGGATCCTCTTCCTAATAACAATGCTATATTTGAAGCTGAACATATTGAACCTATAGATATGCCTATAGTCCTTAACAGTGTTGATCAGAGAAGAGAAGACCACCTGCCTTTTTATGTCTCCCTTCTAGTTGATAACTTGCTCCTTCATAACTGCATGTTAGATTCAGGTGCTTCATCAAATATCATGACAAGAAAAGTAATGGAACAGCTAAATCTAAGGGTCACCCGACCCTACCACAATGTTTGTGGTATGGATGCAAGAGAAGTTGAAGTGGTAGGGATAATTTTAAATTTACAAGTTAAGTTGGCCAAGTATCCTGATATCAACATGTTGATGGATGTGGTGGTGATAGATGTTCCAGATAATTGGGGGATGTTGCTATCCAGAAAATGGGCCACAACTCTTGGTGGGCACATTCAAATGGATTGGACATATGCTACTATACCTGCATCAGAGAACACTAGGGTGATTCTCCACAGAGAAAAGATAAGGAAACGACATGTAGAAAACCCTAAGAAGCCCAAAAATGAATTTGTTCATTTCACTGATAACTTTGGAAACTATGCTATTTTGTCAAATTTCATGGCCCCTATTAAGGAAATATTAAAAATGAAAAGATCGATGAAGTTTGGCAAATGTACTTTGACAGGGCTTATTCCAAAACTAGAAAAGGTGTGGGCATCGTGATCATCTCTCCTTCAAATAAAATATACAACTTTGTGTTCAGGTTAGAGTTTGAAGCATTAAACAATGTATCCAAGTATGAGGCATTGATGCTAGGGTTAGAAACTACTAAAGATATGGGGATAAAGATGTTCAACATAAAGGGTGATTCATATTTAGTTGTCCTCCAAATTAAGAATCAGTATCAATGCAAAAATTACAGACTAAGAAAGTATAGGAATGCCACATGGGACACTATGGAGTGGTTTGATGCACTTAACATTTAAAGGATCCATAGGGAAATGAATGGGTTAGCAGATAAATTGGTAGTAGCAGCATCCACCCTCCATCCATCAGATGAAATGATTAATGGAAATGGAAATATGGAAATTAATTTCAGACCTTCAGTTCCAGATAATATAGATCACTGGCAGGTGTTTAAGGATGATGAACCACTTTTGAGATTCATCGACAATCTACAAGAGTTTGAAGGTTGCAAGATCAGTTATCAGCAAGAGGGTAAAGAGTATCAGGAGTGCGAGGATAATGTAGGGAATCACATCTCGAGTAACCTTATATCTTTCGAGAATCTCTTTGATCGACATGATCATCATAAAAAACAAAAAGAAGAAATAAAAATTGGGAATTATATGGAAATAAACATTGGAACTAAGAAAGACCCCAAGTTAATAAAAATCGAAAAAGGTACTTCGGAAAGGGAAAGGAACAATTTGATAAACTTAATCAAAGAGTATAGAGATGTGTTGGCCTTTAGTTATGATGAGCTTAAATCCTATCGGGAGGATGTGTTTCAACACACTATTCCCCTCACAAAAGAAGCTAAGGAGGTCAAACCTTTTCGACAAAAACTTAGGCGAATAAATCCTAAGTCGGCCCCCATTGTGTAGAAGGAACTTCAAAAGATGTTAGAAGTAGGGATCATAGCACCTACAAGACATTCATCTTGGTGCTCCAACTTAGTTGTGTCCAGAAAGAAGAATGGGTCAATTAGAATATGTATAGATTTTAGAAATCTGAATACATCATGCCTCAAAGATAATTACCCATTACCCAACATGGAAACATTGCTTCAAAGAATAATAGGATTAGGAATGATTTCCATGTTGGATGGCTTTTCCGGTTATAACCAGGTGTTGGTAAATAAGGAGGATCAACATAAGACTACATTCACCACACCTTGGGGTACCTATAAATTTTTAAGAATGCCTTTTGGCTTATTGAATGTTGGTGCCGCCTTCCAAAGAGCCATGGATTTTTCCTTCAAAGAACTTATAGGAAAAATAATTGAAATATACCAAGATGACTTAACTATTTTTTCAAAGGAAAGATCTGACCACATAAGTCATCTTAGGCAAGTTTTTATAAGATGTTGGAAATATGGTATTTCCTTGAACCCCTCCAAGTCAATCTTTCGAGTTGATGAAGGCAAGTTGTTGGGGCACATCATTTCTAAGGATTGCGTCAAGGTTGATCCTGAGAGAGTTGAAGCCATTAATAAAGTCCCCTTGCCTCAAAATCTAAAATCTCTCCAGTCTTTTAATGGTCAGATCAATTTCATAAGAAGATTCATCCCAAATTTAGCAGAATTAATGAAACCTATACAAAAGTTATTAAAGAAAGATGCTAAGTTTGAGTGGATGGATGAAGGGAAATTTGCATTCAAGTCTATCAAAAATTCCATATCCATGTCCCTCGTCTTGATTAGTCCAGATTATTCCAAGGAATTCCAGATATTTTCCTTTGCCTCAGAAGACACCATTGCCAGTGTTTTGCTTCAAACGAATAAGGAGGGACAAGAGCAACCTATAGCCTTTATGAGTAGAGCCTTGCAAAAGTCAGAGTTGAAGTATACCACGATGGATAAACATGCCTAAGCTCTTGTCAAGTCCCTTAAACATTTAAGAAATTATATAGGTTACTCCAAAATCATTGGATATGTACTCTGCATGCAGCTATCAAGGATATCATCTCTCAACAGGATTGTCTAGGAAGCACAGGTAAGTGGGTTTCAAAGATTCAAGAATATGATTTGGAGATAAAACCTACTAAGTTAATTAAGGGACAAGGTCTTGCAAAGATGTTGACCCAAGGAAATGAAAAGGCCTTAGAAATAATCTTCCAGAATAGTGATTTAGAACAAAGTGTATCAGACGAGCTTCATAGATTAGAGCAGCACCCTTGGTACACTGACATCATATTTTTCCTCCGCAATCTTACATGCCCCAATCACTTACTTGGCCATAAAAGAAGAGCATTAAGGTTAAAATAAGCTAAGTATTGTTTGAAAAAAGATGGTTTGGGTTGGAGAAACCCCGATGGTTTAATACTTAGATGTGTCGATGAACCTGAGTCCAACAAAATCATGGTTGACTTCCATTCAAGATTTTTTGGTGGACATTTTGCAGCAAAAACAACTGCCCATAAAATCCTTAGAGCAGGCTACTATTGGCCGAACCTATTTTCATATGTGCACAAGGCTGTCAACGTTTGCCCCCAGTGTCAATTATTCATCGGAAAGCAACAAATGAAATCCTTGCCTTTAAATCCAATAGTACTCCAAGCCCCTTTCTAGAAATGGGGGCTTGATTTCATCGGTAAGTTCAAAGATAACTCAAGCAATGGTTATTCTTGGATTCTTACCACCACTGATTATTTTACTAAGTGGGTAGAGGCGATACCCACCATTAAGAAGGCAACCGATGCCATAGTCATGGATTTCTTAGAAGATAAGATTATCACAATAATCGGTGTGCCAGCTAGAATCATCACGGATAATGGCCTGTGCTTTGTTTCCTCTGAGATATCCTCTTTTTGTTTCAAATACGACATTGTCCTATCCCACTCATCCAATTACTACCCCCAAGAAAATGGTCTAGCTGAATCAAGTAACAAGAACTTAATGACCATAATCAAGAAAGTTGTGGGTGACAATAAGAAGGCTTGGGATAGCAAGATCAAATTAGCATTATGGGCTGACAAAATCACCAAGAAAAGTTCAACCAGAAGGATCCCTTTTGAACTAGTCTATGGCCTAGATGTCACCTTACCAGTCCATTTAAAGATTCCAGTGTATCATCTTCTCCAGACCTTCAGCTCAGATCAAGAGGCCATTCAGAACAGAATAAACCAGTTGATCGAGCTAGATGAAAGTAAAAGAAATTCTCTTGACCAGAGTATCAGAAACTCAGACAAGGTCAAGAGAACCTTTGATAAGTCTACCCAGCCAGGATCCTTTCAAGTAGGTGACACAGTTTTGCGTTGGGACAAACGACGGGAGAAACCTGGGAAACATGGAAGGCTTGATAGCTTATGGTTGGGACCGTACATCATCGATGAAATAGAAGGAACGAACTACTTCTATCAAAATGACCTAGAAGGAGAAAGGTTGAGCATGCTAGTGAATGATTTCCTCCTCAAGTTGTTTTTCGCTGAGACAGTTTGATGCCTTTATTGGCATCGATGGTTTCAAGGCCAATTTCTAAACCTTGCCCTGCATGTATTTCTAAATTTTATATATCATGTGGTTGTATCATAGATATTGTTGTATTATAGTTATTTTGTACCATGTTTGAAAATTTTCCTTTGTATATTAGTTTTGTAAAAAAAATTCCCTTTTTCACATCATAGACTAATCATGTACATCAGTTTTCTTTTATAATTAATTTTTTATATATACATGTTACTAACAAACTCTAATTGTTATGCAGAACCCAGAGATTTCAGAGTTCTCACATCCTCTCATTTGAATAGAAGATCAGTCAAATAATGTGTCCCTATATGGAGCCAGAATGTTACCACCTAAGTTGTACTTAGTGGTTTTTTATCAAGTGAGCCTGGTGAACTGGACAAGGATAACTTGTTTGGACTTCAGAAGACCTTTGGAAGTACTTCTGGGAAGTGCATGTTGTGCTATATCACATGTTGATACCCCATTGGGGAATTGTAATAAATGTTCTAGCATGATAGTGTCTGTAAAAGACTCGGTCTCTTATACTTTATTTGTCAATCCAATCAGCCTAGGGTGTTTTTTCCCTTGGTTATTATTGGTTGTTGAATAAACGACTGATAATTTTTGAGTTTTTCACTCCATACCTCCAAGGTTGGGGTGGTCGGCTTGGCATTTAGGCCTATTGAGGTTATTAGAGTCTATGTGTCAATGTATAAACATTCTAGACATCATGGTCAAGTAATATGAACATGTCTAAGTCCCCCTAGGTTTTTTCAATTTTTCATTTTTTTAGTTTTTTCAGTGTTTTTTATTAAAATTTAATTTTTCCAAAACTTAGGATATTTTTTAATAGTTTAATTGGAAAAATTGATTTTGTAATAAAAGTGGGCCAAATAATCATTTTCAGTCATGTAGGTGCTCATTTTCAAGATAAGAGCACCATGTAAACCCATGGATCCACTATTTCCTAGTTTTGAGTGATTTTCCATCACTCAAGTCAAAAAGCCCCAAAAATCAATTATTTATTATTTTAATTAATAAATTGATGAATAATGGAGCAAATCCAAAATCATAGATTAGTGGATTCTCAGCCAATTTGATTGAAATCAGTCAGATCTAAACTAGATTGACTAAATCTGACAAATCCTTGACTGAAGGAGGTGATCAAATCAGATCCAGAGTTGATATTCAGTAGTCTTTATGGGGGATTGTGCCCTCAATCTCTCCTCCACACATGTGGGCTCTCCTGGGAGCTCTGTGGACTGATGTGTCGGCTTATGGGTTGATGTGCCTCCTCAATCAAGCCTTAGGTTGACAAGTAGGCTTAGTTCAGCTTCAGATCTGCATTGATTGACTCTCCATCAGCTGATTTGATTTATCTCCTTGGGATTTGTGCCCCCTGGGTTGGATCTCCTGCTTTTTGTATATATCAAAGCACAAGTAGCCTCTTCCAATCTAGTTAGAACTAGGATTGAGGTGTTGTTGCTCTTGTACTGTATTGTTTATTATTCTTGAATAAAGAAGCTTTGGAGGCAAGATCTATGGTGTAATGCTATTCATGTGTGGATGTTGATTGTCAAATGCTTATGACGTATAATCTGTGTTATTTATCATTGCTTTTGCTGGTTAATTGTTGGCCTTGAAGGAGAGAGCTCCCTCCTATCAGGGTAAGAGTTTATTCTAGTTTGATTTATGCTCTTACTGCTGCTTGTTTAAGTTCTATTGGAGTTGTATGTATTTTAAGTTTAATTTCATGCTTTCCAATTATCTCTTCCAGCATCACCTACGTTTTAACCATCTATTTGTGCAAGGATTTATAAGTTGCAGGTGATCTTGCTTGTAGAAGAGGTTGAGCTAGTTTGCATCCTCCTCATCTTAAATATCTTATGAATGACATAGTCCCTCAGTGTTGCACCAAAGAAGAATCCGAAGCCCAACATTCCCAGGCTTCAAACACTCTTTCTCTCTCTTCCTCCTTCAAAATCTTAATTTCTCATCAAATTGGTTACTTTTAAAGAGTCTTATTGCTTAGATCTGTCTCATTAAGAAAATTACATATAGATCTAGTTAGTAATATCCTTTCTTAAGTTTATATCGCAGTTCTGTTTTGCATATAATGTTATATTTTAAGAGATCTAGCTGAAATTATCCTCTTTTTGCAAGCATTTTATTGAAAATTTGTAGCTTGATTTTAAGGTAGTTTCATTTGGTGTACTTTAAAGTTTCATATTATACAATAAAAGTGCACATCTCATTGGCTGCCCAAACATCAAGCCAAGATCCCAAGGAAATCTTGCTTTCTTTGGTTCCTTTTGCAAAACAAGATTACCCCAACTTAACAAAATTTTACTTATGTTTTTTTTCGGTAACTAGTGTAGTGACCCAAAAAACACTTTCAAAGTGTGTTTGGGAACATTTGATTTTGATTTCTCACTATTTTTTAGCAGTTCTAACAAAATAGTGAAGGATACTCTGCCCAATTTCTGACTCTTGGACGAACCAGAGCTTCCTGGAAGCTTCCCCCACCACTGTGTTTGAATTCTAGCTTTTTACAAGCTTATTGTAAGCCTTTGGATCCCAGATAACAAGGACCAAAGTGAATCAATCTTAATTTTATGATATTGTAAATCTCTGCTAATAAGAAGAAAAGGTCATTTTGAATAGGCTCTTTCGATCCTATTCACCATACCCCCTAGGGGGATTTGTGTCTATGTTTCCTTTTCACTTTTCTTTCCTTTTTTTTTGAAAACTAGCGTAGTTCTAATCTGCAGGGTAGTATAATTTGATTTATTATCAATTTCATATTCCGTATTTGAGATTTCAAAGTAATATTAATACTTACCCCACGACTTTTCGATTGACCCAAAAGGGGAAAGAGATGCGTGGTAGGACTAATCAGAAATCTGGAATTGTGTATCTGTGTTTTCCTTTTCATCATTTGTTTCATCATCTATTATAAAATTATCCCCTCCTTGATTCCCTAGTTGAGATCCACTTGGATCGAAAGAGGTTCCTGGAGGGTTTTCCTTTTTAACAAGAACACCCATCTTAAAATTTATTAAAATTGACAAGACTCCGGTGTGTATGCTCTGCACTTGGCTGCGGTTCATCTGATCAGTCAAGATGTATCAAAATCATTTGAGTGACTAGAAGAATTAGTATTCACTCTCCCAAATTGACAAACCATCAGGTGAAAATCCAACACCTAGATCAAACCATTACGGTGGCAAAATACCCAAAGGAAGAAGGAACTCCTGAAAAGTGACCTTGAGGCGCCGATCTCTATCACACCCTAACGGGTGCGATATGAAAAATAGCCACAGAGACTCCCTTCATCCCACATATTCCTTGTGGGTAGCTGTGAAGGTTTAGTTTTGGAGATACTCCAAGTACTCTTTGGTATATCTGGAGTCCACCCTTTCGCCTAATTTTAATCAACTCACATTTCACATTAACTTAAAACGTATTAAGAGGCAATTTCAAAACATTCACTCCAAGCACATGCAAGTACATTGATTATCTTTTGACTCCATTTTAAGGCATTGGTTATTTTCTTGTTATATATATATATTGTGTCTCAACATCGTGCTTTCATGCGCTCATTTTGTATCTTGTCATCTATGGTTGTTTATGGTTAAATTTCAAACTCCTAAGTAATTCATTCAGTTTAACATCACCATACTAAGTAATTAGCCTTAGTATCTTAATAGAGTCTACCTCCCTTGGCTTCATTAGGAGTTGAGCCTAAACGAAGAAGTCAAGAACAAGGTGACAGCCTTGACTTGAGACTTGTCCCCAAGGACACACCGAGTGGCTTGAATATTCCTTCCATGTGACCCATGTGTGTGAAAGGCAGCAACAAACCCAAAGACCTTGGAGGAAGCTATGAGAAGAGCTAACTTCTGTTTTGAGTAGAATTGGAATAAAGAAAGCCTGGCCAACTAGAAGGCTAAGAAAAATAATAATCAGTTTGAACAAAAGAAGAAGGATTTTGTGCCTAATAAAAATTCGAAGAATAATAAGGCCAAAAAATATCCTAATAACAAGAACTTCCAAGGAAATAGGAACAATACACCCAACAACCAGAAAAATCCTAAAGGTAAGGAATTTGCAAATAATCAGGGAAAGTTTACCAAGAACTTTGAGTGCAAAGAGCCTATCAAGTGTTGGGAGTGTAATGGCCCACACTATGCTTTAGTCTATCCAAACCGAAAAAGACTGTTAGCAATATTCATACCATATAGGAGGAGATGACTTTTGGGGAGCTAACAAGGAGCATGCCTAGAATCAACGCAGCTTTGGAGAATCAACAAGCTAATTATCACACTTTCATGGTGGAAGTAGAAGGTATGATAAATCAGACCCCTATAACTATTTTGATTGATCCAAGAGCTAGTATCAGTTATATTGCACCCCAAATAGTAGAAAAATGTAAGTTATTTGTTGAAAAATCTGAGAATTCATGGTTAGTTCAGTTGGCCACTGGTGCTAAAAGAAAAGTAACTTGTTTTGTTAAAGAATGTGCAATAGTTATGGATAAATTTGAAACTGTTGTTAAACTTAATGTTTTTCCTCTTGGTTCTTATGATTTGCTGATTGGTATGGACTAGTTAGAACAACATAGAGTAATTCTAAACTATTATAATAAAACTTTCACATGCTTAAATAGTGATGAAAAACCAGTAAGTGTTAAAGGAATACCTAGAAAAACCACCATAAGGCAGATTTCTGCCCTATAGCTTCAGAGAGCTATTGGAAAGGGATGTAAAGCTTATGCAGTAACAATTACTGATGAGGAAAGTATAATTAAAATAGATAAGCTAAAAGTGGAAGACATACCAGTCTTAAAAGAATATGTTGATGTATTCCCAGAAGAAATTCTGGGATTACCTCCGAAAAGGGAATTGGTTTTCACCATTGAGCTGGTACCAGGTGTAGTACCTAGCTCAAAGGCCCCTTATCGAATGAAAATACTTGAACTGAATGAATTAAAATCTCAATTAAAAGAATTAATTGATAAAAAGTATATTCGACCAAGTGTGTCTCCCTAGGGGGCACCTGTTATCTTCGTCAAGAAGAAGGATGGAACTATGCAACTTTGCATAGATTACCGTGAGTTAAACAAGATGACCATCAAAAATCGATATCTGTTACCCCGCATAGATGATCTGTTTGATCAACTATGTGGAGCCACAGTGTTTCAAAAATAGATTTAATGTTTGGATATCATCAAGTAATGATTAAATATGAAGACATCTTTAAGATAGCTTTTAGAACTAGATATGGTCATTACGAATTTGTCGTAATGCCATTCGGGCTTACTAATGCCCCAATTGTTTTCATGTGTTTAATGAACAACGTGATGCGTAAGTGTTTAGATAAGTTTGTGGTCATTTTTATCGACGACATTCTAATCTATTCAAAAATTGAAGAAGAACATATAGAACATCTAAAAATTGTTTTGCAAGAGTTGCGAGAACATCAACTCTTCGCAAAGTTTAGTAAATGTGATTTCTTCAAGGATAAGATTCAGTATTTAGGTTATGTAGTGACCAAGGAAGGAATTTCCATAGATCTTGAAAAGATAAGGGCAATCAAAGACTGGTTGGTTCCTAAGGATGCGATGGATGTTCGATATTTCATGGGCATTACCGGTTACTACCAGAGGGTCATTGAAGGTTTTTCGAGGATAGCAAATCCAATAAATTCCTTGCAGAAGAAGGGAAAGAAGTTTGACTGGAATAAAAAATGTGAAGAAAGCTTTAAAAAATAAAAACTTTATTAAACAACGCACCTACTTTAAGAATAGCATATCCTAATAAAGAATTTGTAGTGTGCATTGATGCCTGTAATGATGTCTTAGGTGGTGTTCTGACTCAAGAAGGGAATGTTATTGCCTATGAGTATAGAAAGTTAAAAGTTCATGAAAATAATTATGCAACATATGATCTGGAATTAGCAGCTGTAATACATGCCTTAAAGATGTGGCAACATTACCTAATTGGCAGAAAAATTGTTTTAATGACTGACAATAAAGGGTTGAAGTATCTTTTAGATCAGCCAAATTTAAATGCCAGACAAGCTAGGTGGTTAGCTTTATTAAGTGAGTATGATTTTGAAATTCAACATATAAAAGGTAAAGAAAATAAAGTTGTTGATGCATTAAGTAGGAATGAAAGGTTGAATTTTGCAGCAGCTATCAACACCTATGTTTCAGACTTAGATGAACAGCTTAAAGAAGGAATAGAACAAGATGAAATTTACCAGAATTTGCAAGCTAAAGATAAAGAAAATCCAACAGAAAACTTAATTAAAGGTTACAGTTTAAATGAATAAGAATTTTTACTGTATAAAGATAGAATGTATGTACCTAACGTACCTAAAGTTAAGCTGTTAATTCTGGATGAAATTCATAAAACACCATATTGAGGTCATCCAAGTTATCAAAAGACTATAACTATGTTAAGAAAAGAGTATTTCTGGCCAAATATGAAAATTGAAGTAGCAGAATATATTGCTAGGTGTTTTGAATGTCAACAAGTAAAAACTGAACATCAATACCTAGTTGGTTTGCTTCAGCCATTACCCATTCCTAGCTGGAAATGGGAGATATTTAGTCTAGATTTTATTATTGGTCTGCCTAAAAATCAAAATAAAAATGATTCTATCATGGTAGTAGTTTATAAGTTAAGCAAAACAACTCACTTTATACCTGTTAAAACTACTTATAAAGCTGCAAACATAGCTGATATTTTTCTAAAATAGATTTTTCGATTACATGGAGTACCAAAAGTCATAATCTCAGATAGAGATCCTAAGTTTATAGGAAACTTTTGGAAGTATTTGTTTAAAGGGTTAAACACCACATTAAATTTTAGTACTTCTTTCCATCCTCAAACAGATGGACAAACTGAAAGGGTAAACCAAGTATTAGAATATCTATTAAGAATGTATGTGAAAGATCAGCTTGGTAAATGGGAGGACTATTTACATCTGGTAGAATTTTCTTATAATAATAATTATCAGACATCAACCAGATTTAGTCATTTTGAAATTTTATATGGACGGAAATGTAATAGTCCTATCTCTTGGAGTAATCCAGTAGATAGATTGGTATTAGGTCCAGAACTGTTAAAAGAAATGGAAGAAATTGTAAAACAAGTATAGGGAAATCTGAAAGTGGCACAGGATTGGAAGAAAACTCAAGCAGACTTAAAAAGAACTCCAAAGAAGTTTTAGGTAGGTGAACATGTGTTCATCAAGTTAAGGCCCAAAAATAGCTCTCTGAGATTGGGGATTTGTGCAAAATTGGCACCTCGTTACTATGGCCCATTTGAAATTCTATCTAGGATTGGACAAGTAGCTTATCAATTAGCATTGCCACCTAATATAAGAGTACATAATGTTTTTCACATTTCATTTTTAAAGAAATATGTTCATGATTCTACTCATGTTGTTAACTGGAATTATGTACAGGTGGAACCAGAAAGAGATTTTATGGTGGAACTGGATTGTATCCTCGGAAGCAGGGAGATTACACTTCAGAACTACATCATTGCACAGGTGAAGGTGCAATGGAAGCACCTTAGTCTAGAGGAAGCCACCTGGAAATTGAAAAGTAAAATGCGAGATCCATATCCAATTCTGTTCCAGGGGAATTTTGAGGATGAAGAATAAATAACATCGAGGACAATGCTATATTCTAAGGGGGTGTGTATGTCACATGCCCCAATTTTGTAAAAAAATATATTATCATATTTGATTCTATTTCAAGACCATATGTTAAATTTTATGCTAAGTTGTAAATGATGACTCGGTAGAGTCAAGGGTGTGAATGTAATTCTAAATATTTTAATTATAAATAAATAAAAGTGGAGACAATAGCTTGGGAGAGTTGTTAAAAGAGTGTTTACTGGTCAAGTTGGTGGAGGAGACTGGGTGGAGAGAAAATAGACAAGTGGAAACATCCTCAAACACTTCCAATGTTGCAGGTGGAAACCTCCCTACATTTGGGGACATGATCCCCCAAGAAAGTGGGATCAGAGCAGGTCGCTCAATTCATGACAATTAACCCGAAAAGACCTAGGCAATCTTAATAAAAATTAGCCATTGAATAGAGCTGAGGCTTCTCATTCCAAGAAGAGAACCATTCAGGTAAATGTACTTCAGAGGATTTAATTGGGAAGGGAATTTGTGGAATGTGTTTGAGGGGTAAACTACAGAAAGTGATCTAGTGAAGCTTTTTAGTGGAAGGATCTTACTGCTGAGTGCAGAGTTAGTATTGAGTCATTGGACTAGTATCTTATTGCATGCTCCACCAATTTTCAGCCAAGGAGACCAGGAACAGGCTTGGGGGTCCTGAGAAGTTGTTGTTTGAGTGCTCTCCAGGAGTTGGTAGGGAGGAATGACCTCCCAACGCTGTTGTTGTCCAGCTTAAAACGGGTTCTATAGTTTTTTATTTACTGTGTTAAAAATTTATATCTGAGAATGAATGATATACATGTTTTGTAGTGAACTGTTAAAGCTTGTAATATTTTATTTATTTGAATATTGAATCTGTATTTGATGAAATAATCTTAACCTATGTTTTTCTCTGTCTGGAATGGACCAAACCGTACTCTAGCACAGGCAGTGTAATTTAAATAGATGAAAGATATGATAAAAATCTGATTTGAATAAAATTATTATTTATTTAAAAATGTTTGAATCTTTTCTTTCTGTAGATAGTTGCTTTCATAAAAGAATATTAATCTGCCTAGTTAGATTTATTGTTTAAAACAGACTGTGTATTAAGAATACTAGAAAAGAAATACCCATATTATTTTTACTAATAGAAATGTATTATATTCACGAGTTGTTCAAGTAGGTAAGTTATTTATTTTATACAGTACATTCTTCTATAAACTACACTACTATCCTGAAACAGAGAAGATAGAAACAACTCATATATAATGCCTATCTTTTTATGTTAAGCAAAGAATTAAGCATGGTTCTTTTAGTTTATTTCTTTTACTGATAATAATAATAAACTTAACCCACAACTATTCGAACCCTAGATAGAGTTTAGTAACATATATATTTCTAAAGACAAATTAATATAAAGATAAAGAGTATCTTAACAGAGAACTATATAGCTCCAACAATAATTTATTTATATAATTAAAATAACTAAGATATGACAGTAATTTATGTTTAAATTAGTAAGTATTATAACACGAAATGGTTTTGTAAACAGATTATACATGTAAAGGAAAAATGACAGGGTCGTAACCCTTATTTCATTTCTTAGTAAGCTAACAAAAATAATACTACTGAATGAACTAAACTAATATAGATTAGTCACAGTCTTTATTAAATAAGTGTATCCACAAATAAAAGCTTAAGTATTTATATTATATAAAAACAATAGTATTACATAACTAATATCGTTTATAAATTAACAATTCTTTAAGAAAAATGAAGGAATCTTAAAGTAAGAACCAGACCCCTAACCTAGAAATCCTTGAGTACTGAAATGGCTTAAAATTTTATTAACGGTAATCTAATCTATTTGTTAACAATACAAAAAATATCTTCTTACAAGTTAAATAGGGTTGAAACCCTAGCTCGTAATTCTGAGCTGAAATTACTCAGCTTTCTTTAAAATATACAAAACCATTACAGTAGTAACCCAAGATAAGCAGTAAACTTATTTCCTTTTATATAACCATTAAAAGAACAATTTAAATTCATTTACATAAAGATAAAATACAAATACATAAAGGAAAACGAATTTAACTTATAAACAGACTGTCTTAAGATATTTACATTATAATAATGAGCCCGAAGGCCGAATGTAAGTCAAAACTTTACCAAAGTACAAAAAAGAAACTCAGCGAAAAGTTCAATACCCATATATTGTTATGGATTATGGACAATATTAACACAATATTAAAAAACTCTAAGTTCAACCCTAATATGAGAGGAGAGCTTCACAAGTTACAGCTTAAAGCTGAAGTCACCTTGCGACAAGAAAGGGTTTTAACCAAAACAAGAACTATAAAAACGAAGGACATCAACCCAATACTGGGTGCAGCATGGCCAAGACTTCTTCCAACTGCAAAAGTCTGTACAAGTAGGGAGGACCATGTTTGAAACCGGAGCTTACTATGGTCAATATGATGAGCCATTTTTTTTGGTACAGCACGACTGTCAACTATGGAGACGAGTAACCTGTCAAACAAAAACCAGAATTTAATTAAAAATAAATAAATATATAAAGAATGGAACCATAAAGAGTAATAGCTCTCATTTATTTTTCCTTAGCTCAGCTGAAAGTGAAAATGATGGAACCTTGGAGGAACAACAACACCATAACCAATGCTAAGAAGAGCCAAACCCTCATAGTTGCCCAGGATGAAGACAACGCGGCTCTAGTGCTTTCCACACTAACAGTAGGGGTGTAGGTAAGCCTGAGCAATGGCTGCAATGAGACTGCAAGCATGGAGTCGGACTGTCACTAACATGCAAATAGGTAAACTAAACTCTAGAACCGCAAGATGAAGGAGTTACACAATCACATACAATAAGCTCAAGCTTCCACCAATGACACACCACGATAGAGGAGTAGCAAAAAGGAGTTTCAAGTGGGCCGTAAAGCCATATACAAGGAAGGCAGTAAACTCTGATCAAAGTAAATAAATCACAGAGGAGGCAATCAATAGAATCTAGCTCAAGGGAGTAAGCCATGACAAACACCACCATTGGAGCCTCTGTAGCTATCTGCAAGTCACGACCACCATGGGAGCTTGCAGAGCATCCCAAGGGGCCAATTCAAATGTTGGAAGTCAAATGAGCCAAGGGTTAAGGTTGACAACTATTTATGAAACCGGTGCATGGCCAAGGAATTTCCACATGGCCACATCAATATAATCATGCAGTGGGTCGACTTTCCATAGTCACCTATGATCCATAATAATCAATTAAATCTCCCAAATGATTTCATCAAAATAGTATTATAGTTTGTATGGCTTTCAAATCATATAATAGTAGTTTAAATGTTAGGTGCATAGCTCATTATTGGCATGGGTATGCAACGTTATGATAACGATTGACATAACACATATCATAACCTTATATCCTCGTGACCCAAAAGAAATCTTACATATTTTATTGGTAAGCAATGATACGAGATTTTATAAGTAATCTCGTGAGAATCATGTTTCTCTATTGTAAGTTTGCACTAATAATTGACTTATGGAGATGTTAAAAGATTATATAAACATTTATCATAGTAATAAGCATAATCCCTATATAGGTATTAACCCCTTTTGAATTGGTTACAACTCATCAAAGTTTAAATAATAATATCATCATTGGGATATAGGTTGTAGGTTATGTAATAACTAAGTTGTTATCAATAGTATTTTAAGATAATTATGAAATTATTGTCTTATAAACAATTTAGTGAATAGTGTAAGAATAACTATGTATTAGTTCCAGTTCGTTTCATGGTGGTATAAATGATTATACAGCATTCAACTTGAGTAATTTGTGTAGTGTCGTTTGGGTAAGATCATAAGTATTATGCAAATGTAACACTAATAAAACCTGTTATGTCAATAAAAAAATAGTTTATGCACATTTTTAAATCTTAGAAACTAGCAAAGTCTTGATAGCAAACTGTGTAATGGCAAAGTGAAATGTAAAAAATTTTCCTATGAACTCTTTTACTTAATACAAATTCATGGGATCTTATCTTAGAAGTTGTGGCAGTTTCTCCGATTACTTGGAGTATAGTCTTACATTCTTACCAAATTACTAAGGTTAACGTAAATTGAAAAGATTGGCTCTATTAAAAAAAACACCAACCCTGGAAGTTGTTCTTAGATAAAACTTAATATAAGAAATGTAATATATAATTGCTAGGGTATGCATTTTGAAAATAAAGAATATCAAGCAGATAAAATAAACTGCCCAGAACCAAAGGAAGTAGTATTGTCGCTACATACTCTACAGGAAGAAATGCAATCATCTAAACTTCGTTACATAGCAACAGAAGTAAACAAACTGTGTTACCTTATGGAAGTAGGTTGGATTACAACATATTATAATCTAAGGTTATTAATTGAAAATAGAAATATTACACAATGCTTTATGAATTTAAAGATGATACTCGGTCATTTATACCTGTAAACCTGTAAGAACAAATAATCCATCCGCGTTAGCATAAATGCTAAGTAAGCCCTGTAATTCAAAGTCAGATTTCACCTACTGTTATAAATAGAACTCATCAGTAAACCAAATATAGAATTAATGTGCAAATTAAACTTAAGATTTTGTTAATAAGAAAACTGCTGAGTTAACATAATTGAGTTTATACAAATTAATATATTAACTGTTTCTCTTGTTGCTAATCGTTAACTGTTAATAAAGTAGAGTCTCAGTGTTTTATGTTATTTCAAAATTTTAAGTTTTTGTGAAAATTTGGGTTTTTGACAGTGGAGGTGTTATGTCACAGAGAAGTTAAGAGATCAGTACCCGTTTCATAACAGATAGGGAGCTGAAAGTGTGTAAGAAACACAATTTCCAAGGAGCCAAAATCCACAAACGAATGTTGTGGAAGTTCAATGTACCACTTCACGGTCGTATCGGTCAAAGTTTGCTGAAAGAATCTTAAACGAACTGAATCATCCATAAGGGAGTTTGAACAACACCACAGATGGAATGTCATGACATGGTTTTTCGGATCATCTCCTTGGTTCCCATCGAACTTTGGAATGTTTGAGGGAAACTTTACCGGAATGGGAGGCCATGAGGGATTGTGTCGAATGGGGTCATTAATCAACTTGGATAAGTCAAAAAAGTCCAAAGTTGCTAGGAAAGGTAACTGAAGGTTAGGTTGCACAAACTGGTAATATTGATATGGCATATAATTACCAGTAGGACCATAAGTAGATTAATAGACAGGTTGTTGTGAAGAAGAACTACCGAAAAATCTGTCCGCAGGGGTTTGATTTCAGGGATCAGGACCATTAGGACCACCAGGGCCGCTGGGACCACCAAGACCATTGGGACCACTAGGAGGTGGACCACCAGACTCTCCAGGGCCACTAGGAGGTAAACCTCCAGATCCTCCGGAACCACTAGGAGGAGGGCCACCAGACCCTCTCGGGCCATTAAGGGGAAATCCACTAGGACCCCCAGGACCACCAGGACCATTAGGACCATAAGGAGGAAAACCACCAGGCCCTTGAGGAACATTAGGACCCCTAGGGGGAGGACCTCCATGAGGCGGTCCTCCGACACCTCCCGCAATATGCATGGGTATCCCCCCGATAGCTGGCATGTAGGACAAGTTAGGCTTTCCCCCATGGCGTAAAAGTATTACTAGGGTATGGAATTCTGGCATAAGGCATTCCTATAGGATTGGGTGGATAATTAATGTTCCCTACAAGTATTTGATAACCATGACCCCAAGAGGTTTGACTGGTTACATGTTGTGCCCCCAAGGGCTGACCTAAACTAGATGGGGGAGTAACCACATTAGTATGGGTGGGAGGGACATAAATTGTAGATTGTTCTATACCAGAGGTCTATCCTTGACTAGATACCATTTCGGTGACAGATAACATATGTCATGCCGAGGGTTGCCCCCTAACACTAGAAGGTAATGAAGAAACGAGAATTGAAGGTTGGGCCCCAGGTGCAGAAGACCTAGGAGGATTGGGGACAGACATAATATGGGAGGTGGTGGGGTTGGTAATTTGTCCTAGGTTGTGTGTTGTTACTGTGTGATCTATAATCAGTTCAATGGGTCTCATAGAATCAATAAGTGAATGATATCCCACAGGAATAGCTATGGAACGTGATGGTGGTGTGCCCAATATGTCATATATTTCCCTTTCATTCTCCTGTGCATGAAGAATGGATGCGTGGTATTGTCTATGTTCTTCTTCATCTAGAGAAAATTCTTTAGAAAAGTTTAAACGGGTGACAAATGAGGTAATGGCCTGTCCTATAGAGGTATCCCAAAATAGAGCATTAGGACCATAATCCAGATGGTTAGTATCATCAACATGACCTTCTGTGGGAGAATGGAATGAAGTATTACCCCGAGAATTTTGTTGGACCAAGGGAGGCAAGTGTGAAGGATATGGTCCTCCGCTTTCTGCAACCACATTATCTCCCACTTGGGATGTGGTAGAAGCTCCTTGGTCGATAGCTTCCATTGGATATTCTCCTGAGCCAGGAATACAATCGAGTGGCAAGCCCCATACTCTTCTGGACTGTCTTAGCTCAACCAGTTTGTACAGTTACTATCTAACCTAGGGTCTGAAAAAACTAGAAAACATACCAAAAATTTCCCTACTCAAGCTATATGTCAAACAAGCAAACTTAAAATGATAGGAGGAGTTCAGATAGTCAGGTCTCTCACCAGGATTGTCAAGAAGGTGCCACTCGCAATATACCTCAAGGGTACGTACATAGTAATCTCCCGAATGATTTTTTTGGTGTATGGCTCCAAGAAAGATGGCCAAAGGGCTTTCCTCAGATGGATAAGGTATCCTAGTGGGGTCTCTCGATATACACAAGGTACGTGGGAGCTCAAATCTGTAGTAGTGTTGTCTAATGCATAATCGTACATAAGGGGCCTTCCGATATACAATCGAGTACGTGAAGTACATTTCTATATACATTAGGGGTATGTGAAAGGCCATTTGATATACCGATGGTATGTATAAGAACCGCGTGAATCCCGAGATGTAATGCGGATAAGTAGCAACAACTCCTACGCTTAATGATGCCCAAACACATCTCTAACCTATCACTCAAATTGCTATGTAAATTTTAACCTATAAATACCATTAATTTTAAAGTGGATGGTTAGGTGAATGCATGGAATTTTGACAGAAAAAGTAAAACCATGCAATATGCATATGCAAATACTTCACTTTATCATTCAATATGCCTACTTACGGGAGGGAAAGAGAGTATTTTCCTTTGCTTCAACACCAAAAATATTTCCAAACAACAATCTTGAACACAAAATCAAAGATAAGTATCACTTTCCAAACTCATTTCTCTTTTCTGAAAGAAGTCAAAAGGGAAGGAGTCTCTTTTCTTAAAATAAAAACATGTATCACACTATATGCGTATGCAATTTATTTTTCGATTTTTCTTAAAGCATAGACAGATCTAACTTAAAACTATAATATTTTTTATTTTGATGAGATAGTGTAAATGCAAAAGAAACAAAAGAACATAGATAACCTAAAATCTTGTGAGGCCAATCAGAGATCCAGTGTCTTATGCTCACTAATGATAATGACATAATCTCAGTCAAAAAATTTCTTTTTAAAACAAGAAAAAAGAAGTCTCCTATGGGAATAAAAAATGAAATCAAGATGCTAATTAAATGTTTTTCTTTTAGTCTATATAACAGAAATAAAAGAGAGCTATCTAACACCTAAGATTTCAAAAAAGAAATCCTTTCACAAGGACAACCAATAAGCACGGAAGAAAATGGAAAATCAACAAGCCTAATCTAGCTTTTGTATTATTCAAACAAACCAATCTTCTACCACAAAATTTCAAACCACAAGCATCATATTATAACACACAAGCCTGAAAGTGCAGGGCTAAAAGCAAATAAGCTCATTTTTTTTGCAAAAAATGAGAAAAAAGTGGTCTTGGAATAAGGCCTACCTCACACCGCACTAGAGGGGTCTTGATAGAGCAGTTATGGCCCAGCACCACTTATAGATAATAGGACTCATGCGGTGGCACCGTGTGCTGCTAACTAGGTATAGGCGGTGACATCGCTTCTCGCCAACACCATAAGAGCGATTCCCTATATAAATAAAAAACACAAAGGAGAACATCATACCAAGTTAGAAAAAGATTAGATCAAGGTACAAACATATAGATTGAGAGTAAAAGAGATCATAAAAGGTTGAAAGTTTCACACCAAAATACACTGAGTCAGATAGCAGATCTAGAAGTTTCACACCAAAATACACTGAGTCAGATAGTATATCTGACTAAAGAGAGTTGGAGATGGAGCTTGGGTTCGGACAAGAGTTGAAGAACTGAGGAAGATCAGATCAACTGATACATGTATCTACTCCCCAATGGAGTTGCTAGATTTGTAACTAGGAATATTTCACCATCTGCGAACAGAAGCCATTCCTCTGGTCTGAATGGTTTAGATCCAGAATAAATGAGTGAACGACAAAGGAGGAAGACCCTCCCTGGATGTCATAGACACTTGGAATGCCACTTCGATAGTGAACCTGTGTACCTACAACTAGATCAAACACACAAACACATCAAAGCTACCAGAACATCATCTACTTATCCATGCTAGTGACTAAAGAATCTAACAACATGTACATGCAAAATCAAAACAACAGTAATGTGGGATGGAAATCGGCTTTGCATTAAGATGAATGGAGAAGTTTACAACCAATTAATCCTTAGTGTCGACATGCATCTCCATGAGACGAACACTTCATCCCCATAAGCTCCAATTTTGCTCTCTATGCTCTCCATTGGCTTGGCCCAAGTGGTTAATCCAACAGCATAACAATACCTCTATAGTTCTCTCCCTCAACCATGGACATGAGCTTGTATTTATAAGGCTCAATGGATAGCAATGGTTGAGAGATTTGTGGATGAGGCAGCCTCTAAGATCCTATGATGGGGGATCTCGAGCTCAACTGAACCACAATGATGGGGATAAGGGATGACATGAGGCTCATGATCTAGAAGCCTCAAGAAACTTCTCTTTTTCCCATTTTACCCAGGGTATCGCTTTTCTTCTCTTATGACAGAGCGGTTTAGATGAGAAATGATTATGGACCAAAGGCCATAGGCAGTGGCACCGGTTATGGAAAATAGGCTGAAGGTGATGCAAGCAAGGTACGTGTCATGGTTCACGGGAGGAGCGCGGTGTTGAGTATTTTCCTGTAGAATTGACCAAGAACATGGGTTTCTACTCCAAGTGCTAGGATTAAGGGCAAGTATGTAAGTTAAAGGTCTTATCACATGGTGGTGACGGGATTTTGGTATAACAGTGTATAACAATTTGGAATTCATACATGTTATGCTCTGTCTGTTGTTTTAGATATTCATTTAAGTTTTCTTCTAAAGTTACATAGAATTCATCTTGGTGGTACTCTGTGTGATGGACTGTTCCCTCTCATCTACTGATCACCTGCTGAATATCTCCTGATTGCAAGATCGAAGGTTATCTTTCCTCTATTTGTAAATTTACGCCATTCTTTACCTCTTGCAAGGATGATTTTAAGGAACCATACTTATTTAAAAGTGTATAAATGTTGGCGAATATTACCAATTCTTACAACGCCAACTATAAAATGATTGGCGATATTTTTAAAAAAATGTTTTAATTTCCATGGATTTTATATCGTTTATATAATAATTTGGCGATTTTTAGAGTGAAAGAATTTTACCCCATCAAAATTGAGCAAAATAGGGGTTCAAAAAATGCAAAATGGTGAATCTTTTTGGGGAGAAAAACATGGAAAAATAGCCCATTGGGCTAAAATTCTCCCCTAAAATTATCCCTAACCTCTTGCAATATGTTCCCTACCCAAACCTTTGACTCCATTGCCCAATGTTTGCTTCCTTTGATAGTCCCACCTGCATCTCACATTAACGCACCTACCCCATTCAGGAGTTTGGCCTCCTGACCATTCTTGATCGAATATCCTACATGATGTAAAACTGAAAACAAGCGAGAGATCCATATCTGAATGCGCAGGGCTAGAGGCTCAGTCTAAAGTGGTTTTGTTGTTTCCCAAGAGAGAGCCCTTTTCCTTCCAACCTATGGGTTAACTTTCAACACTAATAAACTGGCACTGTTGCTCGAGACGAGATTGAAGATCATCCCTGGGAAGAACGACATAGTTTTAGATCTGGTTGTTGACGGTGAACATTGATTAGACATCAAGAAGGTTGAGCACTTTTCACCTGGTGACTCCACTCTTAAAGGATTCAGACTTCAACGAATCCATTGGTGGTATGACCCAGAAATCAATTTGTCAGAAAAAATGACAGGCTCCACTAGGGAGAATCGAATCGTTGTAAGGCCGCAAAATGCATGGTGAAAGGTTAAGATACTTGAGTTTACGTTTCTTCCAATATGTCTTGTCTTGTCTTCTAATTTTGTTCCTATCCTTTCCTGAATTTATCAAAACAGCCTTCTATGGTTCAATTCGTTCAGAACAGAGCTATGAATATATTCTTGTTTATCCTTCTTTATGAACCAGAAGAATTGCATCATCTTTTACATTTGATTTTGACCAATAGTTTTCTCCCGAAGCTCATGACGTTAAAGGTCACTCCTATGAACCTCATGAAACCTCGGTTAATAGCGTATCTATTGCGCCTAACTTGGTCTCTCCCAGTATTCCAAGCCAGTACAAACCACTACAATTGCCTCCTATCCTCCATGATTTTCCTATGAAACATTACAAGTACCTCCCCAAATTTGATGGAGAATCCAAAGACTGCACTGCTAAGAAACATTTACAAGCCTTTGAACATTTCTATGATATTTTTTAGATAGAGCATGATGATGTTTATATGAGGACTTTTGCCCAGTCTTTGTAAGGGGATGCTAAAGAATGGTTCAAACAATTACAGCCTCAGTCTGTCAACACCTCGGAGGAGTTTTCTTGCACCTTTTTGAATTTCTGGGGTCGGAGAAGGCCACTGGATCAAATAATTTCATAATTTTATTCCCTGAAGAAGCATGAGGGTGAGGCCATATCTAGCTTTAACAGAAGATTTGCAATCTTTTATTATAACATGCTCAAGGAATTCCAACCTCTTGAGAAGGCTGCTAAGATCTATTATGTAGCCACCTTTCCTACTGAACTATCCTTACTTCTTTTGGAAAGAAGATCAACCACTCTGCAGCATATGTTTACTGATTGTTTGGAGGTTCAGGAAAACCTTAAGATGTCCAAAAAATTGTCAGGACAAGACAATGGTGGTGAAATAAAAGATACATTAAAATCGGTTGGACCCTACAAACAAATGGGAAAGTCCCCATTCAGCTAAATCTTTCCCTGGCCAGGCAAGAAGATGATCAGCTCGATATAGAAGCATATGGTTCTGTAGGCCTATTTTCTAAATATTGTGATCTTCTTAGCACCGCGTCCACTGGTGATGATTTTAAAAGGGATTTTGGTGCACCTGTGTATGATGAGTATGAGGAGGATATACTTGAAGAGCCATTTATAGAACCAAGGTCTGCTAATGGAGAGAATCAAGCTGCAATGCAAAGATAGAAAGTTGAGACAGGAAAGGATAGTAAATGTACTAAAGGTGACATCCTATCCTTGTGTTATTCCTCTTTTGAATTAATACGGCACATGATAAAATCCTCTAAGTAGAAACAAAAGTTAGAGGATATGGCGCATTCCAGAAACTTACATGGAAAACAAGATGATAAAGAGGATCAGTCGTGCAATCCCTCTTCGTTTATTGATAGGTTAGCAGTTTATGATGAGATGTTGAGTCATGAAGAAGGAGGCAGCATTCCTCAAATAAATAGATTTTTTAATTTTCTGCCTTTAGGAATATCACCCCGTAAAATGGGAATGTGCTTTCTCGGTTGCGTCGAAGAAAACGAGGACATCGATGCTGAGGAATATGAAGAAGATGAAGCTCTAGTTTCAGAAATTTTGAGCAAAAGCATGGATGTTTCATGGGAGGATGATTTTGTGGGCCCTTTTCTAATATATTTCAAGTATTAGCCTAATAGCTCACTAGATAAAGGAAGTTCTAGACATCTTTCCCATGAACAAATGACAAAATATACTGGAGATTACCGTCCTTTCTATGACCCCATAGCAGAGTACATGGAGAGGCTGGGGAATGGTAATAATTGGTCACTTCTCTACTATAAAGATCAGTTTATTTGTTATTTTCTTCTTCCTTTATCTATTTCATTCATGTTCATGAAGCACAAAAAAGAAACAAAACTATTAGGCAAGTTGCTTGATTGGCTTCATTGGAAGTCCGATTTCACTTAATCGGGCTTATGCACTAAGTTAGGTAGAGTAGGTAGGAAAAATTAAGCTCGAAAATAATCAAGCATTTCCTTCATTAATATTTAGTTTGTTTTCATTTTCAGTTGTAAGCACAGGTTTGCAATCACAACTGCTCTCAGTTTCAGAGTATGGCTAAAAGCATAGTTTGTAGAGTGACATAAATTTGCTAAAGCGGTAGCTCAAAGAAAAATGAAGGTTTCAAAGGAAATATAGGGGACAACCCAATGGATTTGGCACTTGGTCTATGGGGGTTCTTTGCTACCTCATTGGTAGGATAGCATCCCTTGTGGATCCAGCTGTTAACACTCTGTTTGCAACAGTCGATTTATGGGCCTGAAAAAGTTCAAAAGGATCGTACTCATTAGAAAATTATATAAACACCCTTCAGATATCAAATGTATGTTTTCCTTTATTTTATACCATCAAATGAAGAAGAAATCTTGATCTACGATGGTAGATTCCTCTATAGGTGAAGGCATGCAACAGCAAAGATGATAGATAAAGGCATCCTAGACCAACGATCCAGGATCACAAGGAAGAAGAGCGACGGTAGAGCGTGGTTTTGGCCAAAAGACGTGAGGGAATGGTCAAGTTTGGAATATGTGGAGTCTATTAAAATGAGAAAGCAATGAAAGGCCGAGATCAAGGTGAAGCCCGATTGACAGCCCGAAACGGTTTCGTTGAGACAACATGCTCAATAGAAGGAACATTCCCAAACCACGAAACAAGTTAAAGGATAGAAATATCTAACGGTGGAGATGAGCGCATGAGTAGATCTATGGCCACAGCTGATTTCACAAGCCATACTTATGCGGATAAAGTCGCAATTCCATATCGTGAAAAGTGGTACCGGATGCAGATATCAATGGTCACGAAAAAGAAGGGAATAGATCTACGGTCGAGGTTCTTTTCGTGATTAGAACTAGCATGGACAACGTCATGGTACCAGTTCATGAAGAGGTGGTAGGACCCACTTAGATTGACAGTCGCATGGAGAGGTCAATCTCAATCGATGGAGAAGAGCACACCACGATCTAAAGTTACTCGTTGTATCAAGAAAGGAGAAGTTCACAACAGATCATCAGCAAGAAACATGGATATCGCTTTCACGTTACCAGGATGAAGAAAGTGATGCGCTATCATTTCACATTACCGTGTGCCACTTGCTCCATAATGTTTATGAATATTTGTAAATCGTGGTGATAGTTCCACTCTCTAGACTGTTAATGCTTGATTGTGATTGAAAATGGTTTCTAGGTTTAGTTTTGGAGAATAGTCTCAGTGCTGAAATAGTATAAATACACTCCCAATAGAGGGAGATAAGGGGTTGGTGGGGGGAAATTTCAAGGGTTGAGGCTCTCCATTGTAATTAGTCTCGAATTTCCTTGTTATGAATAAATTTGCAGAGGGAGGATTGTCTTGCAAGACAGAGATTCATGTGTCGTTACTTCTTTCAATATGTAATCTCTTTACGTGAAATGTTCATCTCATTGTCATTCCATTTTGTTAATTTATTTCATGTCTGAAATGAGTGTATAACAGTTTGGAATTCATACATGCTATGCTCCATCTATTTTTTCAGATATTCATTTAATTTTTCTTCTAAAGTTACGTAGAATTCATCTTTTTGGTGCTCTGCATGATGGACTGTTCCCTCTCATCTACTAATCACCCACTGAATATCTTTCCTCTATTTGTAAATTTACACCATTCTTTACCTCCTAGAATATGTTCCCTACTTGGACCTTTGACTCCATTACCCAATGGTTCCTTCCTTTGATAGTCCCGCCCACATCTCACATTAATGCACTCACCCCATTGAGGAGTCTAATCTCCTGACCATTCTTGATCGAATATCCTATGTGAAGTAAACCTAAAAACAAGTGAGAGATCCCTCTTTGACTGCGTAGGGCTCGAGGTGCAGTCTAAAGTGGTTCTGCTATTTCCCGGGAGAGAACCCTTTTTCACAAAATCTATGGGCTCAATCCCAATGCTAACAGATCCGATGCTAGAAATGGCCAGAGTGAAGTTTGAGTACTTCAGGGAGAAGCTTGGTGTTCTCCAAATCGAGGTTCCTTCCAAGGAGAAGTGATGAGTCCATGAGCCCTTCTGACATGGTGGAAGGCTAAGATTCACATGGTCATATGTAAGTGCAAAGATGCTCTGATGTGATTGTTGGTTGTGTTACCACATGATTAGCACATATATATTCTGATGTGATTGTGGGATGTGTTCCCACATGACCAGTGCAGAGCCATTCTGATGTGATTGAGGGAGTTGTTCCCACATGATTAGATATAAGTGTAGAGATATTATGATGTGATTGTGGGATGTGTTCCCACATGATCAGTGTAGACCCATTCTGATGTGATTGCGGGATGTGCTCCCACATGATCAGATGTAAGTGCAATGCCTTTCTGACAAGATGAGTTTGGATGTAAGTGCAAAGCCTTTATGACAAGATGAGGTTAGATGTAAGTGCAGTGCCTTTCTGAAAAGATTAGGTCCAATATAAGTGCAGAGCCTTTCTAACAAGATGAGGTGGGATGTAAGTGTAGAGACTTTTTGACAGGATGAGGTCAGATGTGAGTGCTAGGCCTTTTTGACATGGGTTTTGGATGTGTTCCTCCCATGGTTGGATGTGAGTGTTGGGGGTGTCTTTTTGACATGGTTCTTGGATGTGTTCCTCCCATGTTCAGATGTAAGTGTTGGGAGGGCCTTTCTGAGATAGTTCATTCCATGGTCAAATATAAGTGCTGAAGAGAATGAAGTCCTAAATGAAGGCCAGGACTACAACTAGAATGAAAAAGGGTTGGCTCTGTAGAACTTCTTATGACGAGTAGAATTGAGACAGCACTAGTAATGATGACCCAGTGGTGATCCAGGAGTGATGATATAGACTTGCTGATGATCCAGTGATGATCTAGATCAAGTGATGATCTAGAATTGATGACGATCCAGTGACAATCTAGCTTAAGTGATGATTCAGACTTGATGATGATCCACTGATGCTCCAGATCAAGTGATGATCCAGTGATGCTCCAAATCAAGTGATGATCCAAACTTGATGATGATCTAGTGATGATCCATACTTGAAGATGAAGATGACTTGATGATGATCCAGATGATACAGAGAAGCAGACTTGTGGTGATAAATTGTGTCAAGAGAATACATTCCTAGTTAAGAGGGATTGTTGATCTATTTGTAACTTTATAATAAATTCACTTGTATATCTTATGCATTTTACCCCAATGTTTCTATCGTGAAGTATCTGTAATGTAATTGAGTCATGTCATGCCCCGATGTTCCTATAGGGAGAATCAATAATCTAAACAAGTCATGTAAAGTCATTGAGGTTAACCCTCCATTGTAAGTCGGGGAAAAATTACCCACAATTGAGTTAAGGTTAACCCTCCTTATTGATCAAAGGGCCAAGTCCCCACAGTTGTGTGGCACTAGGGTTATTAGAATCTCCTAGAGAATTCAGACGTGGTAAGTAATTGTTAGGTGAGGCCGACTTGTTAGAGTGGACATTAAGTGAATGAAAGAATATAAGTAGAGAGTGAGCCTCTTTATTTATCACACACACTGACTCACTAGGGTGCATGAGTGAGAGAGGAGAAGCTCTCACAAGTGAGAGAGAGAGAACATATGTTGGAGATCATCTTTTCTACCTTTGGGTTTTACTGTTGCTATTGGTGCTCATTCTATCTCTGAGGAAGTTGCGGGGTTTTCTCCTTTATGGTTTCCCTGAGGAAAATTCTTTGTGTCTCTTGTCTCTTGTGATTATCGTTGTGCATGTTATTCTCTTAGATAATATCCTAATATCATATTGCTTGAAACATGAAAATTCAACATGACTATCTATGATTATGTAAGGTTTAACTCTATGCATATCCAAGCTTATTATTAGCTAGAGGTATTCTTATTTCAAAGATCACTGTGAAGTTCATTATGATGGACTATACAAAGGTGGATCTCTACTGAAGCATGATGTATGACACATATTAGAGCAGTAGGAAAATTGTATGTGATCAGACTTGCATAAGTATGATGTATGACACATATTAGAGCAGTAGGAAAATTGTATGCAATCAGACTTGCATAAGCAATATATGAGTAATCCTTCTAATGAGTGGCACAACCAGAAAAAGAAAATACTTCCTTAATGACTTGATATGACTAAGCATCAAAGACATTAGCGGAAGATGATGATCTCCAACTAATTGAGTTATTGACAGAGATGACAAGGTGAGACGCTAATTTGTAGAAGATGATATGAATGACATAGTGATGATGATTCCTACAATCATACTTTAGGTAGTGATATGATGATCTTGAATATGGTTGATTGTATTGACATGGTTATTGACAAGTTGAATTGACGAAATAGTGATTGCACCAGACCCTGAGGACATGAGCAAAGGATCGTGATTGACAGAATAATGATGATGTGTTTAGTTGTTGATAGTGATGACATGTAATTGATGAATGTAATGTGACAAATGTGTGTATTAAATACAAGCTGGGACTTGTACTATTTTTCTTAGTAGGATCTAAGAAAATACCAAGCAGAGTCTTGGAATAGAAGTAGTTGCTTATGTATCAGTAGGTGTTGATTTACCTCATGGTTGCAGTCTTTTGAAATACAATAAGATTACAAAGAGTATATCTTGTGTCTCTTATGAAATGTGTTGGTGATTATGTGTTTAACTTGATGAATGATTAATGATATAGGTTATTGATTAATATGATAATGTAGTAAATGTATGAATGAAGATATGAGATGTTGAATGAAGTCGAAATTTGGATTAAGTATAAGCTCATTGTTCACCCCCCCTCTAAATGAGCCATTGTTTCTAACAAAGTGATACGACTATTATAAATCCAATGAAAAGATTCTATTTTTTTAATGTGAATCAGTATATATCTCACTACTATGATCTTTTTCGTCATATAGACATAACAAAATGCAAAAAACAAGTATATAATCATAATATCATATAGATTAACTGTTTGTCCTTCAACATTGCTGAAAAATGTATCTATAGGCTATCACATGTTCTCATCATCTAATTGCATTCAATAGAATCCATTTTTAGTAAGAGTTTTAAATATTTACAAAGAAGCCAACATAAAAAACTAATATTAAGTGCATGGTACAACACTTTGCGAAAATTGTGATTCAGCCAATAGAGTGTCTCATTGGAACTTAGAAAAACATACTGTATTAATGTCCAGCATCAATCCTTCTTGAAAGACAACCAACTTTGTATTCATCTCATGGAACACATGATAAGTGTGAACATAAATATCATGCGATCACTAGATCAAGATCAAGATGTAAGTGCATATTTCCTATCTTATAAATATTTGCAAATGTATAAAAATATTTTCCATATTTAAATATTTGCAAAACACCATGATAAAAACTAAATTTACTGCATCCTACAACACTTCAAGAGGGTAAACTCATATGTAAAACTATGATTCAACCGACAGAGAATCTTCTTGGAGCTCAGAAATACATCCTGTATTATCTCCCATCAACTAGAAAACATTTGAAAGTTTATCTACCTGTGAATTCAGCTCATAGTATACATGCTGAAAAGTAACATCTCTAAAACATAATACCATTGCTTTTACCATATCCAAAATGGGATGTAAGAGCATGTTTTCCATCTCATAAATACCTTTCATCCAATTTATAATTACCTTGGAGTCCCCATCTACCTGTAACTCGGTTATACTTTGATCCAAATCTAGTTTTAATAAATGCTTCAATGCAAGAAGTTCTACATAGTTATTTGAACCTCTGCCCAGACCTGCTTCGTAAGAAAAAAGTGATCATCTAATAAATATAAAGTGCTCCCAAATCCATAAAGATTCATTTTATTTACAAGCATAATTAAGTGGATTAATGTGTTTGTGTGCATGAGGTCTAAGTAAATATTCTTCTTTCATTAGCTTAAAATTGGTTTATGAGTGTCAAATGAAATAGTAATAACTTGATAGTTTTAGTCATTTCTAGATTCTTTTTCACCTAATGAGGCACTAGGAATGAAAGGCCCGATTTAAAAATTCCTTAAAATGAACTATGCCTGACAATATGTTTGGCATTGGCGAATCTCCGACGGTGCTCTGCTAAGGTTTGCAGGGATTTTTTGCTAAGTGGCCATCCTAGGCATCCTGGCCACTAGGGCCCCTTGGTCACAGGAGTGGGAAGGCTCTCCAGCTATTTGGGCCTCCTGAGGAGTTTCGTGGATGGAAGCAGGCTCTTCAAGGCCTGGTGGGCCTGAAGGAGTGGGTTTTGCCACAAAGGACCAGCATGAGAGTCCGTCCCCTGGATGTAAGCCTGGAATGGTGGGCTGTCTGCTAAAAGCCCCCACCATCCCCATAGTTCATGTTCGATCTGAGAAGGTGAGAGGTACGATTGAGCTATGGAAATAAAAAGCTTTGATCGGTAAGTTTGTGGGGATATGGCCCAAGGAAAAAGATCTGGTCAAATGCATCAACAACGTTTGGAACCCTAAGGGCCACTATGATCTGTAGCTCGGCTCTAAGGGTTTCTTCACGATCATTTTTTTCAATCAGGAGGACTGATATCAAGTCCTGGAGGGAGGCCCCTACTTCTTTTTTTCCACCGGCCTGTCCCTCCGCCCATGGAAGGAGCGATTCAATCCTGAAACAGAGGACATGACTATGGCCCCAGTTTGGATCCGCCTCTTCTCCCTACCCGGGGAATACTGGGATCTGGATACCCTGCGGGACATTGGGAATTCCCTCGGTGAGTTTATTAAGGTATCAGAGCAGATGAAGGCCCAGAGGTATACCTCCTTTGCCAGGATTTGTGTTTACCTAGATCTCTCCAAGGAGTTTCCAGAAGCCATAAACCTAAGTTAGGAGGATGAAGAATGGCTCCAACCCATCGACTATGAGCAGATTCCTTTCACATGTCGGCAATGCCATGAGTATGGTCAATTGGGATGGAACTTCTCGCATATGGAGGCCAAGGCATCCCCATCAAGCCCTAGCCAAGAAAAATCTGGGGCGACGTCAGATGGCTTCACCCAGGTCAAGAACTGCAAAAGAAACAGGGCCATAACGCAGTCAAAAGCCAAAAAAGAATCGTCGACAAGGGAGGTCCGATCTAGGAATGCTTTCAAGACCTTAGGAGGCTTGGATGAGGAAGGCACACCTAAGGAAAAAGAGAGTGATGCTCAGCTCACCAAAGACCCAAACCTATCGGATGAGGTCGAAGCCCAGCAGATGGAGATAGTAAAGGAAGCTGAGGATGAAGAAATAGAATTAGGGGAACTAGATCTGGATGCGATCAAAGTAGAGTGTGGATAGAAAGGGAAGGGTTATGTGCCCAGATGACAAATCGAGCTCCTTCATGAGGCTATTATCAAGGCGGGGGCCCATCCGAACCTGGGGATTGACCCAAACCCCCTAACTGGGCATAAGCAAAAACCTCCAGAGGAGGAACAATGCAGAAGAAGGAAATCAAACAAGCAACACATTGCAGATATTGGAGTTAAAATAATAGAATTAGGCCAATATCCTATGATTAGGGCAGCCTTTTCTGAAGTTTCCAAAGTTTCCCAATGAAGGTAATCTCCTAGAATATAAGGGGGTGTGGTAACCCCAGGAAGTGGAAGACTCTCGACAAGAAAATTAAGCAGGAAATCCCTGATATCCTCCTTATTCAAGAAATGAAATGTAGTTCTAAGGGAATGGATAAAATTAGTAGTAAAATTTGGAAAGGTATCCAAGTGATGACCCTGGATGCGGCTGGGCAGTCAGGGGGTATAGCAATCTTATGGACACCCCAGGTGGTGGAGCTCTTGAATTGGAGAGATAATAAGTTTTCCCTCATAGAATATTTCCACCACCTTGTTCGAGGGGCAAAGGGCACTCTGGTGAAAACCTATGGCCCTAGCAGCTTCCCTGAAAAGAAGCCCTTCCTCAACTTATTAGAATGGGCCAACAGCCAAGCGAAGGGAGCTCGATGGGTAATCGGAGGGGATTTTAACCTCATTTCCAACCTTGGAGAAAAAAATGGAGCTCGAATATCTTTGGATAGATTTCAAGAGGCTTTCGGGGCCTTCTAGGCAGGTAGCTCCTTCATGGACATGGAAACCAGTAATGGCTGGTATACATGGAACAACAAGCGGTGGGGCAAACACCTGGTTGCTTCTTGCTTAGACAGGTTTTTGGTCTCAGAGTGCCTTCTTCATGACATGGGAGAATTTATGACCAAGCTGCTCCCAGTAGCCGGATCTGACCACTTGCCCATCTTCCTTCGTTGGGATTGGTCATGCTCCATGATGGGGAAACCCTTTCAGTTTGAACAATTCTAGATATAGCATAAAGAATTCAAAGATCTTGTGTAGTACTGGTGACAGGAGTTGGTTCCCCCATCAGGCATAGCCATGTACCGTTTCCAACAGAAACTCAAATCTCTCAAATCCAGAATCCGTACCTGGAACAAGGAGGAGTTTGGCAACAATTTTGAGGACGAGAGAAGATTGATCCCTAACCTAGATCAACGTAGTCAGAAAGGAATGACAGAAGGATGGGACAAGGGCATGCAGAAGAAAAAAAAGGATTTATGGGGTCAGTTGGAGGCTCAGGAAAAACAGGTAGGCATATACTAGAAACAAAAATCCCAATTCAAATGGTTGCATGATGGGAAAAAAAACACCAAGTTCTTCCATATTTAGGTCATTCAGGATAGACACTCCTCGAGGATTGTGAAACTTAAAAAGATGGAAGGGGGGCGAATAGAAACACGCCGTGAAATTGAGGAGGAACTCAACCACTATTTCATAGAGATCCTCAATGAAGACCTCCACGACAGGGAAAGAGATATAGCTCAAATTACACGACTAATTCCCCCCTCGGTCACTAGGGAAGATAATGAGATGCTTGTCAAACCGGTATCTCTGCAAGACGTTGAAGAGGCAGTCAATCAGATGGTTCTAGGAAAATCTCATGGCCCGGATGGGTTTACCTCCAACTTCTTCCACTACTTCTGGGATACTATTAAGGAGGAGGCAGTGGAAATCGTGGAGGAATGGAGGAAAAAAAAGGGGGTGCTAAGAGCTTTCAATGCTACGTTCCTTTCTCTCATTCCTAAGGAGATGGGAGCAGATCACCTAGACAAGTCCAGTCCTATAGATCTATGCAATGTGGTCTATAAAATCATCTCCAAAGTCATTGCCAACCGTCTGAAGCCTCTCCTCCCCTCTCTGATCTGCCCAGAGAAATCGGGTTTTGTTGAAGGGTGCCAAATCCTGGATGGGGTTGTCCTAGTCCAAGAATTCCTATGTTCCTTGCAAAGCTCGAGACACCTTGGTATGCTGATTAAACTGGATATTTCAAAGGCTTATGATAAACTAAATTGGGACTACATCCGTAGAATGCTGGAAGCCTATGGGTTCTACCATGACTAGGTGGACTGGTTCATGGGGCTCATCTCCAATCCCTTCTTCAGGGTTCTCCCAAATGGAACCCAAGCCTGTTCCTTTCAATCATCTAGAGGTCTCAAGCAAGGAGACCCCCTCTCCCCTTTTCTCTTCATCCTTATGGCCAAAGGTCTGAGCTATCTCCTGCAGTCTAAGGTGGATTGTGGGGAGCTTCAGGGCATTCGTCTGACGGACTCCTTGGAGGCTCAAACCCACCAACAGTTCATAGATGATACTATGCTCATGGGGAACCCTTCAGTACAAGAAGCACGAAGCTTCAAATCATGTCTGAATCTATTTGCCAAGCTTCTGGTCTCACTGTTAACTAGGCCAAATCCCAAGTCTTGTTTGTCAACACTGCCCCAGCTTCCCAGAGGAACATTCTCCATATCCTAGGGTTCTCGAAAGGCTCTTTTCCATAAAAATACGTAGGATTCCCTCTGATCCCATGCAAATTGAAGAGTACATCATGGCTAGAACTCCTTGACACGATGAAACAGAATCTCACTAACTAGACTCTTAGACCCCTGAACTTACCCAGTAGGATGGTCTTGATTAAATCGGTCTTACAAGCGTGCCTATATATCTATTTTCAGTCCTTTTGGCTCCGAAATCCATTATTCATGAGATACAACACATCTAGTGCATCTTCCTATGGGGAGGCAGAGAGGATAAAGCAAAATTTTCCTTGGTTAGCTGGGACAGCATATGCTAACCAAAACTAAAGGGGGGGTTGGGGCTGAGGGATCCGGTGATTATGGCCGAAGTCCAAGGGGTGAAAGTCTGGCAGCGTTGGGTCTCCCATTCTATTGAATCTTGGGTGCGCTTGTGGCACTCAAACTATGGCCATGACAGGCCCCCACCTCAGTTAATTCACTTCAACAAAGAGCAACAGAGATCCCGTATATGGACAAAGGAGAAAGGTGGAAGGCAATTGGTCCAAAAGAACAACTTTTGGGAGATTCGTGATGGAAGGAGTGTGTGGTTCTGGGAGGATTCATGGAACCAACTCCCTCGGCTAGGAGACAACCCAAGATGGGCCCCAATTCAGGGATGGGATAGGGCGAAGGGTTGCTATCTGGTCCACCACTTCTGGCAAGAACAACTTCCTAATGAGAGATGGCGTTGGATTTTCATGAACAAACCTGGCCAAATTGAGGAGGAAGACTGGGAGGCTTTCCAAGAGGAAATGCGAAGATGGAGCATCAGACCCACGGAGGGACACGATGTGTTGAGAAGGGGGTATTTGGGAAAATGAGTATTTAATATTAAGGAGGCGTACAACATTTGAATTGGGAATGGCACCGAAAACGGGAAAATATGGAAGAAGCTCTGGACATTAAACTTATGTCCTAAGGTCACCACCTTTGCCTGGATGATCCTCAAAGGTTGCATTCTCATAGGTGAAAACCTCAGGAGGCATGGAATCCAGGGCCCTTTTCAATGCTGTTTATGCTCTCAGGTGGAGGAAACCACAAACCATCTTCTAGATAGCTTCCCGTTTGCTGCGGCCATTTGGGAAAAGGGGGTGGTGGGTTTTAGGATAAGTGACAAGCAAAGAGCCCATTTGGAAAGAACTTTGATGGAATGGAACCAAAATACGTTCAAAAATAGAATTATCAGGACAATATGGAATGCCTTACCTGGTATGATCATGTGGTGCATTTGGAAGGAGAGGAACGACCGTATCTTCCAGGACAAACGCTCCAGCCTCAATCAGGTCTAGAAAATGGTGCAGGAAAACCTTCTCTCCTCCATCAAAATCATGCAATGGCATGATGAAGATAAGCTAATACCTACAGAGGAGATCCATGTAAGTGAATTTTGGGGTCTGGACAAAACTCAGTTGGAAGGGCTCCGCATGCGTGATAGGATCCTTCAGCCGTCTAGCCCAAAGTCTTGGTCTCCTCCTCCTCCCATGGTTTTCAAGCTTAATTTTGATGGGGCCTCCAGGGGGAACTCAGTTCCTACAGGATTTGGCGGCCTGTGCAGAGACTCTCTAGGCAGGATTATTTTCATTTTTTTGGGGGCCATTGGCCATGATTCCAACAACTCAACTAAGCTTGAGGGGATGCTCCAAGGCTTGCATTGTCTGGTGCATAGCAACAGCTTCCCAGCAATAATAGAAGGTGACTCCTGGATCTTGGTTTAGATGGCTCGACTGTTAGCGCACGGCAGAATCAGCGGCCAAGTTTCGACCAGCTGGAGGATGGCCAGTCATTTGGACAAACTACGGGGCCTGATCCATGCCCATCTTGTGGTCTCGTTCAACCACGTAAGATGTGATGCCAATAAGGTGGTGGACCTTCTTACAAAAATAGGGGTCGAGGGGGAGCTGGCATTTCAATGGGTCCTGTTGGGGTCTTTTGATGTTTACGACTGGGTTCATAATTGTCGATAGTTGGTGGCACAGGATCACACAGAAGGTTCATAGTTGACACACTTGAACGATGCGGTGGATATAGGTGACAGATGGCATGGGGACGCCATGACGGACCGACACCACAATGAAGGTGAGTTTTAATGAGGCCATTGATCGAGGGCAGAGGTGTTTGTCCTTGGCTATTATTTTTCCCATCGCAAACGCAGGTGAAAAGATGGACAGGGTAAGGTGGGACGGTCGACTTGACAGGGCTATCCTTTTAGTTAGAGCATGCTCCACGGAGATCGGTACGAGGGAGGTGATTTGCTCCAATTCAATGACGTCATCCTAGTACAAGCCAGATGAAGTAATGATTCTTCCTCTCCCTTCTTATTTCTTGCCATGCTGGGCGATCTGTTATCATCGTTCAACCTTGCTCCTTGTCTTTAGGCTCCTCTAGTTTCTTCTGTGGCCATCTGGTCTAGTCTGGGTGTGGATCTTGGTGCTCTTTTGTCCCTGTGCCCTTACTCATAAGTCTCTCCTACTGGTAATGGCCCCGTATGGGCAATTGGTTAAGGGCAAGGCATGTGGTGATTCCTCGTCTGCGCAGAGTGCTGCAAGATCGGCTTGCAGGGCGATGAGAGCTCAACTCCAGGCTCAAGAGGAGGCTAAATTTTTCAAAGACAACATTCCTCTAAATATCCGTCGGGAGGTGGATGGTAAGGTCCAGGACCTATGGACTATGGTGAAAAACATGCCCAAGGATGAACTTCATCGGGAAGTGGCAGACTAGGTCGTGGACCCTAGCTCCACTTTCTTAGTAGCCCTGTTTCAGAAGGTCAAGCCTACGTGCCCATTTGGTGTCAGAATTCTCATCTTGTCTGAGTCTTTTCATCCTCTATGGTGTGTGCCCAACCCTGAGTGGGGTATCTCTCGGCTAGAAGATTGTACGGAAGGCTATGTTTTGTTGCTCTGTAATGGCTTCCAGTTGATGTAATATAATCTTTTTATTTAACAATCTTAATAAATGACCTTCATATTGAAAATATGCCATTTAAGGGGCATTATACCTCGTTGTCTAACTTTAATTGCAAAAAAAGGAAGAGTCTAGGATGATTTGAGAAATTGGATACAAGTCTGCAATTTTTTTTCATTGGTATGAATTTATCTTAGATTTGAAGGTAAAAACAAGGTTTTCAAACATCTTTGATGGAATTTCATCAAGTGAAATTTTATTCAAGTTTAAAACCCCTTAGGGATACCTCCCTCGGGATTACAAGAATTGAACCAATAGTGAGAGAAGTGTGAACAAAATGGGAACATACACCTCTAATGTTATTCAAACATTTTGGATAGTCATCTTTCCAAAGGAATTTCTAGGGGTTGACGCCAAGTTTGAATTCGATAGAATATAGAAAAAGTTTTGAAGAAAAAATCAATATTGAATAACTCTAGCACTACACATATCACAAACAATGTAATAGGAAAACAAATATGTAACTTTGCTGTTGAGAAATGATTAACAATACACAAACCAAAAATAATTTATATGAATGAGGTCTATTGAGCTCAATTTAGTGGAATATGGTTAGCTTAAATAATTCATATGGTCTAAATGATATCAACTCTATATATGATCTGAATGGGATTAAATTAGTATGGACACATATGTTGACCATATTGACCATAGGAATATGTAAGTCTTTGAAGAAGGTATAGGGAAATAAAGTGTAGTGATTTACAAGCCTTTGTCCTATGAGTTTTTATTTCATTTCTTCTGTCCTCTTGGTTGTTGGATACCTTATGGATTTGTTATATGAATTAAATAGACATTGAATTTCTAGGTGGAGGCTGAGGCAATCTTAGCGTGTAGATTACTTTGTAAGTGTATTAGAATATAGAAAGACCAAAATGAAGAATATCTTTGTGGAATGTTTCAGCTTATATGATCTTTTTTCCTTGAGTTGGCATTTATCCACCACTGTAGACCTCTTGTTTGGTAACTACCCAAAAACATGACAAACAATTACATGATCCTTTATATATTGAAAGAAACCCCCAGTTTCTTGTAAGAATCTTTAAAAGTGGGGGGGTTCTCCATTGCTTTATCCAAGTATTTTCCTACTTTTTTCTTGAATAGTTAGTCTTGAAATGGCCATGAGGAAGCTAGTGGATTCTTATTTTTTCTACTTGCAATCACGTCCTTGAAAGAGGTAGGGGTATAGATGGATTCCTATTATCCTGAACTCGAAGCCATAACCAAGATTCCTTCACTACAAAACTGTAAATTGATTTCCAGTAATTACGGAATTTGATCCCCTTTACTGCTATCAATGTATTGTTGACAAAATAGTATGTAGAATATATATTATATGTGGTTTGATTTAGTAGTACAAATTAATGTATAGAGATCATTTTTTTGTTGATTCCCACAATTTATATGAGTAAACTTTGTGAAACTAAACACCAACTACTATTATTAGGACAATTAAGTTGATCACTATTATTAACCTTTTCCTTCACCAGCTCGAGAGGGCTAATTTTCTCTCATTATGTAGGTGAAAGTATAGTTTGAAAAATGGCTTGATTGGCCATAGGACTAGGGACAATCCCAGTGATAATCCTATAAATGGAAGTCAAGTATAGTAATGTGTAATTGGATATTAAATTGGAACTCTGTGAATGAACATGGAATTTTACACCAAAATGTCAAGTAAAATTTTGATAATATTCACCATAGCTTACTTAAGTTGACATTTTATAAGTTGTATGGGACTTTTGCCATAGAATACTTCCATTTTAAGTTGAACCAATACAGGAACAACCCCATAATTGTGAGTATTTAATATTGGCCTTGGTTCAAAACAAGTAATGTATAGAGGGAACATTCCAACATAAAACCTTCTGAATCCAAAACTGGTTTTCCAGCGGATATTTAAAATGAATACATGAAAACAAAATATACTCTTTAACAAAGAATGAAATAAAGTTTTGAACGATCATGTATTAAAGATATGAAAGGGTGAACAAATTGGAACACATTATTAGTTAAAATCCATAGATTTCACTTTCAATCATTCAAAATATTTCACATCAACATCAAGATCCACTGCTAAAAAGGATGAAGGAAGTTTTTTCCTAAGTGAGAGATTATTAAGCATATGCAGAAGGCTTCAAGAAGAGAAGCTCAAATTATTCCTTCTCTACTCCATCATCAAAGAGGTTGAGGTTAGCTTCTTCAACACCACATATAGCTTCAATATAATTGTATGGGGATAAATTAAACCTTTTTTATCTTCAAGAGTCTCGACCAACATAACATTCTATTAGATGTACTAGGAGATTCAATCAAATTAAGAGAAATCTATTAGACATATGAAGAAACATTTGATTTTGGAAACCAAGGGGATGGAAAAAGGGAAATGAAACATCAAATATCACTCACACTAGGGAATAATTTTAAACCTAACAAACTGTTTAAACCACAAAGGTCATCATCTCGTGTTATTTGTAAGAGGGGCAAACAAAAATCAGACACAATTGAGACTTTAGAAAGCAATGAGACTTCTGTGCAGTGTGATTCCTACAACAAGTGGTGGAAAAATCCATCTAGAGTTGTATCACTAGATGACATCCTTGCATCATTTTTTAGTATGAACATGGATGCACAGCACCAAAGATGTTCATCCAGAAGAGAATTGGGATACAAGCAGGTTGATAAAATACTTGTCTAGTTTTTATAACCATGGTACAATGCTTGGACAAGAGTAGAATATATGTTTTTTTACCATATTTCTTAAGGAATATGAATCATTCCTTATATTAGAGATGAAACAAGCATTGAATTGGCTGACAAACCTCACTACATACAAACTCTGAAACATGGAAACTAGAGGAATCACACTTCCTCCAGGATTAAGGATGGTTTCAGTGTGTGGACAAGGTTTGCATGGATATTACAAAATATTTGTCATTTGGATTTGTGCAATGGAAGAAAGGGACGGGGATCACCAGGTGATGTTATCCTTACGGTTTAGACAATATTGTATTTAATGTGGTAGCTTTAAAAAATTCTTTGTCAAGGCCAGTTGATGTAGTCAGGATATACTTATCTAGAGCAACCCTCATTGTAGTACATAAATCTAGTAGAGTTATGGAAAAAACAAAATTTAAAACATGTTAGGCCTAGAAAAATACATGTTTTTACCTGGTTTGATCAGAGAAAACCACCTCTATCTCACAACCTTGCATGGGACTATGATATTTCCATTACTAGGTTTCCTCACTTGACTGCAGAGTGGATTATATAGGAAAGCAATGTACTAATGCAGGTGCATTAGCTACAAATCATGTTGGATGAGAGTCATACTCTTGGTTCAAGAGTGAGACTTACCAACAAGTTAGAAATGCAAATATATTTGACTTTTTTTGCTCAATGGTTGTTAACTAGAACACCAACACCAAACACACCAAATAGTCAAGTGGCTCATTTGCATCATATGCTAAAGTTTCTGCATGAAGAAGCATATTGACTCTATAAAACATTATGGGAATATGGTATTATTCAACCACTTGAAGCTGAAATGAAGGACATGTGAACCTTGTACAACTCCTTCAAATGTCTATGATATGTGCCAAGAAAGATTATTTAAAAATTATACCTTATTGTATTAAGAAGGCTTTCGTCCTTGATTTTACAGAGGAACATAATAAAATCTATAATGATCTAGTTATGAAAGTTAGGAACAATATTCTAATGTAAGAATGGAATGATATTTCTCATGTGGAATATCTCAATCCGAAAGGCCTCCAAGAGTTCTTAGCGGCCCAAACAAGGCTTGAGAACATATTACTCAATCTAATTTTTGTAGTAATCATCCATATTCATTTTGACACAACCAACCAACTATTAGAATTATCGTGTGATTAGGTCTTCAGAAAATGAGTGCAATGAGATTTTTAATTATTATGCAGTGAAAAGGAATGAATAATACACACTAAAGAAAACAAATCTCACAGGAAACACACAAGAATTGCTCAGTCTAATTACAGTATAAGCTTCATTACTTCTTAGCTGTATACAATGGTAATACATAAAGGAGAATTTGAATCATGCAAGATGAATTCAAATCTACCAACTCAATATGACTCCATGGCTAACTAGAAGTGTCTAAATTACTACTAGAGTTCAATTGGCTAACTCCACATGTCTAATCCAGTCTCACAATCAGTTACAATCAATCAAACCAGTATAACTGAAGTGGTAAGTGAGAAGAAGGTGAGAACTAGCACCTTCTCACATGCAACCATGCATAACTGGCACTAACTAAACTAGAGGATATCTAACTGAACGTAACTGAAGAATAACTAAGCTTAAATAGTTAGCAACTTCCAACAAATGAAAGAGGTTGGTGACGAAACTCCTAGTGGCTCCTAAAATCTAGGGATTTCCCTAGGAGGTGCCTAAACTGATGCATGAAAGTGCAGTTAGTTCCAGTTAGCCTCTATCAATGTTCCCCACACTCTAGTGACTGGTACATGTGGCCCCATTAGGAGAACTCGATCCAATGGTACTAGTGGTCCCAATAATAACTAAATGACTCCTAAGTCAGGCTAGTATAATCTAATAGACAATTTGGATAGGGAAGATTATAAATCCTAACAACCCCCCCCCCCCCATGATTCCTAACTTCAACAAATGTGGGACCTGGAAACAAGGCCAAAATTCACCCATATACAATATAAAAGCTAAAAAATGTTGCTTAATAAACCAAGGAAATAGGGGAAAACTTCATGGGAAAAAGAAGCTCAACGGTAGAGGAGGAGGGGAGGTTTTACAAATATGTTTCAACTCCAACAACCATGAAGTATATGAGTTTTTTATTTAGGAAGTAAGGATAAAACCTATAAAAATAAAGGTTTAAACATCTAGATTCCATCATCACATATGTATAGATATGATCAAGAATATTAACTACTAAAGTAAGCATCATAACTAGATCTTCGCAGAAGCAATGGATGACATATTAAACATCATCTTTTAAATTAGTATGCTAGGTGATCGAGGATTCAGAGAGGCTCTAAATAGTGTTGAGAGGGAGGTTTTGGAAATATGGATGCCCCCTCCCAAACTGACAAACATGGATTAAAGTAAAAAATAACTATGGACTTTTCTATGACTTGTATTGCACCTCGCCTCTATATGTGTTAATTAATCAACAACTATTGATATTGGAACATGACAAGTTAAACTTCACTATGTTAGTATTCCTATTTTTCTAAAGACCTGCATAAGAGCCCTTATAAGAGGAGGCCCCAAAAGGTGAAGTATCATACTATACGGTTTAAATATAAGGACAAACATCATTAGCATTTTCAGTTCACATTCCACACTAGGGAGAGCTTAGGAGACTACACACTCAACAAAGTTGTGTTTATTTATACCTCAAGGAAACAATGAAAACCAACTGGCTTGGGTTGTAGGCAAGAGAGAAGCAACTACTAGGGGAAGGAGATAGAAAAATAAAATTGCTTTATGGAATGCCTCTAGTACTTTTTTACTTCTACAAAGACTCAACTACTAAGGGAAGGAGCTAGAAAAATAAAATTGCTTTATGGAATGTCTCTAGTACTTTTTTACTTCTACAAAGACTCTATTTATTAACTTTCCCTTGTTGATTGACTTTAAGACCCACTCTCCCCACCAACTCGAGGAAGTTTGTGAGACAAGCGTGTGAGAATGAACTTACCTTACCCTTATGGAAAATAGCAATCTTATTAATTTATTTCTTTGTAACCTATTACTAGTGCACTATAGAAGTCTACTTTTTAGAATGGGAACTTGTCCCTACCCTATGGAGAGAGAGGGCATAGGAGACCGGACCCTTTATTATTCTTTTTTCAAAATTATGAAATAAGAAGTAAGTGTACGATTTCCAAATCAATGGAAGCATATGTTGTCATCTACCTCTTCAACGTCAGAACCAATTTCATATGGACAAGTTAAACATATATATGGATGCATCATATATAGAGATAATTAGATAGTATCCCTCCTTATTAAGTCTAAGGAAAGCGGCTCGTACCTTTTTGAATTGATTATGGATACTTTTTTGAGCCTCAATAGACTACATTCCATGAGGTAAACTTCCTCAAAGGGTATGTTTTATTATGCAAAAATATGGCTCCATATCAGTGGAGTCGAATCACTTAAAATATTAGATTTTTACAAAATAAAAAAGTTCAATGAGCAGGTTTTCAAGTTAGGATTTCAACCTCTTTCCTTTAAATTGTGTGCATGTCCCGACCGAGCAACTTTAGGCCCTTTGATATTTGAGAAAAGAATTCCATATCATATGGTAAAGCTAACGGAAACAAAAACTAGTTCTTACACTAAATTATCTTAACACAACACAATAGAAAACTCTATTTCTTCAGCTTGCATTTCAGATCTTAGGCAATTTCTAAGGGTATAGGGGAGTAGCTTGCTTTATAAAAGACCATTCTAGAGCAGAGTCAACATCATATTATTATACTATATTTATGTGGATCTGGGCCCGATGCTTGCTACCCCTTTACCAAAACATATTCATTGTAATCCAACTAGTTCTTCCCATTTTGTGATGCCGCGTAGTTGCGTAAATCAAGCGGTTCAGATAGACTTTGGTGCTCTAACCCATTTCATGCATTGGATGACGAATTTTCTCTAACAGTTCAGATTTGGCAGGGGAATAAAGACCCATAAATATGGTGGCATAGGGCGAGGACTTAGTTATAATTGGGAAGAGGGGCACGGGGAAGGGAGGAGGAGGATTTGGGGCTGAATATGGGGACGCAGGAAGACAGGGAAAGGAAGAGGACATAGGAAGACAGGGAAAGGAAGAGGGAGGAGGGAAAAGATCCCTTCTCCCTCTTTCCTCTTCTATTTCTTCCTCTTACATTGAGCACTGTAACTTTCACCAAGTCATGGTGAACTAAGGGAACTTGGTCCAACATGTTTATTTGGAACATCACATTGTGCTATTTATGATCGCACTACAACTCCTCCATAGTTCATTACATGAACTTTAATTGTCCAAGGATAGAAGCTACATTTCCACTAGTAAAATATGTGCAGCAAAAGATCCATATGTATCTATTGCAACATTTGGATATCTCTCCCCAACTTCCGGCAAGCCAATAGAGGTAGTTGTAGATGTCAATCCAGATCTAATATTGGAAATTTACATGCTCGGTCGAGCATTGACTGTTGTATGAAGCTTTATTGTACTTATTTGTGGCAAAGCTACTAAGTTCTTGAATTTGCGTGTTTGCGAAGGATTGTTCAAAACACTTTCATTTTCGACAAGAGCATTTACATTTACATTTACATTTTTGACAAGAGCATTTACATTTTGTCTTTTGCATCGAGTGGAATGACAAGAAGTTGAATAATATTTTTTCGTTTTTCGTTTTTCGTCCAGTTGATTGATTAGACCTTTTTGGTGGAAGTGAAGCAACACTCACATTGGACAACTGAGGAGTGGATTGAGTGAAATGAGGAGAAGATAAAGAAGTTTTTTTTCTTTTTACACCACTAGACTGACTAGAAATTGCTTGTGAAACTGGAGGAGAAATTAAACAACATATCACAACATACAATATCAACACATGATAACTTCAATTTCTAAATAAGTAATTATGAGGAATATTCACCATTGCATTCAGACTAGAAAATTCTAGTTACAGTACTTATTTTTAAAGTTGCAATTTTATGAAATTTCAATGTACCCCATCCACATACACGAACGCATGCTAATATTGGTATTTTGTAGACAATGGGGAACGATGGGAAGCATCACCATCTCCTTGTTTGTTCAAATTACGATTGCAGCATAAAACGTAGAACCAAATTCTAGTAGTATCAAGATGAAATCCACCACCAATAAACTAGTAGAGACGCCATTAAGTCTCTTAGTATAATCTCTGGTAGACCTATTCTCTATGTAGGTGCTTGCAGTACCTGAATAACCAAGCTTAATTCGAGATTCCATTTCTTCTTTCCTTGCAAGAACAAACTCACAAGAGTTTCTTACCGACATATATACACACCAGTGCATCCCTGGATGATTTTTAATGTCATATAATTAAACTTTTAGTGCTAATATTTTTATCTAGCAACCATTTAACCAGGGATCGGCTTGTGGAGAGCCCATTTTTTATATAAATTTATCATTTGTACTGAAGAGAGAGTTATTGATAGGAACAATTTGTAATTATCATTTACGAGGAGAAAGTTAGTAACATGGAGCAGTTGCAGCTTACAACATTTGGACACTTTGCATCAAATAGGCTCACATCCCTTCTTTATGCCAATCTCCCACATGTCCATATCTCATAGTTTTCTAGTCACACACAACTATCTTTCCAAGAAATATTTTTCACCACAAAGCTTTCAATGAATATTCCTTAATGGTTTTTCACTTTTGATCATATTCAGTCATTTTGGATAGTTTCATGGAATGCATGCTGCATCACTTTCTATCTCAGTTTAGTACCCCATTGCAGCTTTATCTTTATACAAAATTTATGTCAGATACGCATAGATGTTTTTATAACATTTTATTATTTGTTATAAAGGATAGTTGTGAGTTTTAGGATGAGCACAGAAATACTTACACATCTCTCTACTGGACTGTAAAATGAGCTTCCTCCACCCAATCACAGTTTCTATTTCTCTATGCATCATTTTCTTGATTGGATATTTTTATTGTTTTTAAGAGCATTTCTCAACGTGACTTAAAAAGATCTAGTCATTACAGACATGGAAAAAACTCTTGTACATGCTTTGAGTTTTTTTAAACCTAGGATGAAGGTGATTTACTTGGTGAAAGATTATTTATCTTGTAGACTGATCATAAATGGCCCGAATTAACTCCAAGTTAGGATGGAATTAAATGGATGAAGTTGCATTTTGCATTTGCGTTAAAGGATTGCCATCACACCTCAGGAAGGAAGTTCCGTGTATAGTATTCTATGTGTGCATTTTATAATTGAGACTCTAAAGTCTGAATCTATTTAATGTAGTTAGACATGTTTTTAATAATTTAAATCTATTTAATTGGGTTGGAGTAATAAAAGTGGCATATTCCTAGTAATTTAATTAGATATTTTATTTCCATTTTAATTTAGTTAATTTTTGAAAAAAATAATATTAATATAAATTTAAAGTGATTCAGTTGATTTGTTTAGGTTCTATATTCTCATTATCATATTGAACACCTTTCCTTAGCCTTCGAGTATTAATTTACATTGTCCATTTTTGGATCTTTTGTTTTTGTTTTTTCATATCAGTTTTTGTTCTTTTTATTTCTTGAATAGTATTTGTTTTGTGATTATATTAACTCTAACAATCTATTATGAATAATGGATATAAAATTATATATTTTAGCCTTTTGTTTAATAGCCAACTATATTTACAAAACTAAGTGGTTGGTTGTGTCTATTGGCATTCTCAAACCACTTTACTTGTGGTTGTGCTAGTATAGATATTAGAAAAATTAATATACAAATTACAAATGATTCTTGTGGAATCCTACTAAAACAACAACTTTACACACTTGTATAATGGATTTAAAATATTACTGAACCCATAAATTGATTGTTCATTACTGTTTAGATATATCAACCATGTAAATTTCAAGTTTCGAGAAAGAAACATTTGAATGAAAATTGGAGAAATTGAAGCAAACTCTCAAAGAATTTACATAACATCGGACATGGATTCAGAAGGTCTTCTTATAACATTATTTATGTCCAAATACACAATAAGGTGTGGTGATTCTAGTGATATATATTGATGGCATTTTTATAGATAAAATTAAATTTATGCTTAGCTTTTGACACAATAGATGTAGTTCATTTGCATTATTCGTTATAAAGTTTGAAAATTAGATAAAAACACACACACACACACACACACACACACACACACACACAAAATATGTTAAAAGGTAGCTACACAAGTTTAAGATGACAAATTGTAAAATATAATTTATACCTAAAAATTTTGATAAAAATTTTAGTCAAAACTAATACAAAGGAAAGTGACAAATCAATCTACAAGAAACTAGTGGATACCTTTATTGATCATTCCCA
>LPNX010715531.1:0-46207 GCA_001517045.1 Pseudotsuga menziesii | reverse complement strand
TTCTTTATTAGTATGATGTTTGTAATTGAAACTCTAAAGGAGTTTTTGATAATTTATATGAATAATTTGTTCTTATAGGGTCTAATATATGATGTCATTATGAATCATAGCATATTATTTTTATATTTTTATCATTTAAGAAATCTGATCGTAGGATCTTATCTAAGAGAATAACATGCACATCAATCAATCACAAGAGACAATAGACACAAAGATTTTCCTCTGGTAACCATAAAGGAGAAAACCCCACAACTTCCTCAGAGATAGAATGATCACCAATGGCAGCAGTAAAACCCAAAGATAGTTTGATGATATCCAATAGTTGTTCTCTCTCTCACTTGTGTGAGCTCCTCCTATCTCACCTATGCGCTATAGATGGGTGAGTGTGTGTCTCAAATAGAGAGGCTCACTCTCTATTTATACTAATTTCCGAATTGACAATTACTTACCAAGGTTGACATCTCTAGGAGATTCTAATAACCCTAGTGCCCCAAAACTATGGGGACTTTGCCCCCAATTCAACAAGGAGGGTTAACCTCAACTCAATTGTGGGGACTATTGCCCCGACTTACAATAGAGGGTTAACCTTAATGACTTAACATGACTTTATTACATTAATGACTCTCTCGATAGGAACATCGGGGTACATTGAAATGCAAATGATTCTCTCGATAGGAACATTGAGTTACAATATAAGATATACAAGTGAATGCATTCCGAAGTTATAAATACATCAACACTCCCTCTTAATTAGGAAGGTATTCTCTTAACACAATTCATTAGTACAAGTATTCGTCACTAGATCATCACTGGAGTTGATCAAAGTTGGATCATCAATGGATCATCATCAAAGTTGGGTCATCACTGGATCATCATCATCATCATTGCTTCCTCTATCTCCATCAAATGGTGTTATCTCTCAATTCTACTCATCATAGGAAGTTCTACAGAGCCAGCCCTTTTTCATGTTGGTTGTAGGCATAGCCTCTAGGTAGGTCTTCATCTTCTTCAATGCTTATATCCAACCATGGGAGGCTCGGCCTACCCCCATGTTGGAAAGGACTTCCCAACACTTATATATGACCATGGGAGGAATACATCCAACATCCATGTCATAATGGAATGCCCAACACTCACATCTAACCATGGGAGGCCAATCCTGCCACCATGTCAGAAAATCCCAGAACTAACATCTAACCATGGGAGGCCCATCCTACCACGATGTTAGAAAGGCCCAGCACTCACATCTGACCATGGGAGACCCAACCTACCACCATGTCAGAAAGGCATAGCACTCAGATCCGACCATGGGAGGCCCAACCTACCACCATGTCAGAAAGGCATAGCACTCAGATCCGACCATGGGAGGCCCAACCTACTACCATGTTGAAAAGGCTCAACACTTGCGCCCAACCTGCCACCATGTCAGAAAGGCTCTGCACTTACATCTGACCATGGGAGGCCTAGCATGCCACCATGTCAAAAATGATATACACTTAAATCTCACCATGGTAGGCCTAGCCTGCCACCATGTCAGAAAGGATCTACACTTACATCTGACCATGGGATGCTTGGCCTACCACCATGTCAGAAAGGCTATGCACTTACACCTAGCCATGGGAGGCCCAGCCTGCCACCAAGTCAAAAAGGCTCTGCACTTACATCTTACCATGGGAGGAACACATCCTGCCACCATGTCAAAAGGGCTCAAGTTTCCTTCTTGCAACTTTAATGAGTTCCTCTTTTCTTTTAGGAACTAATCATTGACATATAACAAGAGCATCACTGATATTCAACCTGCAACCTTGAAGTAAACGTTGGAATCTTCTTTACTCTTGGTAAATCCTAGAGTCATCAGTAATCTGTCCATCCTCTCATACCATGTCGAACCTCAGGATCTTCTGCAGTCACTCCCTCTGAAGCAAAGCATCATTCTCCCTATGCCTTTCGTACTCTATGTATTGAAACATTCTATACTGGAGTGACAAGTAGCTTCCTCTGCTACTAATATTCTATGTATCCATCTAGGGTCAGCGAATACCAAAATGCTCTATCTTGAACCTTTTCAAAAGTTCTTCTCAAACCCATCTCTAATCTTGTCATCCTCTATAGGATTTCATCTTCAACCTTGTAGAAAAGGTAAAAATATGCATCACTCTAGGTGATCTTCAAGCTCTTCATGTGTGTGTTATCCCATGGGTGCCTTCTGAGCTCATGCAAGACATTCTTTAATTTGCACACATGAGTCTTCCTATCATGTGTCTTAACTTCTACTGGCTACAAAACTCTCTTCATAGTCTATGCCTTCTTTCCGTGAGAAGCCTCGTGCTACGAGTTTTTCCTTGTGTCCCACGATGTTGTCGTCTACTGCATGTTGGATAATGCATATCCATATGGAAGATACTATGGACTTCCTTTCAGGTCTTCAACATCACATTCTAGTCATCATTCTTCATTTTGGATTATTTCTTGAACTGTCATCACTTGTATTTCAGAACAATTATCATCCTTCTTTTCTTGTAGGCAATTGTACATGATCTTTCCTACAAGTCAAATGCATTAGTTGTATGGTTAGAAACATTTCATAAGACATATTCATAATGGAAAATTCTTATGCATAAATATATAATCATGCAACTATTTTAGCCAATACAACATTCATCCATATTTCACAGAAACTTTCTAGATGCCTTCCATCTCTACCATGACATCATTGAGATTGTGCACTAATCCAATATGTCAACAAAGAGGTTTCATTCTAGATAAGTAGAAATGGAGAGTTGTATGGCACCATGAGCTACTTTCTCATCACCTACATATTAGTAGTATAATTTCATTAATGCAATCATTATATCATGCATAGCACATCAACTGAATATAAACAAATGCATAACAAAACAGTATCATGAAATGACAATTGAATAGTTATCTTTATTTGTTTCATGGGTAGACTCCTTATTTTAGCTTCATCATCTTCTTCATTCATAACAACATCATTTCTTATCCAAATGCTAAGATGGATACAAGGTTCTTAAGAGTTGAGTCCTTTATATTCCTCATCACTTAAGGGATCTTCTTTGAATCGTGAGAGCTTGATCTTTAGTTGCTCCCAGCTTCTCTTCTTTGTATGAGTCGAGATTATTCTTATTTGCACTCTTCCCAGATTCTGCTAAAAGTAATCAATTCCTTCTGGCACACATTCCTTGAATGAATCCCATGATCCTAGGAGGCCATTCAAAATATCTTATTCTTCTTTGATTTCTTCGTCACAACATCAAACACTTCCTTTTGGATGACACATGAGGGATTATATGATCTTTAATAGAATCAGCAATGATTCTCTTGGCTCTAGCCTTAGCCTCATCTCCCTCTGTCTCCTAAACCTTTCTTACTGAAATACTGATCCAAGTCAATTTCTTAAAGGATCACGGAGTTCCTATACTTCTTCTGATTTATGTTATTCCCTTCAAATAGCTTGTTCAAGGAATCAAACATCTCTTTAGGTGTCTTTAGGGAAGACACTTGTGGTATAAGGTGATCCCCTTGGATTTGACCAAGTTCTTCTTGTGTAAGGGTTTAGCCTCATCTCCCTCTAGAACTGGAACCTCTCCACTTATGTAGGTGTCCAATTCATTTTCTTCAAGAACCATTGAGATCCTATACTTCCATGCTTGGAAGTTGTCATCTTCACTAAGCTTGTCATCAAGCTGGTGTGATTAGTCATTTTGAAATGAGAACCTCAAATGTAAATAGCAAAATATTAGCTACAACCGATTTGAGATGTTCATCCTAGTTCTGGAGTTGGCTGATATAGGGTTTATCAGAGAAACCTTAATTTTCAAAACATGGACTCTTTTAGATCCAATTGGATAGAAATATGGGCCTCTTCAAGGCGATCTGTCCAATGTACTGCTTTTCTGAAATCAGTAGAGGGAGCTCCTGGAACAGTAAGCACTAGTTTTTCAATTTCTTCTGTAGAAAATCCTGATATTGTTTCTACGATATGTCTAAAAGTATTGCTCCTATTTGTCTGAAATTTAGTAGTGAGGTATCCACATTTGTTCTCTTTCCAACAATACAGGTTTGAGTATAATTGGTTTCACCAATTGGTACTTAAGAAAGTTTTACCAAGGTGACATATTTCAGGATTGTTCATCATAGCAAACTTGTATAGACTACCACGTGTCATTGTTTCACCTTTGAGATCTGACACTTTTACCGCATAAAGTAGACTTCGTTCCTTATCAGGAAAATCTTAAAAAATTGCATTTAGACCTCCATGTCCCGAGATATAGGAATTCTCCCTAGGTGTCTTGTTTAGGGATGAATCTGAAAAGAGGTTGGAACCTTGATTTGGAGGAATCATATCTCCAGAAAATAGTGAATCTGAGGCTGAAATTTTTATAGAGGGTACATTAATATTTTATCTTCGGCCTGTGAAAATTTTGGTTCATGAGCCTTCTTAAATCTCTGGATATAGATAATTTACCAAAAATATTAGTTTTAGTATTTTAGGGTTTTTTAGGCTTCGGGTCAAACTAGGGTTTGACTTTCCTAGAGTTTTATTCAACCAAAAAATTTGGCCTTGGTATCTGAACTTCAATTTTGATGAGGAGACAAATCTTATGCTAGGCTCACTCAAAAATTCCTCTTTTGTGAAAAGCCATAATTTCCTATATTAGTGACAGGTCAAAAACTGAAAATGCCCAGAATCAAATTTTGCTTCGATAGAAAGATGCGCACTTCAATGGAGAGTTATCCTGGCCTTTTTTTGCTAATGATTTGTGGAGAGAGACCCAAAAAGTAAGAAGCCCTAGCTTCTGCAGTTGCACAGTTTCTTCTTCTTAGGTTAGCTCTAATACCATGTTAGATTTTCATCATTTAAGCAATATGATCTTAGGATCTTATCTTAGAGAATAACATGCACAATAATCAATCACAAGAGACAATAGACACAAATATTTTCCTCAGGGAAACCATAAAGGATAAAACCCAATCAATCACAAGAGACAATAGACACAAAGATTTTCCTCAGGGAAACCATAAAGGAGAAAACCCCGCAACTTCCTTAGAGATAAAATGAGCACCAATGGGAGTAGTAAAACCCAAAGACATAAAGATGATCTCCAACGGCTCTTCTCTCTCTCACTTCTGTGAGCTCCACCTCTCTCACCTATGCGCTATAGCTGGGTGAATGTGTGTCTCCTCTCTATTTATACTAATTTTCGAATTGACAATTACTTACCAAGGTCGACATCTGTAGGAGAGTCTAATAACCCGACTGCCCCGAAACTATGGGGACTTTTTCCCCTGATTAATAAGGAGGGTTGACCTCAACTCAATTGTGAGGAATATTGCCCCGACTTACAATGGAGGGTTAACCTAAATGACTTTATTATATTAATGACTCTCCTGATAGGAACATCAGGGTACAATGAAATACAAATGATTCTCCCGATAGGAACATTGGGGTACAATATAAGATATACAAGTGAATACATTCCGAAGTTACAAATACATCAACAAATTTGTTTGATTTTAAATTGTTAAAGTGGTGAAATTATTTATGAAATACTTGTTTTTGTTTAATATGCAAGTCTAAAAAAAGTTGTAATTTATCTCTTGAAAAACACATTTTCACTTTAGGGGCTGATTTCAAAGTTTTTGTAAACAACAATATGGCATGTTTAGGCCATGGCACTACTTTTTACCCCGAAAAAAATGGTGTATATTGGTATAAACAATTTTCTATTTGGGGGATGTTTTTGGTGTTTTTAATGCAAAAATCATTGTTTTTATGGCTAGAGTTCTCGTTCATAGTATAAAGTTCTCATTTAATAGTATAAGTGGTTTTCTTCTAGAATTTTGATTGTTACTTATTTAGCTTTTAGAGTGATATTCTCAACTATCCATTGAACTTCAAACTTATTTAGGACTATCCTCATCTTATTTTCATCCTTGATAGATTGTACTATACCATTTCAAATCATATCACTAGTGTGTTTGTAGAAGTTAACTTCATCTAGATTCTAAAACTTTTTGAAATCTGTATGATACTCATTAGCTCTGTAATAATTTCAACACAATAGGGTCTAGTAATATGGGTTTTACTACAAATGATCTGAGTACATCATTTTTATTATCACTTGATGTGATCATTCTACTATATCGTGTTTGGCCTCTTTGGGGAATTTGCACATTTCTTTCCCTAAACTCTTTATACTTCGTTTGTAGATCAGTTTGTACTTGTACCATCCCAGCTGAAGGAGATTCAAAGGTTGCTTTATAAAGAATCCTAGATTTTTTGAAACTAAAAGTAGGATAATGTTTGAATTTTATTGTTGGGCCCACTCCTATATATGGGAAAGGTGGTATCATATCCATTATCTCCTTGGGTAGCTTCACATTCTTTTTTTTCCACTTCACTTTTTGTTATTCTGACCTTCTTTGTTGGATGATCGTGGTATTCACCATTTCATATGATTACTCCATCATGAACCTAAATACCATATATCCCATGGAATTTCTTGGAAAGATTTGCATTCAATTGGGGATGCACATGCCGAAAACATTATTCTTATCGAAGTGCTAGTATTACTTGTCTTCTTTTGACCTTGCTCTCCTCAGTCATACTAATTTTTCTTATATCCATATGCAAAATGCCAATATTTCTTGAAATAATGACATTGTATTTTTTATTTATCAAATCTTTGGCCACTTGGTTGACTGGAATTTTGATTTTAACATCTACCAACAACATTTGCAGGACTACTTCTGCGTCCTGCTTGGGAAAAACTTCTTCCTCTTCCTATAGAAATAGATCTCCCCCTTCCTATTTCATGGCTTATAGATGATTGTGATGCAAATAAACCTTATAATAATGTACTTGATCTATTTATTCTATGATCATGAATGATGGGAGAGGCTTGCAACTCATTAATGGTAAAATTGTTCAAGTGTTTGTTTTCTTCCAAAGTTACAACTAAGGATTCAAATTTTGGGGGAAGACTCCTAAGAACCCTCTCAACAACCCTTTTGTTATCTATGGCTTCTCCATGGGTTTCCATTTTATTTATCAGACCAATAACTAGAGTATAACATGATTCGACTGAATTTGTATCTTTCATTGACAAAGATTCAAATCTCTTATAAGAATATACAATTTAGGAAACTTTACCTTGTCTAAACCTTGATAAGCAGTATCCCGATGTGTCTCATGCCTCCTTGGCTATCTTTTATGTTGCTACTCTAGGGGGTATGCTTTCTTTCATTGCTTGATGGATGTAAAACAAATGTTTTCCATCTTTCTTCCTTTGTTCCCTCAAGTCATCCTTCTCAGTTTCTGTGAGTGCATTATATCTTTCCCGATCTACTAGTTCTGTATATCCATTTTAAACTATCTTCCATACATATTGACCTATGAAAAAAGGTTTCTTGGTTAGAGATCAATATTCATAATTCTTGCCTGTAAAAATCAGAGTTTATAGACATGACATTTGTGCACCAAAAGTGGAAGCCATTTTTTTAATTTTATTTTTTCTTGGTCACTTCTTCTTATATCAAATAAAGAAAAAACTACACAATAACCTTTACTATGTAGTTTACTGCACAAATTTAATTTTTTTCTCTTTTCTTGTTGTCTCCCGTTTGTTGTACAATATTCATTAAATGTTTTTTAACAGAAATTTTGTGGAATATTAAAATACTTTGCTATAAAGTGATTTGGGTAAAACTAAGAATACTTTAATAACTATTTTATAAACCATTATTTTACCTTTTCGACCAAAAATTATTTATTGCGCAAATATAAAGGTAAATACTTTTCCAATGGTAAATAGGAATTTGCTTCTTCACGATATATTACGACGTGATCTTAAATTTGTGCGCATAAATTTATATTTCTTGGAAAAACTTTTAAGCAGTGTAAAATTGAGTTCACTCAAAACACAAGGAAAATTATTTTATTTAATTTCTTTATAAAGTAACTTAACCATAATTTTTACACACGAACATAGAAATTATGTGCAACATGAACTAAACTTAGAAATAACACATAAAAAAAATTATATTACCATGATAAACTAGCACTTACAACTACATATTTGAATTTCTTCTACACAATTTTGAGCTCTTCGACCTTCTTCAACTATTCTCTCTACCTTTGTACTCTTTCTTCTATTCTATATTGAGAATGACTTTAATTTTGTTTACATAGATACAACGCTCAACTTCTCTTGGAAGCTACCAGAAAGACATTAAAGACTATAATAAATTTATGAATGATATTTACTTGAAAAAATTGACTTCAAAACTAGTATGCATCTAAATAAATACAAGGATTATTGCACCATACATGCTAACAAATTAACTGAGATTGTTGTACTTATATAGACTCTGAGTGAGCTAGAGGAGACTTGGCAAGCATGAAATTGTAATTAAATATTTCCAACACAACACAACTATTAAAACGATTTATCTAAATCCTTACGCATTCCTCATCAATGTAATATTCAAATGCAGAGTTTGGTTATGTTGTAGTATTGAGAAAATGTGGTGAGCTACATTTATTCCCGTATCTTGTTCTCTATCTTTTTGTAAGTAAATAAAAATATCGAGAATCCATAGATTCTCAATTTTTTCTCTTTCACGCTGAAATACATATTTAGGAGCCATATGTTTATGGTTATAGGGAATTTAACATAATGTAAAAAAAGTTGTGTTGGGGGATGAATATGGTTGTTTGATTCTCATATACAAGAGCAAGTACAAGATAGATTTCAACCTAAGCAATGGAATACTTTCAAAACCTTTCTTGGAATGTTCGAGTTGTCTATGTTGCAAAGCAGGGAATACAAATTGTGTGTTGGGGCGCGTACCCCATGTTTGGGTAACTCCGTGGTTAATAAGAAAGTTTGTAAGCGGAGTTATGGGTCAAAACAGTCTTAGGGGTGTCGGGGGAAGTTAAAACTCCTTTTTTTTGTAATAAACCCTTGGTTTAAATCTAGGTTTTAGGGTTTTGGGTGCCCATGGTTTAAGACCATGGTTTTGTAAAAATGCGCAGTATAAATAAGCGCTTCTGTAAAGAAGATAGGTTAGGTTTTATGATGTAAGAAAGAATAAGGTGAAGTAAGGTTGATTTTGTAAGGAAAGGTTAAGTCCCAGCTGTGTGCGTGGACGACCTCTGCAGCTGTGTGCATAGAGGGTTTTTGTAAAGAAGATTAAGGAAAGACTTACAGCTGTGTACGCAGGGGCCTGCTGCTGTGTGCGCGGCTTTTAAGGAATGAAGGGATCTGCAGATGAGTGCGCAGATCAAACTGCGGTTTTGTAGCAAGTTGAATAAAACGCAGTTTGTGGCCGTAGCCCCTACACTGGGGGTGAACCACGTTATATCTGGTGTTGTGGTTTCTTGTGTTGTTTCTGTTTATGTTGTCTTATATGCATTAATAATTGTATACATCTGATAAGTTAAGATCACTGCTAATATTAAGCTTCGCTGTGAATTCCCTGTAGTGGGTTGAGCAAGTCACGACTGTTTATCTAACTGCGAAGTTATATGTGAATGAATGGTAAAGCTGTATGATTGTTGATTAATAAGGTTATTAAAGGCTAAGGTACAGTAATTCCCCTCGCGGCTTGCAGAAACCTGATTCTGCGGCACCCCATAGCTGTTTCGGGTGAGACTGCAACCTACGCGCAGGTTGTTGCCGAAAGGGCCAACACTGTGGGTATTTTGTTGGTGCGACACAAAAGGGTTAAACCTGGGTTTGCCCCATTGCCCAAGAAATTGGTTCCGTTGCCAGTTGAACTCAATACCTGCTCAAGAGGGGCTTACATCATACCTCAAGGGCTATGTTCTGGAGGCCCTCTATGAAGGAAATCGGTGATTGGTTTGCTGAGACTTGTCTGAAATTCGCGCAGCAAGAAAATACGAATCTGCGTCGCAGCGCACGTGACTTTTTACAAAGGTATGTTTTTTGTGATGCTTATGAAATATTCTTTGGTAATATCCACATAGAGTTGCACCAGTGGTTGTCTAGGTTAACAGAGAAGAGGACGAACTTTCGAGTTCGACGGATTCCTGTGTGGACCCCCGCAAGAATCAATCTTGTGCAACACGTGAACAACGAGGTATCCCGCTCTGTTGACTTCTGGACGACGCGAACGTTGGAAGCCTTTGTGACAGAGTTTTCCATTGATACAAGCACCTCTTTCAGTGAAGCTGAACGACAGTTTTTCAAAGGCCGCCGTGGTAAGTTTTTAAATTCCTTAAGCTTGAAGATTAAAATACTATTGGTTGAAAAGGGTATATTATTATTTGAATTAGACTATTAGGTTAGTCGTACTAACATATGTTTGCAAGTGAGAATACCTTCAATGCACAAAGTGGGTTGCCGCGAAGTGAGCAACGGTACAAAAGAGATTTTGAGTCCTACTCCTCAGGTCAGGCCACCACACCTCCCCCTGTAAACCCTCAACAGCCAAACCCTGAAGAAAAACCTTCGCTAGGAAACCCTCCTGTCACCCCACAGCGTCGCTTTGTTTCCCCTAGAGTTCGGTCGCAGTGTGATAGGAAAACAAGTCCACATATTCCGGCCACAGGTCAATCTGCCCCCGTAAACCCAACCCCATCAACGTCTGGTCCCCCTCCAAACCCCCCCAGAACCACCATGGACCACCTAGAAGATGAAATTAAGCTGCCCATCTTCAAAGGAATAGGATCAGAAGATCCAGAGCAGTTCTGGTTCTTATGTGAGGCCGTTTGGAACGCAAAGAATATTACAGACCTGGATGTGAGAACTGCGCAGATCATCACTTCCTTTCGAGACCGGGCCTTGACATGGTTCATGAAATTTTCCAGCACTCAGAGCCCTACATTAGACGAGATCAAGGCAGCCATCATCAAAGACTTTAAGAAGCCCAAATCGGAGTCGCAGAGCATCACTAAACTCAAAGAGATTCAACAACGGTGCGGCGAATCCGTGTGGGACTTTGACCAGAGATTCAAAGTTCTATTAGACCAAGTCAGCTTCACCATTAGTCCCGCGCAGCATAAGGAATGGTTTATTGCAACATTATTACCGCATATCAGAACTTCGCTCATGCAACAGAAGGTTGCTGACCAGCAAGAGGCTCTGGAAATCGCAATGAAGCTAGAGACCGCCCCCGTCGGAGACGATTTTGGTATTGCTCAAATCCAAGCGCAGCTTGCGGCAATGGCCCTGGGCTTCGCGACATGAAGAAAGCTAGAACCAGTCGAGAGGAGGTCTGGTGTACGCAATGTCGGTCTGAGGGTCACGATAGGGACCAATGCCCCGTGGCCAGAACTTACCTAAATACAGGTGCGCCCAACCAATTCAATCCTGGTGCGCTATATTGCGAGATTTGCCGAACCTCTGGCCAGCATCGCCCTAAGCACTGCCATCTTCTTCAGCGTTATGTTCAAGTTCCCAAAAACCCCTACTGCCAGTTCTGCAAGTCCATAGGGCATAATGAAGAAGAATGTCGTAGCTACGACCTTATGCGAGAGCGCACCTCTGATGCCTACCGAGTACACAATGAAGCCCAGAATAATGATGGATATGGTTACCACGGCGGTGCCCCCGGAAGAGGTGCTTTCGGCGGTCGAGGCCATGGTGGGATGATCGAAAGAGGTAGAGGCCAGGTTGTGTGTTACAATTGTAACCAAGTTGGCCACTTGGCGCGCGACTGTCGGAACCCCACTACAACCTGTCGGTATTGCCGTGCCATGGACCACGTGATTGAACAGTTCCCCCAGCTCCTCGCAAATATTCAGGAAAACAACCGTGCCCCTACCCCAAGTATTCAGTTGATTTTTGTTGAGCAGAGATCTACCGCAACCATCAATGTGGTCACCCAGAGTGGAGCTACGACGCATATTCAAAACACACCAAAGCAACTTGTCGCGGTGCGCGCACATAAGGCCTCCGAGAAAGTCCCAGCCCTTGACCCTGTGAAGGACCAAGCACCAGTTCAGGAGGCCCAGTGCGATATTGTTGACCCGGGCGCCGAAGAAGTACCTGCGCAGCAACCTCAGCAGGCTGCGCAGCCACAGGAGGCCTCGACGGATAAAGTAAGTACACTCTCTTCCTTTTTGCAGAGCTGTATGAAACTCTTGAGGAATAAGAATGCTTTAAAAGAGCTGCAAAAAGTTCTTGCTATCACAGACCCTCAGAGAGGAACTGATCAGGAGAAAACTGTTAGTCGTGTCCGAAGAAAGGGAAGGGAAATGAGATTGAACGTTCAGATAGGGGAATATGATATGACTGATGTCATTTTGGATCTTGGATCAGACATTAATGTCCTACCCAGGCAGACCTGGGGACAAATGGGACAGCCCCCCCTGGTTTGGTCACCCATACAACTGCGACTAGCTAACCAGCAGAGGATTGTACCTCTAGGGAGACTTCTTAGTGTCCCAATAGATATTGATGGAGTCAGTACTCTAGCAGATTTTGAAGTTATTGAGATCATTGATGACAGCAACCCTTATCCAGCCCTGTTGGGAATTGAGTGGGCCATGGCCAACGCTGCAATCATCAACCTTAAGAGGAGACAGATGACCTTCGAAGGAAATGGTCTGCGCGTTATCATACCCCTCGAGCCCTCCCAAGGAGAAAGATATACAGAACCACTAAGAGATGAAGGGGAGCAGGATACTCTGGATCACATCTACAACATCACAGCCAAGGATGCAGATTATGTCGAGCCTGATGCTGAAGGTGTAATGGATTCGCAATGTGATATCTTCTGCATGTCTGATTCAGATGACGGTCTGGATAATTGGCAGAATCGACTGTACGAGCTCCATGGCCACAGATGCATGCAACTCACTCAGTCTCTTAGATTCATTAGCGCATAGCCCAGAGAGTTGCCTGCATATGCTGGGATGACAGACCGGGCAGAATTTATTGCACATGTACCCGACTGAGTACCTCAGTCACAGAACACCCTGACTCTGGAAACAACACTAGAAGCTCCAGCAATATGGGGGACTGATCCTAAAAAGTCTCGCCCCAGTCGGGAAACCTGCCAGAAATTCATGCACCCCAATTTCATAAGCCCAGCTCAGGAGGTGCGAACTAAGTTCAAGGGGCCGAATAGCCTTCTGGGACATTTGAGGCAGTACTATACAGCAGGGGAAAACACACCTCGCAAGGCGAGGGTGCATAAGTTTGCGCACATCTTGGAACCTATAGCGAAAAATTGGCATATGGAGGCTGAGCTCCGACACGGTACTGTAAGTAGGGATGATCTTGTTGATAGCTTTTTGATCACATTTTCTATTAACAAAAGTAGTTCTGTTTTAGATATAGCTTTCCGATCAACCCAGGACAAGGCAAATGATGATCACCCAGGAATTGAATACCAAACCAAGGGGCAGAGCCAAGACGCCACTTCTTCAAACCTAATAGTCCTGTCGCAGACGTTACCCGGTCGGGTCGAAGGGCACTATTGTGCCGAGGTTATTTGTTGTACCAAAGCTTCAACCATGACTCTGCCGAGGCCCAGAAACACAGCGAGGCTCAAAATTCGACCGTTGGGAAGTAGCCAAATTGGCGGCGGTTGTGTTTTAATTGCTTTAAATGCCTGTACTAAGAAAATTATCGAAAATTGGGTAACAGTTGGACAGGATTTCCGTAAGATTTGGTGCCTTCAATGCACCATCCTGCCCGATGTGATTGATGGCGTGTATAAGAAGATGCCTAACTCAGGGAAAATCGTATTCTGCATTTTGTCAAGTTTTATGAGTGAACCCATGACAACAGAGAGACAGGTTGATGACATAGTAAGAGACTTTGAGTGAGAAGGCCTGAGAGCTTTCTCTAATCGGCCGCCTGCTTCTGTTGCAGATGCCCAACCAGCACCACCTCTGCCGATGCAGACCCGGTCCGCTAGGAAAAAGTGCAGAATTGAAGTTCGCTCCAAGTTCAACCAAGATCGGTAGAGGCGAACAGGGAAAACACCGGCAGCACACCCTATGGATTTCCCCAGTTCAGCACAGGTACCGGCCGGGGATAGGGAGAACATTCCACCCCCACGGCCACCTTATCTCCAACCTCTCCGCCCAGACGCCAATATTCCCTGCCGGACAAAGCAAGTCACGTTAACCACACCCTCGCTCCCACCAGGAGTTCAGCTGGTCGGAAGCATGATAGGGAAGATAGATCGGCTCAAGTACAGCGATCACAACACAAATGACCATGGCAAGTTTCCCCAGTTTTTACCGACCGAATACATGCACCGTGTCAAATACGCAGAACAGGATGTACCCCTACTATAAGTGCAACCGTGGGCTGCGGGCCTGGATAACGCTGGCCTACTCAAGGTGCTTGATCTTCCACATTTTGGTCGAGGCATACAGGTGACTATAGTGGCCAAACAGTTGCTTGCGCTAGTGCATGATGGCTATTTATGGATAGGAGACCAGCAAATCCCCATTGATGCCGCACTCATTAACAAGATCATAGGGTTATCTATGGCAGGGCCTGACCCGGGAGATGAATTTCCATCAAAACATGAAGATACAAAGCTGGCGCAGACTATGAAAGAGCGGTTTGGCCTGACCAAGGGGAAACGGGGGTATCACACCTCCGCGATTCAGGAACAGCCCATTCGTTTCACCGCTGAACTCTTAGCCTGCAAGATCATCAGGAAATGTAGGCCTACTGAAGTACCTGCTCCAGTTATCTGGATTGCCATGAACTGCGCTGAGGGATACACTTACAACTGGTCCGCATACCTTGCAAGGGAATTCCTGGAGGATGTTCCCGATGCGCAGGAAAAAGGTAGACCTTTTCATTACTCCTGGTTGTTAATACTTATTGCATTAGTTGGGTGGAAAGAACCCACCAAATCCCAGTTTGTCGAAGTAAACCCAGGCCGGCCGGAAGCATTAAGGTATGCCTCCCTTTGGCTATCCTCAAACAAGGAAACACAGCAAATGACGAACATTGTGTTCGTCTGTTATGCCATGAGTATCCACATGGAGATTCTGTGAACACCTCGGCTTACCAATGAGTTGTTATCTAAATACGAGGGTGCCGTGAACTTCAGGGCTGACCTTCATCATGTATTCATTCAAGCCCGTGCCGATCCACGAAATCGATGGTTTAAATTACCCTATGTAGTTACTGAACTAGAAGTCACGGGCATTGTTCAGCTATGGCCAGCCGAGTGGTTGCAAGATGTTGGGAAGAAACCCTCTATCCCCGTCCCCCTCGCTACAAATATTGGCGCAGGTACCAGTCAGGCGCAGCAGAAAAACCCATCTGAAGATAGCGAAGACCTGAGTGATTCGCAGATGGATGGCGACGACCAAGATGGAGATGGTGGCCAGGATGATCAGGATGAGGAGTCGTGCAAGACTCTATCAGATCTTAGCCCATCAACCAAGCGCAAGTCACCCGAAGCAGTAGAAGTAAAAAAGATGCAGCCCCGCAAAAAGTCAAAAGCGTCGAAGGACAAAAATATTGAAGAGGATGTCACAATAACGATGGATGAGCTGGAGCAGGCTCTAGAAAAATCTACTGGGACACTTACAAAAAAATGGTCCGAGTTTTCCCAACTGCACCTTGCCGGGCTCACAGGTATAGCAAACAGGGTTTCGGAGTTAAAAGAGTTAGCAACAAAATTAGCGACCAGTACTGCGACAAGTAGCACTACAACAACCATGCATCAGGATCTTAGGCAATGGCCAACCAAGGATAACCGAGGCCAAGTATCAAGCGCAGCTCTGATACTGACTAATGCAAATTCCCGATCCCAGATGAATATGACTGTAGGAATTGACTATACAACGATGACCATGTCAGAACTACACCTCTGCCAGCTAGCAATTACAAAGGAGATCCATGCACGAGATCAGTTGTCCCAACTCCAATTGGAAGACATTCTCAAGCAAAACAAAATCGTCACAGCACAACTAGAACAAGTGGCGCAAAAGAAGATAGACGATGAACATAAGACAACTACACTCATGCAAGCATTAGACGAGGTCTGTCGAAGTCTTTCTGATTTCGACCTACAAGGTGCAGAGGAACCCACACAGAGGATTGCTAAGCTGAGAGACTATCCCCAGCAGTCTCGCAGCGAGATTGACAGGTTAAAGACAGAACACCAGCACCAGATCGCAGAACTTCAACTGCGCATCCCTCTTGAGACCCCACCAGACGTCCGGGAACAACGCCTTAGGGACATCAAGGCTTCAGCGGCAAAAATATCAGATAATACAGCCAGCGTCGCCAAATTGCTGGAAGACAGCATCGAAGCTTGGGCGAACCTACAAGACCATCCAGATGTAGGTAAAATCCAGGAATCCATCAAAATACGCCAGGCCGAATTAGATGCAGTCAGAATAGAAATCAAGACGCTGCCGCCTATGGAGAAGATGGCTAAAGTGAAGCGCAGCAAGGAACTTCAACAGGAAATTGAATCCTGCAGGACAAGGGTAACACTACTGGAGAATTCGTTCCAGCCCCTGATTGATGAAGCATTGGAATTGAGTAATACTGCAGAAAGCCAGCTCAAAGTTTTGAAGAGCTACGACAGTTTTGTGCAGGAATGGGATAATACAGATTCATCTTCAGTGTTACAAGAGTTAGTGGAAAAGGAGAAAGTAGCTGATGACATACTACAGAACCTCAACAGTCGCTTCAGCACCTTCGCGCAGAAGATTCTCCCACCAGAGGCGTCGCAGAGTGGCCCGGGACGGGCCACTAGTGAGTCTTAGGGGCCTATTGGGGCACGTACCCCATGTTTGGGTAACTCCACGGTTAATAAGAAAGTTTGTAAGCGGAGTTACGGGTCAAAACAGTCTTAGGGGTGTCGGGGGAAGTTAAAACTCCTTTTTTTTGTAATAAACCCTTGGTTTAAATCCAGGGTTTAGGGTTTTGGGTGCCCATGGTTTAAAACCACGGTTTTGTAAAAATGCGCAGTATAAATAAGTGCTTCTGTAAAGAAGATAGGTTAGGTTTTATGATGTAAGAAAGAATAAGGCGAAGTAAGGTTGATTTTGTAAGGAAAGGTTAAGTCCTAGCTGTGTGCATGGACGACCTCTGCAGCTGTGTGCGCAGAGGGTTTTTGTAAAGAAGATTGAGAAAAGACCTGCAGCTGTGTGCGCAGGGACCTGCTGCTGTGTGCGCGGATTTTAAGGACTGAAGGGATCTGCAGCTGAGTGCGCAGATCAAACTGCGGTTTTGTAGCAAGTTGAATAAAACGCAGTTTGTGGACGTAGCCCCTACACTGGGGGTGAACCACGTTATATCTGGTGTTGTGGTTTCTTGTGTTTTTTCTGTTTATGTTGTCTTTTATGCATTAATAACTATATACATCTGATAAGTTAAGATCACTGCTAATATTAAGCTTCGATGTGAATTCCCTGTAGTGGATTGAGCAAGTCACGACTGTTTATCTAACTGCGAAGTTATATGTGAATGAATGGTAAAGCTGTATGATTGTTGATTAATAAGGTTATTAAAGGCTAAGGTACAGTAATTCCCCTCTCGGCTTGCAGAAACCTGATTCTGCGGCACCCCATAGCTGTTTCGGGTGAGACTGCAACCTGCGCGCAGGTTGTTGCCGAAAGGGCCAACACTGTGGGTCTTTTGTTGGTGCGACACAAAAGGGTTAAACCCGGGTCTGCCCCATTGCCCAACATTGTGTTAAAACTTCATATTTATGTACTATATATTCTAACATTTGTGGCAAGGATTATAGAACATATTCTTTGACACTAACTTCATGTGGTTGCACCATAGAGACTACATGTGCATGAACTCATTGACCTTAGACCTAATTGTTGACCTCATTTTCCTTTCTATGGTTGCACCATAGAGACTGCATGTACATGAACTCATTGATATTAGACCTAATTGTTGAACTCATTTTCCTTTTTATATGACCCAGAATTTTTATTTTATTTTTACATTCTATTTTATTTATTAATTGATGGTTGGGAGTGGTTCTAGAGAAATGATAATGTTGGTTTAAGTGAAAGAACAAACTAGTTATTTTCAATTGTAAAATTAAGATTATATTTTTGGAAATTGCAGGTTTTATTTGAAAACAATATAAGATATATATTTACGTATTTGTATAAATTTGGTAGTCCACAGAAAGGGAAACTAAATTAATTCTATTATTTTATTATTGTATATGTCCTATATGAATGACCTACACTCGACCTTCAATTTTCCATTGGTACTACATCAACAATCGATCCACACGACACATTGGATAGAATAACATACATTATTGCATGTCATCTAAACATGAAATCATTTGACCTTGTCAACATAGTGTTGTAGTTGAAGTGATTGATATGCTCAACAATTATGTTGATCAAAGTTCAAGTCCACACCAATCCTGTAAACAATCCACTGATTTCTAAGTATTACAAGATTAATTTATTATCTATTTCAATGAATATGCAACTCCCTTATGGAAGTCTCATATATTTTAGTGTACAAATATGTAGTGAACCCATTTTTAAATGATTTTGTTATGTTGACATTGATCTCTCAAAAACTATTGTTATAGCAAGAATCACAACAATTCCTTCACATCACACTCCATCAACTATTCTCTATAGATCATTTATTTCACTTTTTTTGAATGTGTAGTTGATCCAATTACTCACATCTTGATCTAACATTTGTTTAGAATTATCTCTCCATTTATTTCCCATTTACATTAAACTTATATTAATGTGTCCTACCTAATTTGTTTAAATATTTTTTTGGATCTATTATTTATTTAGAGTTTCTTCTTCATTTATATCTCGTTTTCATTCTTCTATCAATGTGTTCTATCACCCCCACCCTCCCCCCACCTCCAATGAAATGCACATGTTAGAACCTTATAAGCAGTTCTCCTCACTTCAAGGATTGTAGCTGGGATAAGCTAAATAGTTACAATTTCAACAACTATACTTGAAAGGGAGATCGAGTGAGATCCACAATACTTAAGGTAGCGGGCCTATGGACTTGACTCATGACCTCCTATTTGCAATTCATAATGCTCCACTCAACAAACCCATTGAGATAAATTTGTTTAAGTTATATGAGAATAATCTATATTTGGTTTTAACTAAATTGACATAATATCAATACCTTCAGCTATAAGAAAATCATTGTCGCTTCCTACTAGCCGAACTACATCAAATAGTTGTTTAGTTGAGTAGCTATGCATCATGAGTAACTTAGTTATAGTACTTTGGATTGAGAATGCTTCAAAAAGAAATCATGCAAAACCCTTAATGTAGTAAAAAACAACATCCATCACTTAAAGGTGGAAGGCTATTTGCATTTTTTATCCAAATGGTTTAAAGTCACTAGAACCCACTTAATTACCATGATGATTCTACCACCAACTATCATGTTAACCTTGATAAAAGAACTATTTTAAAACTACTTTGTTAAATGATTTTCTAACATTACCTTCATTTGCTTGATTCTTATCCCCCATCGAACCCCTCTCTAGTATCAAATCACCCCATAAAGCCATGAATGACTTGCACACAAAGGCACTAGCTTTTACTAAATAACCATCTAGTTGTAGATAACTTGCACACAAAAACATAGCTTTAACTCAATAACCCTATTTTTTTTCATAACAAGAACCTATATTAAGAATATATTAAACAAAAACTAAATAACTAACTCATTGGGACACCAATGCCTCCACAATGTATTTTTTAATTTATTTATACAATAACAAATAATAATAAAAAGTCATTTAGTCTAATCAAATAAGAAGAGATAAAGTCCATGCATGAACGATATCCCCCTTCAAAGTGGACACCATGGTTTGAATTTCATTTCATCTTTACCCTTCACACTAAATATTTTTTATGTTTTTGAATTTTTATTTATGCTCTCACATAAGGTTTAGTTAAAAAAGTTACTCTTTAACCATGAATCTAGACTTTAGTTATCACTACAACTACAACTTTATACATAGTAGTTGTCGGTAAAGCATTTATGATTATCTATAATCAAAATTTAAGTTTATAAACGAATTTCTTAGAAAACAATTAAAAAAATTAATAAAAACTTATAAAAATTGATAATAGAAAAAAATTGTTTACCCATTCAGTTGAACATGCTCTCAAAATATTTAAAAGTATTTGACCAAAAAAATGCCTTTGACTAGCCAAACGTCTTCAAATTCCTAGAGAGGTGGGCATGAAGTCGACGCACAAGTCCAAGTGGGACCCAAAGCGCACGTAGGCGAGGGATTTGCGTTGTGTATCCACATAGTTACCGACCGAAAAAGCCTGAATTCGAACTCTTAGATCCACAATCTCCATCTATCTATTCATCTAAATTGGTATATATTGTTCCATCCTCCCCATCCCTGCCTGGAGCTCATTGTGAGTTGCACAAGCTCCTCTCCCCTCCTACAAAACAGTCCGCTTGTTTTTCCAGATTTGGAATCGATACGAGCTTCAAGAACTCTAACAGCAGCGGCTGAAAAGTGTCAGTTGGGTGACTCTGGGGAAGATCTGACATCACTACCATCTTCAAAGAACGTGGTACTGAGTAGCTTATTTGAGTTAATTTTGCTGTTCTCAGTGTCTATTTGCCCGCAGAAAAGAACGAAACAGTAGTTGTTTCTTCGGTTGTTGAATTTAAATTCGTAGGGTTTTTAGGGATTTATTGATTTTTATTGTTGTTGCTCGACTGTAGATTGTTGAATTTAAATTCGAAGGGTTTTCAGAGATTTATTGATTTTTAGGGCTGTTGTTCGACTGTCACGCTTAAGGGTTCTGGAAGATTTTGGGTTTGAGAAAGAAAATATAGTTTTCTGTATTTTTGAAAGAATTATCTAGTGTTTAGTGATCTCTAGAAAGCATGGCATCAGACATCCCTCCGTGCTCGTTGGAAAACAAATCGTTCTTTGGTCTTTGGGATTCCAGTGGTTTTGTTATAAATGAAATTATAAACCCAAATATTGGGAACATGGATGACAGTAGAAATGATATTTTGGTCGAAGAGGAGCAGCTTTCTGGTAATATTGATTTCGTTAGAGGTCTTCGGGAACACTGTCCCTTGAGTAACGATTGTTGTGAGGGCGCAGCAGGTCCAGGCACTGCAAAGTCTGTTTTGCGGGATGATTTGGAGCATTTTAGGATTACTGGTTCTGTTAGACAGAGTGGCGACTTTTGTTCTTTGAGTAATACTGATTTTCATATTGAAGGTTCTGGTTTGAGCGGTAATTGGAAGGACAAAGAGGATTTTATGGTCAGTATTGATTGTACTACCGTACTACGTGCTCCTGCCTATTGGATGAACACTTTGCAGGTCGAACGTGAGAATTTTGAAGAGACTACTTGTTGCAGTGACATGTGTCAGGATTCGACAAAAGGAACGACGAATGAGGATTGTGGTTGTCAGCATAAAGCTACTAGGGAGCTGGTGCCTTGCTATGAACCTCCTAATCTGAATGAATTAAGTGGCAATGGAGACTATAAACCCATTTGTTGGGACGCCATTGAAACAACACGGGTTAAGAGTAGAGCTACTGCTTCTGATGTGGTTTCTTGTTATGAAGATTACGAATCAGTTCAGCAGGATGAATTCCTTAACAAAATAGATTTAGCAGATCCGAGCTACAACGGAGCTTTATTCGGAGACTTGGAAGCTTATATTGAAGCAGTAATCTCAAGCGAGCTGGAGGAAAGTTACGAGAGACAGCATAAAACTAGTTGGGAGCCGGTGCGTTACTATGAACCTCCTAATCTGAATGAACCCATTTGTTGGGACGCGATTGAAACAACACGGGTTTTGCCTGGAGCTACAGCTTTTGATATGGTGTCTTGTTATGAAGATTACGAATCAGTTAACCACCATGAATTGCTCAACAAAATAGAATCAGTAGACTGGAGCTTCAAGGGAAATTATTTGACATCCTTGGGAGATCTACACTTGAGACAGCTCGTGGAAACTAATGGCAGATGGCATGAGAGCCCTGCAAAAAAGAGGGATGACACTGGTAAAATTCGAGTACACGATTCTTTGGAAGATGTTTCTACGAAGGCATCAGCTTGTTATGGTTCTTGCCAGATTGATCAGGGTGGAACTAAGGCAGACTTGGGATGTATAGAAGCTTGCAGTGATGAACTAAAAAGAGTAGGACCCCATTTTTTTGCTTTTGTTAACCCTTCCGTATTTGAACCTGCAAGATCTTATTTCAGTTGAAAAAGTTTGCAAGTCCTTGCATACTGCGGTGAAAGATGAGCCTTTTCTATGGCAAAATATACATGTGGATTATCCTCTAGGCGAAAGGCTCACTGATGATGCCCTCTTAGAACTTGTCGCGAGGTTTCAAGGTCGCCTACGAAATTTGAGTATAGTGGAGTGCGAGAAGATTACAGATGATGGACTGAAGCGAGTGCTGGACATAAGTCCAAATCTAACAAAGGTTAGTATGTTTCTTTGCTAGTTTTTCATTTTAAGAAATTTCAAGGACAGAAATTTGTTGTTACACTTTGCATTTTAAAGGTATTTATACTTTCTGAATATAAATATCCTGCATTTTGGAATGATAAGTAATGATAAGTAATGTTAGTCAGTTGATTGAGCTATTGTAGTTGCATGGGTTTATGAACAAAATTGTTCTTTATGTTTTCAAATTAGGTTGCTGAATGGATGTATTTGCATGTGAATTTGACCCCTAGTATCCTTTTGATACAATGATGAAAGGATACAACTTAAAAAAAATGAGAAAACTTTTATTTTTTTGATGAAAGAAAATAGGTAGAATTCGCTCAAAAATGTTGAAACTTTCAAAGGAAACATTTCAACAATTCTACCATTTGGTATTCCTTTCTTTATTATTGTCTTTCTATTTCTTTTATTAAAGAATGCACACACTGGTGGTGCTTTGTAGTTATGTTTGGCGGCAAGCAAAGGAGTAACTGTAGATGGCATTGTAAGAAATATCAGAGCACACAAAGAACGCAGCAAGACTGGATTAAAGCAGCTGAGAATTGGTGGTCTTTGGGTAGCAAGAGAGCAGCTTCAGCAGTTGAATTACCTTTTGGATGGTGGCTTGAAGCAGAGGTCTCAAACAGTAAAACCACGGTTTTATCCTAGTGGTTGCTATGCCGATTTTGCGCTTTTAGCGGAGGATGACCGTACAATCGATCTTGAAGCTTGCCCTAAATGCGGTGGTGTAGCGCTTGTTTATGATTGCACCAATGAAAGTTGTCAGAATCAAAGAGACCATACAGCGAGAGAGTGTCGGGGCTTGTTATTTGTGTATTCCTCGTTGTGACGTGTGTGGAAAGTGTCTTCATGGTGAATATGTAGATATATATTATCTTGAAAGGCGATGTCTTGACTGTGTTGGAAATATATAAACTACCAAGAATCAGTACAAGAAGAATTGTAGTGTAATATTACTAAATACACATTATCAGAATTTCAGCTTCCCGTGTACGGCACTTTGGAGAATGTTGGTGGATAGTTTAGATATTGCATACAATTCTTGCTTTCAAGCCTGCTTCATACTAAGCAGTAAAGCAGCACGTGGCCTCCCATGGTTCATACTAAGCAGTAAAGTAGCACGCGGCCTCGCAGACTATACGTCGCCTCATTGTATATACTGGTAGACCATAAGTGGCCTCGTTGTATATAGTTGTAAATTACCATGAAATTCAAAAAAAGATGTACAGGAAAATAATCTGCTTATGTGTCAAGATGGAGAGAACCAGTTTCTACCTGCAAATACTGTGTTGTGTTTGTTGGGCTGTGATAAATTAGGTGGGTAATATGATAGAGCTGCCCTACTTATCAAAGTATTGGATTGGAGTGAGGTACACTGTAATCACACTCAGAGATCTGGTTTACAAGTAATGGAGTGGGTTATATGGAAATTTCAATGCCAAGAGCATACTACACTAGTGCAATTTGATGATTCGTTGGTATTTTCATGGCAATTAGAATATAAAAGAGATATATAAATGGGCCATTGTATAGAATTGGGTTATTTAGCTACAAACTTAGTTTATTGGAGGTCAAAAATATCTTTATTTGTATATTTTGTATTTTTATTGTAAAAATGAGAATTCTTGTATATATATTTGGTGAGTCAACAAATTATTTTTTATTGTAAAAATGGAATTGGTAAGTCACCATATTGTTGTATTTTTATGGTAAAAATGTAAATTCTTTTGTATATATTTGACTACTTACCAAGTTGTTGTATTTTATTGTAAAAATGTGAATTATTTTAATGGGTCATCAAATTATTATATCTTTATAGACGTGAATTGTTTCATACATATTTAGTAAATCACAAAATTGTTGTATATTTATTGAGGAAGAGGCGCATTTTACAGCTTAGTAAAAATGTGATTTCTCATCTACATATTTGGTGAATCACCAAATTAAGTAATATTTCTTTTAGTTCTTTGTTTCCAATGTTATTTCTACATATTTGGTATTGCTTGATCACCATTGGACTGAAAGTACTTCTTGGCCATGACTAAAATATGAAAAAGTGAACAATGAACCTCATCATAAATTGTTAGTTACACCCATAGGCTTTTATATCAATGATATTTTTTTGGGATGGACTTGCTTAGCGAATCATCAAGATCCAGCAAAACACCCCAAATGTATAATCTTGAATTCATCAAGATCCAGCAAAACACGCCAAATGTATCATCAGCATGATTTGAATCATCTAATCTTTTAACTAGCAGTTTATAGATGAGCCGATTGCGGATTTAGGAGTTCATAGGAGACGGAGTCTGTTAGCGTAAATACATACAGGAGACGTGGAGGAGTCTGTTATGTAAACCAGTGCCACGTTTCTGCATGCCGTAACCGTTTCTTAAATCATATGCAATATCTCACTCAAGTGGAATCAAGAAGCAAAGAAGGACTAAGCAGAAAAACATTTAATTGCAAATGTAACGACTGCTACACAGGTCCAAATTGTTCCCAATTTGTTGCTGATTGCGTAGTAAATGCTGACAGGTGAGCTTGAATCCTATATCATTCTGAATCAACAAACAAATCAAAGGAATTCAATTTCCAGATATGATTTATGAAGTTCAAGGCGTTTAATTATTATCTGACAAAAGGGTATCTTGAATACTTTACTGCAGTGGATATCCTGTATTCCTTGAGCCCTTCTGGCTGAGGAACGCCGAAGCTGGCGCAACGGTGGTACCGGGGTGGTATCTGATGAGCTATCTTATAAACCATGCTGCATCATTACGGATATCCCCCGAGTTAGAGACTCAAATACGTGGGATTCATGCGCTGGTGGGAAACGCAGTGACAGAGGGGAGGTATATAGTGATTGGAACTGGCTGTATGCAGCTTATCAACGCTGCCGTTTACAGTCTTTCTCCTAGGAATCATGATGCAATACAACGTCCTGCACAAGTAGTTGCAGCTGCGCCCTACTACGGAGTATGTCCAGGCCATTTTGAGCTTTCTCAAGTTATTTCAATAGATCAGCTGAAATCCAAGAATTGACATTAGGGTTATTTTGGTTTGCTGCAGGCATACTAAAGCCAGACACAAATTGATTATGTGTCGCTATTGCTTTTGCAGATTAGGATAGTTGCAACTGCGCCCTACTACAGAGTATGTCCAGGCCATTTTGAGCTTTCTCAAGTTATTTCAATAGATCAGCTGAAATCCAAGAATTGACATTAGGGTTATTTTGGTTTGCTGCAGGCATACTAAAGCCAGACACAAATTGATTATGCGTCGCTGTTGCTTTTGCAGATTAGGATGAATTTTTATTATGTGAAACATTTTATGGCTGATATATCTTGTGTGAACAAGTTGATGGATATGCGATTACTTCTATCCACAAAACAATATTTGACAAAGATTAGCGTAAGCACTGGATTGCTTTTTCTGTTATTATTTCCATATTTGGTTGTTACCAACTTGAAAATTTTAGATTTGGTTTCTTATTGGAATTTCAAAATGAATAATTTATACTATAAGTGATTATGTGCTTACATCAAAATTACAGGAAGAAGAGAGAGAAAGTATAGAAGGAATAGTTAAATCTGCACGCATAGAGAAGGGTGCAAATGGAGGATTGCACTGGCCCTCTAAAGGAGACACTGTAGGAAACAGGTTCAAAGTCCAAGGAGCATGGCATCGTAAGGTGACTACTATAGTTGGGAAGCTATGGAGCATACAATTAAAGCATGTAAATAGAGCCAACTACATGGAGAGACATGGCTACACGAGGAAAGCCAACCGCGAAATTTCTTCTGAAGAAGTCACATATGAAGTAGACTTGAAGATCACCAGTCTCGCAAAGTATACGAGGGTGCGTTTTTCAAATTGAATTTCTACGTTTCTCATTTCATGGGAATTTTCAACTAACTAACAAAACTCGAAACTCGGGTGCAGGATCAGGTGCAATGGGAGGAAGAAAATATAATGAACACGCTGGAAGAGACACTAGAATGGCTTTGGACTAAATGCTTATAGTCAATAATAGCATTCAGTTCAAGCTATCAAAATATCTGACGATAAGCAGTTAAGAAGCTTATCACTCCTTTTCTCAAATGAGATGTTTTGGACGGTGAAGGGTAGAATGTTTTAGACCATCATCGGAGTTAATGAAGATTTTGTAAAAATATGGATGGTTTTTATGGTTCACAGCCCTGCATGATTTTATTATTGTAACATTCTAATTTTAGCTAACAACATGAAGCTGGAGTAGAGTAATGAGGCTAACAGATTTCTCATTTTGCTTGCGTGCTTGTTTTTTAAAAAAGAATTGGAGAACAGGAGCCTCTCGTAGCCCAAAACTAGAGTTCGTGCTTGGTTCATGTTTTTTTTTTTAAATTGAAGTTTTTGGGGAATGAAATTATGGAAAAGTTTTTTTTTTTAAATAAATAACTGCCATCTTCCAAAAATAACGATAATAATAAAGTTTTTATATATTTTTTTAATGATGATAATAATAAATTTTTAATATTTTATATTTTGTAGAAGTAAAAGTAGTGCGTCTTTAAGAGGGTTTTTTTACCCATAACAACTATTGCAAAATAGAATATAATTTTTATTTACGAAGAACAACTTTTGCAAAATGGAATAGAATTTTGATTAATTTGCATGAATCAAAATGTTGATCGAGTCTAGTTATGTATTCATTTACTTTTTATAAAAGTGAAGGATTAAAAATCTAACTTGGGCTTGGGTTGTTCTTCCACCTAGCTACATGCGATTTTTATGGCATGTAACTTTGTTCATGGTATGGTTTGATATCCTAACATTTTTTTTTAGGATTTTGAAATTTTTATTCATTTTAATTAGAGTCATTAATGTTGATTAATGTTGATGTAATATGAGAGCAAGATAATATGATATGTTAAACTAGTATAATAATTTAGTTTGTGATTGATGAATATTGATGTTGATGAATATTGTTTTGTGATAGGTCACAAGTTAAGTGCTACGACCATAAAATAAATTTTGACAGTACACTTGTCTCATCTTCCTACAATTTTGGAAGAAGACCCTTCCTCATCCACTCCAAATTGTAAAATATAAACATCTATCAATGTAATAATTAAACTAGCACAACCACTTAATTTGTGGCCGGTGAACACCAATATGAGACAAGTTAAGTGCCATGAACAAGTTACATGCTATTTGTTCTTCATGCGTAATTGTAATCACCCATTGTCCATGCCTCAACTACCTCTTATCACCGTCGCCTTGTAGTTAAACATGCTATTTGTTCTTCATTCGTAATTGTAATCACCCATTGTCCATGCCTCAACTACCTCTTATCACCATCGCCTTGTAGTTAAACAGGTTGTTTGCCACAAATTGAATGTTTCCCATGCAACAACTACGGGTTATCCATATACATCAATTAACAATTATATAAATTAATGTATCATCACATTGATAATTCATTATCTCCTCTCTACCTCACATGATATATAACACATTTACTTTGTCTTCAATTTTTCACAAAATAATCATAGCCATTAGTTTCTTTACAGTTTTTTATTTCTTTGTTCCTATTAATAGGTGATGAGAACTTACCTTGTGGTTCTCAATGAATCTTTTTCTTCAACCTTTATTTCTCATTTTATTTATTTTGATCAATATGTAGCAAATTAGCATAATGCTTTTTTTTTAAGTATGATGTTTCCTCTCACATTGGAAAATAAGGAGTTTGTATTTCAACTCATACTCTTTGTGAATATATTCATGTGTCCTTTTCTTGTGAATATATTCATGTGAAGTTTTTTTTGTGAATATATTTATGTGTTTGTGACTCACAAATCAAAATATATATAAATTTGTTTCTTGGATGAATGATGTAAAAATATAGAACAAAATCCAAAGGATTATGTCCCATTCTAACATTCATTAAGGATTAAAAAATGATATACACCCACACAACCCAATATATGACACATTCATAATGTAAGTTTTGATGTCCATCATTCTCACATTCATCAAGGGTTATGCCATATTCTGATGTGTATTATTGTTATGTTGCATTTTGACATTCATTATGGATTATGTTGCATTCTGTTTTTATTAAGGGTTATATTGCATTGTGACATTCTATGGTACATTGTTTAATGACTTTGTTGCAATGCAACATTCATTGACGCTTACATTATGTTGGATTGTGACATTCCTCAATAGTGCATTCCTTAATGGTTTTGTTGCATTGGGACATTCATCGCAATGATCGAAACATTTATTCATGGATATTGAAATTCATCATTCCTCAATGCTTATCTTACATTATTCGCCATCATGTTGCAAGAATTTTCTTTATATATATATAGTCGTTTGACAAAAGAAATGGTTTAAACCAGTAATGTAGAATGTTATGTCGCATTATGAAGTTTATCAAGGTTTACGTTTCAGTGTGATGTTAGAGTTCATGTTATATCACATTACGACATTAAGCCATGGTTTGCTACAGTGCTTGGTTGGTATGTCAACACAACCAAAGATGTGACACATTAATAATGTGATAGTAAGCGTTTAATAAGAGTTATGTCACATTGTGACGTTTATCACGGGCTATGTTACATTAGTGACATTCATCAAGGGATATGTCACATTGTGATATTTGTCAAGGGTTATGTCTCATTGTGATGTTTATCAAGGTTTACGTTTCACTGTGATGTTATCGAGGGTTATATCACATTATGACGTCAAGCCATAGTTTGTTACAGTGGGCATTTAATAAGTGTTATGTTGCATTATGATGGTTATCATGGGTTATGTTACATTAGCGACATTCATCAAGGGTTATGTCCCATTGTGATATTTGTCAAGGGTTATGTCGCATTGTGATGTTTATCAAGGTTTACGTTTCAGTGTGACGTTATCGAGGGTTATATCACATTACGACGGTAAGCCATGGTTTGTTACAGTGGGCGTTTAATAAGCATTATGTCGCATTGTGACGTTTATCACGGGTTATGTTACATTAGCGACATTCAGCAAGGGTTATGTCGCATTGTGATATTTGTCAAGGGTTATGTCGCATTGTGATGTTTATCAAGGTTTACGTTTCACTATGAGGTTGTCGAGGGTTATATCACATTACGACGTTAAACCATGGTTTGTTACAATGGGCGTTTAATAAGCGTTATGTCGCATTGTGACGTTTATCACAGGTTATGTTACATTAGTGACATTCATCAAGGGTTATGTCCCATTGTGATATTTGTCAAGGGTTATGTCGCATTGTGATGTTTATCAAGGTTTACGTTTCACTGTGATGTTATCGAGGGTTATATCACATTACGACGTTAAGCCATGGTTTGTTACAGTGGGCGTTTAATAAGCATTATATCGCATTGTGACGTTTATCACAAGTTATGTTACATTAGCGACATTCATGAATGGTTATGTCACATTGTCATATTTGTCAAGGGTTATGTCGCATTGTGATGTTTATCAATGTTGACATTTCACTGTGATGTTATGGAGGGTTATATCGCATTACGATGTTAAGCCATGGTTTGTTACGGTGTTTGGTTAGTATATGTCAACACAACGAAGGATGTGACACATTAATAATGTGATAGTGGGCGTTTAATAAGCATTATGTCACATTGTGATGTTTATCACGAGTTATGTTACAATACTGACATTCACCAAGGGTTATGTCACATTGCGATAATGCCCAAGATTGGACTCATTAATAATGTGTTTTTGGATGTTTAGAAAATTTCTTGTTGCATTATCAACTATGGCCATGTGATTCACCAAAGTAAACCATGGTTAAGTATGACCAATGAACCGCACCCATAACAACAATAATATTTGATGATTACTTTAATTATAATATTTTAATTAAATACCATACTCATATTATAATATAATATAATTAATAATATTATAAGTATTTGATTAAAATATAACATTAAAATTCAATGACATTATTTTAATTTAATTAATATTATATATATTAATAACACTTAATAATTTTGATTAATAAAAAAATGGTTTGGATTTTATATTTTTAAAACTAAATATATTGCTCATCCTTAAATAACTATTAAATAATTATAATAAATTCTAATAGAAATTGTTTTATAGTTTATATTTTGATAATATTAATTAAATTTTTTTATTTTAAAACATAAATACATTTTTTGTTATTTTATATCTCAATGTGTTTTTGGAATCATCATCATTCAATTGAAAAAACATCTCTATATACAACCATAATCTTCCTCAAATCAAATATTAACCATAAATTAAAAATAATTAAATGCTCATCATTCAACTTATCCCAATCTATAAAGTAATCTAATGATTATGTCTCATATGCATTATGATATAACCCTAAGTGTTATGATATATAATATTATTGTGACACATTAATCAATTAATTAATAAGGTATTTATATTTTGATTAATAAATAAATGGTTTGGATTTTAGATGTTTAGAAAATTTCTTTAAGAATTTTCTATATATATAGTCTTTTGACAAAAGAAATAGTTTAAACCATACACATTCTACATAGTAATGTAGAATGTTATGTCGCATTGTGATTTTTATCAAGGTTTATGTTTCACTGCGACGTTATCAAGGGTTATATCACATTATGACATTAAGCCATGGTTTGTTACAGTGTTTGGTTGGTATATGTCAACACAACCAGAGATGTGAGATGTGACACATTAATAATGTGATAGTGGGAGTTTAACAAGCATTATGTCGCATTGTGACATTTATCACATGTTATGTTACATTAGTGACATTCATCAAGAATACCGACAGAGATGTTGGTGTTGGATTACAGTGAAGTTTTTTATGAAAATGGGTGGGGTTGGAGAAACCCGCCATCATATCTCTTGCGAAGAATGCATTCTCGGCTAAAGTGATTCAATGGTAGGAGCACATAGGCTACCAATCAACATAATTAAAGGGTTTCTGCAAATGGTTCAAGCGTGATGATGAAAAGTTCTGATGATCAATCCCTGGAACTTGGAATTTAATGGATAATTGTGAATTTTTTAATGTAAAATATTGGGGTTGGAGAGACCCGCCACCATAAGCCTTACCAGCACTTCAATAGCAGGCACAAAATCATGACATTTGAAGGGTTTAAGGTTGCAAAATATATTCTGATTCTTCCATTGTTAAGATTTTTGCATCAGAATTAATTTAAGATAACCCAGCTGTGTCATTATCTCTTATCCACAAAATGGTTTATTTTAAAAAAATAGATTGAATTTACATGTTTGGTTTGTCTTTTCGTTTATGTCATTAACACTGCTATTTTGGAGTCGATGCTTTATCTTATGTGTGTGAAGAAAAGTTTTTTTTTAACTTAGTGTTGATATGAATCTATTGAATCAAGAATGCATAGAGCTTAATGCTTTAAATGGAAAGCTATTACCTTTTTATTATAAAATTGAAATGGTATGTCCAATTTGATTGTGTTTTGTGTCTTGAAACATAAAAATGGTTCCTATATAAATATGTTTGAAGAAAATACTATTTAGATCCCCTCCATAATATGAGATTTTAAAACATGGAGCTGCTCTCAGTATTATTTTCTCCTTCTTCATTCAAATATAGGTTCAAATCTGCTTTAATCCTTAAGAAGAGAAGGGTCGGTTGCAGTTCGCTGATCCAACCAAGTGGAATGATACTCAGACCCATGAAAAATGAGGGTTCTATTTATTCAATGTGTTTTCATATCTTGAATCCAATATGCTCCTTTTCTAGGCAATCATAAAAGTGTATGCATTCTGTGATAGAGTACTCTATTTTTGAGTCAAAAAATGAAAGCAACTGAGTCGGGATCATTATGTATCAAGGATTGGAAACGTTAACCACTAAAGCATCGACGATCAAAAAAACTATTCTTCAGGTCACTTATCAACTTCCTTTCAAAACGTCAACGACGTAGAGGACAAGTCCTCAGATCCACTATCGAAAATCATTTCGATTGAAATAAAAATAAAAACAAGGTAACCAATTAACATCTCCTTCAACGCCTTTGGGGGTATGTTAATTAAGTTCCCCAGTATCATCAAATACATCGCTGGCACGGGAAGCCAAATGTAGATGGATCTCGCAGAAGAGGTCTGGGGAGCCGTTAGGTCAGAGGGGCCCCTCAATAGTAGGGCTTTGGAGAGCATGGCACTGGTCTGGTAGACTGTGCATGAGGTGTTGAGGATAGACCCACTTGTGCCTTTGTAGTATGCGAGAGCCAAGATGGATTTGGCCATCGAATCCCATGACGGGTTTTATGGGGTGAAGAAGGGAGAATTGTTGGGTGGGTACCAGGCTTTTGCAACCAAGGATCCCAAGCTGTTCGAAAGAGCGGATGAGTTTGTTCCCTGTCGATTCATGGGTCAAGAAAGGGAAAAGATGCTGAAGCATGTTCTCTAGTCTAATGGTCAGGGAAACAGATGAAACATTGGCTAATAAAAGGCAGTGTGCAGGGAAGGACATTGTTGTTATGGTGGCTCATCTGTTTGTTGTGCACTTCTTTCTGCGATATGATTCATATACCATAGACCAGTTGTCCTCCTCCATCATGCTTACGACACTCAAGAAGGCCACTTTCTAAAAGCAGAATATGTAAATGCGGGCATTGGTAATAATTGTATATTTTGACTTCGTTTAGATATTGCAGGTTGCATATGGATTTTAAATAAAACCAGAATCTGTCATTCTAAGTGTGAAAGACATCTGTGTAATGTCTTTATATACATTTTGTAAGTTGCCTATTTCCATATGTCTCATCTCTCATCAATACCAATGAAAGGGCTCTACATATATTTCAATTCCGTAAGGCACACAATCCTAAACTACTGAAAATTGAGAGACCGTTCATCGAGTGTTTAAATATCGCTAGGCAGTTCAATTATTTTTTCTTAAAGATAACCTGCTGAGAATATTCCTCCAGATTTTAAATACCTCGCGGAAGCTGAATTATTTTCAGGTCACTTATCAACTTCCTTCTGAAACGCCGGCGATGTAGAGGACAAGTCCTCTGATGCACTATAAAAAATCATTCCGATTGCGAAAAAAATAAAAACAAGGTTCACTATTTTCCTTCCGTCAAATGTATTTATGTATATTATCTTATTTGCAAAAAATATTATGTAGTTTTAGAAAAAAAATATTATCTAGTATTTATGTAGTTATTTATAGTTTAATAAAATTGTTGTCAATCTTAAATTTATGTATAATCCACAATCCAAGTTGAATGTATATTCTAGCTTTTTCACATTAACTTATTATAAAAAATATGTTTGTTTAAGTAGTTTTTTTGCAAAAAATTCATGTACTCTTTGGATTGTTAGAAAATGAAGAGAATAAATTCAAATAAAGTTAACTATTTTTTTTTAAATAAGAAAAAAAAGGATTTTCTTTTTACGAAATTGGTAATAATATTCATCATAGTTTTAATATATTAAAATTATTCTTGAAACATTATGGTATAAAATAAACTTTTATATGGTATAAAAATTTCATGTTCTCTTTGGATTGTTAGAAAATGAAGAGAATAACTTCAAATAAAGTTAACTATTTTTTTTTAAATAAGAAATAAACGGATTTTCTTTTTACCAAATTGATAATAATATTCATCATAGTTTTAATATATTAAAATTATTCTTGAAATGTTATGGTATAAAATATACTTTTATATTATGTTTAAATTAATCTCATTTGTAAAAAAAATAATTAAGAATGGTATGATATTTATAATCTCGTTATTCTTGGCAATTCTCTTTTATTATCTAACATAAATTAATAGAAAAGTTAAAGAATAATTATAAGGTTTCAAATTTGATTTATAACATGTATTGAGAATAAATAATCAAATTATAAATTTGAAAAAAAAGCATAAATTATTAATTTGAAAAACATATAATGTTGTGTCACATGTTATACATTGTGACATTGAAAGGTTATGTCGCATTTCAACAATACCCAAGTGAGACACATTAATAATATGACATTCAATTTGACATTTGACATCCATCAACAATACCCAAGTGAGACACATTAATAATATGACATTCAATGTGACTTTTGACATCCATCATTGTAGCATTCATTAGGGTTATGTCATTATGTCACATTTCAACAATACCCAAGTGAGACACATTAATAATATGACATTCAATGTGACTTTTGATGTCCATCAACAATACCCAAGTGAGACACATTAATAATCTGACATTCAATGTGACTTTTGACGTCCATCAACAATACCCAAGTGAGACACATTAATAATATGACATTCAATGTGACTTTTGACATCCATCATTGTAACATTCATTAGGGTTATGTCATATTATGATGTTTATTATGGTTATGTTGCATTCTAACATTCATTATGGATTATGTCACATTATGTTATTTATTAAGGGTTATATTGCATTGTGACATTCATCCATTGTACATTCCTTAATGGCTTTGTCACACTGCAACATTCATTGACGCTTACGTTGGATTGAAACATTCCACCTTTGTACATTCCTTAATGGTTTTGTTGCATTGCAACATTCATCAAGAGTTATGTTGGATTTCAACGTTCATAAAGGAATATATTGGATTATGACTTACGACATTTATCAATACTTATGTTGGATTGCGACATTCCTCAATAGTGCATTCCTTAATGGTTTTGTTGCATTGGGACATTCATCGCAACGATCGAAACATTTATTCATGGATATTGAAATTCATCATTCCTCAATGCTTGTCTCACATTATTCACCATCATGTTGTGAGAATTTTCTTGATATAGATATATATATAGTCATTTGACAAATGAAATGGTTTAAACCATCAACATTCTACATAGTAATGTAGAATGTAATGTCACATTGTGATGTTTATCAAGTTTTATGCTTCACTGTGACGTTATCAAGGGTTATATCACATTACGACATTAAGCCATGGTTTGTCACGGTGTTTGATTGGTATATGGGTGTGTGCAAGAAGTTGAGGGACCTTTTAGATGCAATGGTAGAATGAAGTCAAAACGCACTCATGTTTTGTTTAAATTCAAAAATGTGTTCCCTCCAAATGATAAGGTTTAGCCTCGACCCATGCTTGCATGGAATTCTTATGCCTATGTGTTTTATTTGTACTTTGCTTCCGATTCAACATGCCTATGCCTTGGAGTATGATAAACCATGGCTAATTCAACATTATATCCAAATTTTCAATGTGCTCGTGTTTAGCCATTCGTCTGATTATGCTGTACACCTCCATTTTTTATGAGATTTTAGAAACAGATATGGTTTTTTTTGCAGATTCCAAATATGTAAATTTTAACAAGAATACATTATTTTTTCTATTTTTTTCTTATTTATCTTCTATCATCACTCCTCAAATCAAAAAACACACTCTTAGTGTTTCGTCCATATCTCTTTCGTTTCTCAACCATTTAAAAAACAAATTGTATGGTGCACTAAAGAACACCGAGCTCTACATGCTATAAAAAACCCATTTCCAAATAATTACATTAAGACATTCAAATGCTGCACCCAAAATTGATGTACCGTTTTCAAGGTTTGATCTCTTAGATAATAAATAAAAAAATTAAAAATATTATATTTATTATTGGAAAAATAGTCGTGCACTAGTACTATATGTTGTCTATATGTTTACCGATTTTCGTAAGTTTATTCCATCATTTAGTCACTCAAACGCTGCACCCACGAAAAAATATACCTTATAATTTGTCCAAAAAATAAAAAGTGCCCGTTAAAAAATATCTAACTTCACATAGTTAATAGGATTTTCAATAGAAAAAAATTATATATTTGGAAAGGTCATTCAATTTCCTACATTTCTTGTGTTTTACTCATTGCAATATTCATTGTTTAAGTGTCTCAAAATATCCATACAAGTTGATGGATGTCTGTTTTTTCAGTTTTCTATTGCATCTAATGCGCCAAAAGAGACCCTCATCTTTGTGCACTCAAAGTCAACACAACCAAAGATGTGACACATTAATAATGTGATAGTTGGTGTTTAATAAGTGTTATGTTGCATTGTGACGTTTATCACAGGTTATGTTACATTTGTGGTATTCATCAAGGGTTATGTCACATTGTGATATTTGTCAAGGGTTATGTCACATTGTGATAATGCCTAATATGTGACACATTAATAATGTGTGTTTGGATGTTTAAAAAAAATCTTTAAGAATTTTATTAATTTTATAGTCGTTTGACAAAATAAATGGTTTAAACCATCCACATTCTACATAGTAATGTAGAATGTTATGTCACATTATGATGTTTATCAAGGTTTGCATTTCACTACGACGTTTGATGTGAGATCTTAATATGTTCTGCGACACAATACATAATATAGATAAAAACATAATAATGAACATATCTTGACTTGGTACATCAATAATATGTTATGGAATGTCATGGCTAGGTTACATTATGAATTTGTGATGATATACTTTATTACATTTGTTTATAACATGTGAATTAAATACCTTCTTGTTAATTAGCATATTTAATAAAATATAGTAATTAAATATTTCTATTTTCATAAAAATAACTTCATTATTTTATGTTTACTTTAATACAATTATATAAATAAAATACTATATTTTATTAGTTTCACATCAATATTTTGACCAATAACCATATTTTGACCATAAAATAATATAATATACTAGTATTACAGTCACTATATTAATTAAATATCATGGTAATAAATAAAATAAATTATATTATTTATTAAATTAAATAATTAAACAAACAATATTATTTCGATTAATACTTTGTAGATATGTCTATGGGCTCACCCGTTACTAGCAACAACCACACTAAATTAATTAATGTGTCTGAATACGCCGATAGGCATAAATTTAGGCACATACTTTTTATATTAGTGTTTTTCCCTATAGTATGTGCTTAATTTTATGCCTATCGACGTATTCAGACACATTAATTAATTTAATGTGGTTGTTGCTTGTTATTAAATATATATGAGATTTTATCAATCAACTTGTAGATATTAATAATATATATCTAACTCTTTTTATCAATCAACTTTGGGATTTAACTATTTAGATATTTAACTCTTTGTCTTTTCTTGTAGTTTCCAATATCATTCAACAAATCACCTTGCTTTTCCATTAAATCAAATGTGGACTTCTTTGCCTATGTGTAATTGTCAAAAGATATTATAACTTATGTGGTTGTGAAAAATGTGATGAGGATATGTTTTTTAATGAGCCTTATTGCCATCTCTCATATCTTCTTTTACATTTTTATTAAAACTTTCAATCTTTTAAAAGCATTAACATTTGACACAGAAATACATTTTGGTTTTGGCCTTTAAATGAAAAAGTGGCCATAAATTGTTCTACAACTTCGCTAAAATGTTGAGAGTAATTTTCTGGATCAATGGCCATCTATTGTGCCTATCAAACATGCTCTAACTGGGAGGAGTCAAGGTTAACAACAATTTTGTAAGAAATTATTTTTTTAACATTATCAAACTTTAAATTAAAACTTACTTTATAAGTTAATATTTTTATAAGAGCCACTTGTCAGCTTTACTTTGAGTAGGGACATATTGACCACTTATCTTAGAACTCATGCAATTTTTTATCCTTTTTAAATGATTTGTTATATATAACACCAACTTTGTAAACTTTTTATTCGATTAATATTGGTTTTAATTGCCACATGCCAATTTTTTTTAAAGTTTAGGTTAAGATCAACATTGTAAATCTTTTATAATTTAATTAATATTTTATAAGCGTCATTTATGAGTTTTACTTTTATTATTAAATATATATGAGATTTTATCAATCAACTTTGGGATTTAACTATTTATATATTTAACTCTTTGTCTTTTCTTGTAGTTTCCAATATCATTCAACAAATCACCTTACTTTTGCATTAAATCAAATGTGGACTTCTTTGCCTATGTGTAATTGTCAAAATATATTATAACTTATGTGGTTGTGGAAAAATGTGATGAGGATTTGTTTTTTAATGAGCCTTATTGCCATCTCTCATATCTTCTTTTACATTTTTATTAAAACTTTCAATCTTTTAAAAGCATTAACATTTGACACAGAAATACATTTTGGTTTTGGCCATTAAATGAAAGAGTGGCCATAAATTGTTCTACAGCTTCGCTAAAATGTTGAGAGTAATTTTCTGGCTCAATAGCCATCTATTGTGCCTATCAAACATGCTCTAAATGGGAGGAGTCAAGGTTAACAACAATTTTGTAAAAGTTTATTTTTTTAACATTATCAAACTTTAAATTAAAACTTACCTTATAAGTTAATATTTTTATAAGAGCCACTTGTGAGCTTTACTTTGAGTAGGGACATATTGACCACTTATCTTAGAACTCATGCAATTTTTTATCCTCTTTAAATGATTTGTTATATATAACACCAACTTTGTAAACTTTTTATTCAATAAATATTGGTTTTAATTGCCACATGTCAATTTTTTTTAAAGTTTAGGTTAAGATCAACATTGTAAATCTTTTATAATTTAATTAATATTTTATAAGCATCATTTATGAGTTTTACTTTTAGCAGGGAATTAAACTTAAGCCTCATAATGTTTTTAATTGTAACATGTCATTTTTTTAAAATTTAGGTTAACATCAACATTGTAAACTTTTTATTCACTTAAGATTTTTATAAATGCCATTTATAAGATTTACTTTAAATAAAAAATTAAGTTTAACTCTTATAATGGAATTTAGAAAAAATATATTTACATAATAACCAATTAGCTATAATCTAGATTAAAATTCATTTATAAGATATTAGTTAAACTTTATAACATTCAGCCTAAATATAATATAAAGTATAAAACCTACCTTAAGTAGAAAATAACACATAAAAATCTACTCTATTACTGTTTTAGCAAATATGTATGTGGTACAATTAATATAAAATATTTCACCTCCAAAACATATTCTAAATCAATAAATAAGTGCTTCGGCATATACCAAATGCTTCATACCATTTTCTCGCAACAGTGGCAAGCCTTTTCGAACATGTGATTTGACACCAACTTACTACGGTTGCATGACAGAGACAGCAGGTACATGAACTCATTCAGCTTAGACTTACGTGTTTAACTAATTCATTCAGTGTAGACGTACTTGTTTAACTAATTTTCCTTATATGCTTTGTTATCAATTCGAGCAAGTTTTGTTGGTTTTACATTTCTGTTTTATTAGTTTTTAGTTTTGGTTAGGCATGGTTGTGGGGAAATGAGAATATTGGTGTCTTTCATATTTCAATATTTTAATTAAGAATTATTTTTGGAATTTGTAAGTTTTATTGGAAAAAAATGTAAAATATGTATTTAATTGTATAAATTTTATTATTAATAATATTTTTTTTACATTTAATTATACTAGATAATTTTGAATTGAAAAAGAAATGTCTTTACAAAAGAAATAAATGAATTTATTTGCAATTTTTTGGAAATGCAATGCAAACAATTAATTATAGCATGGTATCATCAATAAATAGCATTTCATTGTTATTATGTATTTTGATATCTTTTTAAGAAGTAAAAAACATTATGAAGACAAGTGGAAGTCAATCTATGCCCAATAAAATTCTCTAGAAAAGAAATAATTGATATTCAGTCTTATATGCTTTGAGGTGCTATGCCAATAATAATAATACAAATATAGTAGTTGGCATACTCTACACATCAAAACACTAAGTACTACCTCTTTGCACTTAATGCCTTTCTCTAACCATTAAAGCCACAAGAATGTCCACAAACAACCCAACAACCACAGGAATGACCACAACAATGTTAAAGACAACAAGTATTTTATTTTTAGTGAAAATCTACATTTGCAATAATTGTTTTCACTATAAATAAGGATATACTAGTAAGTACTTTTTTAAAAAGGAAGAGGTGATATGGACTTTGAGATATTAGTTTCAAATAAAAATAAAAATAATCATAATGAAATAACTACATGGTTAAGATATTAACCTTATTCTCTCCACATAAATGATCTTAATATATAACTATAATTACTTCTCAAATTTTAATATTTTATGCATAGTGCTTAGTTTGGCATTAAAAAATGTTTAATATATACAAAGTAAGGTCTTTTTGTAAATTTCCAAGAAGTGTGTAGCTATTTTTTAATGTTTTAGGATTTCTTCCCATAAATCCTATAATCTCCTCTCTACATATACATTGAGGTAGTAGGTTTATCTTATAGTTAGTTTCTATGCATTTGTTTAGTTGTTAATCCCATAGAAAATAGACACTTTCTTCATGTACATTTTTTATAATTTTGTCATTTTCTTTAAACAAAAAAAATACAAATTTTCTACTAAATACTCCTTTCTAGTATGTAGGAGGTAATAAAGCCCTTTGGATATTAATTTAACATGTAATATAAATATACACAAGAAAATAACTACAATGTAATGATATTAATCTTATTCTCAAGTGTGGAAAGTGTTGTTTCTATCCATTAAGATCATATTAATATAATAGACTTTTAAAAACAATAATCTTGGATATCTGCAACCCTACTCTATATTAATTATATTGAGATGTTTTACTAGCATGATTTAACATTTATTTGTCATGGTGATAAAGGATACTTCATAATGTAGGTAATTTGTATTTTACTTTTTAAATTCAAAGAGAACAAATTACATTTTATACTTAAAAAAAAGGATACAAAACATTTTCATAAAAGCACTAGATTCATTATCATAAAGGAACTAACATTACCTATGGGATCATTATGTTCAAATTAAACCATTTTTTTTAATTAAGAATTATTCAACTATAAACACCATATACATGACAACATATGATTTTTTTCCTTACAAAAATCTTCCATCAATATGTAAAAATCAATGAAAACATCAATTACAAGGGGATTTTAGATTCTTATCAACGAATCTTCATGGGAGTGGCTTCCTTAAAAAATTGGAACAAAACTTAATAACTCATGATGAGTCTATTGGTATATATTAAACTCACTCAATACTTAGGATAAAATAATCAATCATTATTTGATTAATTATCTACCCACTAGCTTAATTAGTTGGGATCCACTTGCACCTCAAAGTCAACACATGCCATCTATACCCCATGAATTCTTTATTTCGGATTCTAGGTTGATCTTTACCACTTTATGGACATCCAAAATTGGTAAGTATGCTTCATTGCAAATTTGGATTTATTATGCTTTATCTTGCTTTTATGTGGATAAGGTAAACCTAGTTAACTAGGAAACTTGATTCCTTTGTTTCCAACCTGTACTTCATGAATTTCTCTCTATTTTCCATGATTAGCATGTTATTCCACCACTCTTAACAACTCACTCATTCTTTTTCTAATTCATGAGGTCCTTGAGTGATTTGGGAAGTGCTTTAGCCACCTATGGCGGTTTATCATATTTGGTAAGTCTGATTTATGAGCTAGTAATGAGTTTTATTCCATCAACTCAAATATCCTTTAGAAGGATGTATTACCATTGTGATAATATTAATTATCATGTATTGATCATTCATTAATGTGTGTTCATTAATTCCTTTCTTTTCTCCTTATGCTATTTCTCTACAATTCCCAGTGAGGTTAATTGTGTGCTTAGATTCTTAGCTTGTTTATGGAATTCATGTTGCCATCAAGGATTTATAATTTTGACATGGTATCAAATCCTAAGATATAAAATTTCCTACATGGTATCATAGCTTTGGGATCTCATCAAGTAGTTCTCCTCTTAGATTTGCAGGCTTATTTGTAGGCGCAAAAACTTCAATATGGATTTGAACGTTCCTCTACTGTCTCCTTTCAACTATGTTGATTGGAAGCCAAAGATGAGTGCATACTTGAAGAGGAAATTTTTGGAATATATTAAACCCACTCATAACCTAGGATAAAATAATTAATCATTATTTGATTAATTATTCACCCACTAGCTAAATTAGTTGGCATCCATTTGCACCTTAAAGTCAATACATACCATCTATATCCCAGGAATGCTTTTTTTTCTGATTCTGGGTTGATCTTGACAACCTTTTGACCATCTAGAATTAGTATACAGATCTTTACAATAGATTCTGATTTATTCTACTTTATCCTGCTTTTATGTGGATAAGGTAAAGCTAGTCAACTAGGAAACTGGGTCCCTTTGTTTCCAACCCATCCTTCATGATTTTCTCTCCATTTTTTAGGATTAGCATGTTTTTCCCATCTCCTTGACAATTCACTCATGCTTTTTCCAATTCATGAGGTCCTTGACAGATTTTGGAAGTGCTTTAGCCACATATGGGCACCATATGGGGGTTTGCTATATTTTGGCAAGTCAACATTTTTGAGCTTTATGAGTTGTCTCCATACAACTTGATTTTCATATGATGGATGTACTATTTATGTGCACTATTATTCATCTTTATTCAATGGAAGGATACACACCAATATTCATCTCTTCATTCATGTGATTTAGTCTCTTTTCTTCTCTCTATTTTTCTTGTGTATGCTTGTGAGAATTCTTAGCAGCAAGATCTATTTCTTATGCTCCTTCTTAGCATCATTTATCATAGAATTGATCTATTATTTCTACATGGTATCAGAGAAGCAAGGTTGATCAAGTTCTACAAAGTTGAGGAGCGTATCAAGTCTCCTATCCCTCTCTGAAGAAGAGCTTGTCTAGTTTAGAGGATATTCTCCTAGTTTTGTTTTGCAGGTTACAGAGAGTATCTCCTATAGAAGATCAACAACTTCTATATGGATTCAAAATTTTGGCTATGATTTCCTTTGAACTATGTGGATTGGAATCCAAAGATGAGCACATACTTGAAGAGGCAATGTCTCTTTAATGTCTCCATTGGTGCATTGAGAAAACCTGAGTCTTTCAGTGGTTGGTTATCTATGACCTTAGTCATATTTGGACTGATACTAAACATATTTGAATATTTTCTAAACACTTATGGTTCATATCTTATGTCCATCCATCATTCATATTTTTACACCTATTAGTTTTCCCCATTTGCTCATAGTTTTCCTAGTCTAGCCATATATCCTCATGGATTTATTGAAGCCTTTGTCCTTGCTATTCCATATGCTAATATTTCTGATATATCAGAGTTTTATCAGCCTCATATAAGATCTGGAAAGGTGCTACATCATATTGGAAGATTGACATGTGATCACATCACAATTTTGCAGTTATTCACAGAATTGGGTGCGACATAAATTGTCTTAATTTTTGTCCTCTTTGGGAATGAGTATGCACAGATCTCTTTTCCATTTCAGATTATTTTTTGTAGATCAGAGTTTGAAAGCAACAAGAAGAATTCAGATAATGCTCCTACTTCATCAGTTGATGATATACAAGGAGTCTCTCCTCTTCTTTCTTGCAAGTTCTACACTCTAGCGAATGATCATGGAGTTCATGATTTCTTCAGCAAGTCCTTCATCTAGAAGCAGTTCATTCAGCTCATTAAAGTGAAGATGAAGATATGTTAAAGATATATTGTTTCAAATTTGTGCCTTTTCCTTTCTTGAGGGAGGATTTTTCCCATGTGGTTTTGCCTCTTTCCTCACTTTTCCATATAAGAATAATTGTTAAAGGGTGACCATAGTCTTGTTGCTGGGCCATATATGCATCCATATGCATCCATGTTTTTGACATACCATCATAAATTCAGGCTTATAGTGGGGTGTTGGAATATATTAAACCCACTCATAACTTAGGATAAAATAATTAATGATTATTTGATTAATTATTCACCCACTAGCTAAATTAGTTGGCATCCACTTGCGCCTTAAAGTCAATACATGCCATCTATATCCCAGAAATGCTTTATTTTTTATTCTGGGTTGATATTGACGACCTTTTGACCATCTAGAATTAGTATACAGATCTTTACAACAGATCCTGCTTTATTCTACTTTATCCTGCTTTTCTGTGGATAAGGTAAAGCTAGTCAACTAGGAAAATGGGTCCCTTTGTTGCCAGTCCATCCTTCATGACTTTCTCTCCATTTTCTCATATTAGAATTTTTTTTCCATATCCTTGACAAATCACTCATGCATTTTCCAATTCATGAGGTCCTTGACATATTTGGGAAGTGATTTAGCCAACTATGGGGGTTTCCTATATTTTGGTAAGTCAACAGTTTTGAGATTTATGATTTGTCTCCATACAACTTGATTTTTCTATGAGGGATGTACTATTTATGTAGACTACTATTCATCATTATTCAATGGAAGGATACACACCGATATTCATCTCTTCATTTATGTGATTCAGTCTTTCTTTCTTGTGTATGCTTGTGAGAATTCTTAGTTAGCAAGATCTATTTCATGTGTTTCCTCTCAGCATCATTGCTCATAGCATTGATCTATTATTTCTACAGAAATGTCTCTTTGATGTCTCCATTGGTTCTTTGAATGAACCTAAGTCTAATTAAAAGAATATTGACTGGTTGAATAATTGTGATAAAGCTTATGGAATCATGCACTTGGAAATGTATCCAAATATACATCATCTCATAGATTCTGCTGAATATCCATTTGAGATTTGGAAAAATTTGGAAAAACATTTTGGTATGCAGGAAGTAGAAGATGAAGCATGGAGCGAACCCAACATCTTGTCATGTGCTCTCTCTCAATATATATTGGCTTCTATATTTTCTGATGAAGTTATTTATGATGAAGAAGTTTCTCAAACAATTCATATTGTTGCTACCCTCTTTGATTCGAATACTTCCTCCTTGAATGAAGAAGCAAATAATGAAGAGCAAGAATTTTTTGTGTCTCTTGAAGATACTAATGATCAAAACAAAGTGACATATGGAGCTTCTATTGTTATTGAAGATGATTCACTCACACATTCATTGTTCTCTACATCTTCTATCTTATATTCTAAGATCTATGTGCCACATCCTTCACACTTTGTGCATACATATGTCATTGATGGTGCGCAACTCAGTGACTTTCAAGATGTTTTATTAGCCATATCAAGTCCCATTAGTGTATTTCCACTTACCATACTTGATCCCAGGTTCTTTTGCATCTCCTCCTTTGTTCTTGGCATCAATACTCATAGCCTCTTTGAATATTTTGAACATCGCCTTCCTTCCTCTTTTCATAATTATACTACAGAGGATTCATTATCCATTTATTCGCATGAGTCTACTAATATTCTTATATGTGTTCTTTTGTATTCTTTGGAAGATAGATAAACCCTTGGAGTCCATGCATTCACACTCTTTGATCCTATGCCTTCTCTATATTCCTACATGATCACTTGCACAAATCCTCTCTGTGTAAACGAAGTTGGAGACCTCATGCATTCGCTTGGACTCTTATTTCATCTATTTGGAGCTGATTTCATCTCTATTGGTTCGATGTTCAAGTCATTACAGGGTGAAATCATGAAGTTGGGTGTCTATTTTGGGGGGGTCTATGACAAAATCGAATTTGTTTTTACATGTTTCTCAACTTCGAACAAAGAAAAGTTGTATTTGTGTTTAGAATTTCACTTTCGAGTAAAAACAAAAGTTGTAAACAATCGTGTTAGCTTTCTATCTGTTGTTTTTCAGAATTTTTTTATTGGAAATTGATATGTCATTTTAGCAATTGTTTGACAGTATGTTCTTACGTAATGAAATTATGGTAAATAGTCATGTCGGAAGACGTAACTTTATTCATTATTA